>OY856413.1:769445055-769760055 GCA_963693085.1 Alisma plantago-aquatica | reverse complement strand
CAGAACGCATCTTTTTTAAAACACTACTCTGTCGTTCACTCTCTCTGTTCTCCCCATATTTCACGGTTTTTCAACAATTCTATACTCGCTGACCGTCCATCTCTCCCTATAACTCCTATCTTCTACTCCACCTCTAACCTCATCCTATCAAAATGGGTCCCTCAATTCTCTCCAACTTCCCCACAATCATCAAAAACGTGTCTTTTGTTTAAGTGGACTGGTCGTTCTCCTAAAAACTATCTCACACCCTCTCCGTCAGTTTGCCCATTAATTTCTCCCCCTTCAATGTAACTATGCATCTCCCTAAACTCTGATTATGCCACTTTTTAATATCATCGCTCTTATTTTTTTCTCATTAAATGGCCCCTGACCCCATTTCACTCCAACATATTATTCTACTCCATTTTCAAATTGAAATCGTGGTCAACTACTATGTTTCCGGCTGTTACACCTTTTTAATATTCAATACCAACAAACACACGATTTTCTCAATATCCAAAACTGTCGATCCCCACCACTCTCTAAACCACGGCTCCCTAAACATCTCCTTTTCCTTATGACTCTTGATATTTTCTACTATCTATCTCTGACACATCATTTTATTAAAACAGAATCCTCAATGCTCTCTAACTTCTCCATACTTTATAATTAAAAAAATAACACACTAAATTAAAATCATGTACTCTCTCCATCTTTCTCTTTCTTCAGACAAATTTTCTCATATTTTATAAAAAAAAATCTATTTTTTCTCCCACACCTCACCAGCCACACCCTAACAAACTCCACTCTTTGAAACGGTTCACTCGGCTGCCCCTAATCTCCTTTAAAATCATTGGTCAAAATTTTATGCCACTCGCTTTTCATTTAGCTTTTCTTAATTGTTTTTCTTCCTACAACGGATATGAATCTCCCCTCCGCCCACTCTCCTTCATTAAAACCCACGATCTTTACACTGTACTCTCTCTCATCTTGTTAAAACGAATTCCTAAATTTTCTCCACTTTGACCATCTTCTTTCCCTATTATCCTGTTGCGGAAATTAAGTGAACTAACCTTCTGTTTCTTATTTTCAACCCCTTCAACGTGGGTGTAGATGTGGTGGTAAGTTGCTATTGTTGCTAGAAGTGGGTAGTTATTCATTAATAGCCACAGATGTAAAAAGGAGTGGGGCTGCTTGGGATCGGCCTCCACTGACTCTTCGTCTTTTCCTGGCTCCTCCTTTTACCCCACGCATCAACTCCAATTCAACCATTCGCTCACCCATCGGAAAAGGCATAAAGAAAAGTGGCTTCCGTAGCTTGCCTGGCAGCCGCCTCTCGGCTAGGAGGATATCCAGAAGCTGGTGAAGATTTAAATCTTCGCAAATCGTCTTTAACGTATTTGATAGAATCTTCTCTCTGTATATGGTTATTATATGTTCCAATACAATTCCCAATAGTATATGAGTTGGAGGACAAACTAGCTTGAAATTCTCCAAATACTAAATGTAACATTCCCACTCTAAAATTGCCACACACCTTCCTTTCATAGTTGAAGGTTTATGATTTATATCTAAATGCCTTTTTTCTAGATGCATGGTGTTTTGTTTCAAAATTTATTTTTGTTTGCAAAGTATATGTATGCCGCCTGCTAATTTGGAGCAGAATACCACCTACAAATTTGGAGCATAATAACAATAGGGAGATCAACATCTTTACATTATGATTATAACTATATATATGATTGTTCTATTTTCATCCTCACTCTCATTCAGGTCGTATCTATGCTCTACTCAAGCGAGAACCCAAACAACATAGTGTACATACAAGATTGTCCCATGTGATTGAGGGGTGTGGCAAACAAAGGCATGGGGCATACACTCTTTCATCATCTCCCCGCCACTAGCTAGCCTAAGGGAGAAGCGGCACGTTGGCGGCATTACAAACACACCTTATGCAACCGCCATAAGCATGGTATGCAACTATAGGCGTTGGCGCCGACAATGATCGGGCTGACGATGATTGCAATCTCTTTGCCCTCTGCATTTTTATATCCAGGTCGAGAGTTTACATGGTAGACCATTCTCTAACTTGGTGTGTAATCCATGAGAAGCAATTTCTGCCCACAACAACCCTAACCAACAACCCTTTTTATATTCATTTATCCATTATTCTCACTCTCCTTCACTTAATTTGTCTCTTTTAATTGCAGCTGTCTTTTGAATATGGAAATGTCATCGTCCTCTCTCCAAGAAGCACCTTGAATGCCACGTATTCACTATTGTGCCTCCAGTATTTTCCAGAGCCACCGTCATCTTCTGATGGTCACTATAATATATGTGTTTGGTTCTTTTCCCTCCTTCCCATATAATTATACTTTATGTCACTTGATTTGTACGCAGTTGTCATATGTTCAGGCATTGATGAACATGCTTTATTTAGCTGTCACTGGGGTAGTGCATAATAATTCTCTCAATGTAAGTTTCATGAACGAGATAGCTCATAGTTTCTATTTCTTTACCATGTATACAGATCCAATTTTCAATATTGTACCTGACGCCCATCTCATCCGATACTACAAGTTAGAAAGACTCAAAATCCAAGCCAGAGGTGGCGAGCCGCTGCTGCCCAATATTCTTAATTGGTACCCAAGTCATGATACACGAAGAATGAGTTTCTCTTGTACCTTGAAAGTGTATGATCGTTTCAAAAGCAATATTTCAACACAACTTCGATAATCTTCACCATGGTGTTAGTCTCCTTTCTTTTGCCTTTGTTTTGTATGATTCTATTTTGATGGCATCCAAATGTGGTTTCCACATCAAAGAGCCGCTCTACAACATGCCGATTTTCACATATCTAGCAGGTTTCTAACATTCTCAAACTCAAAAAAAGCACAATTATGCACCTGATAGATAAACTGAAAAATAAGTGGAAGGTCAGAAATCAGTAGTGATGTTATTGACTTGTGCAGAAGGCCTAAATATTTGCTTTCGCTGGTTCACCCTATGTCAAACACAATGTATCATGTATCATGCAAGTTAGATCAGATTGGATTGTAAAATGTTAATGCATCACGACAACAAGCTTACTAGCAGTGTATATGAAGTGGGCATCTAGCACATCCTACAGTGTGCTGAACTTGAATATCTAATTGTGTTTTAATAGCTAATTCATCCTTAACAAATATTGATCTAGTGCATATGTAAATCTAATAACTAAATTAAATGTAGATGCATCCTTTGAGGTTTTCGTAGATGACTCACCACAATTTAACAAGTTGATAAAGAAGCAACAGTGAGGCTTAAATATAAAAAAATCGTGTTCTCTGTAAATTAGCACGTAAATCTGATTTAAAGACTTAATTGTAATATAACTCCTTCAAATGAAATTTAATAGTTTATTATAAAAGTAATTAACAGTGATATGTTCAAAGAATCATGTTGTGCCTACGTACAGGTTGAGTCAAACCTTTGTCAGGTACAATGCTATTTTTGTAATGTTCCAAAAAAAAGTGATTGCTAAACTTTGGGGATCAGGAGAGGACATGTGGGAGATGATACGGCACAATGCATATGAAAGGAATATATCTTTCTAATAAACAAGAAATAGACTATATAACTCATATATATGACAAAAAGAAAATGACAAATGCTGGTAGTATAATAACTAATCTATTTTACTTGAAGACAAGTAAATGTTCGCCACTCTTTATTTCTAAATTTATATATAAACAAAAAGACCATTGGCATGAAGATGATTGATTGAGATTTCATTTTTATGGCTTCAATTAACAAATTCATGTTTTGTTTGAATATTTAAAACTTATAATATGGAACTCTTCAAGTCATTCATTGTTGTGATTTACCAAGACAGATTGAGAAAATAAGTGACTCAATTTTAATCTTTGGCTAGAAAGCATAACTTCAGTACAACCAAAATTATACATCAACTGGTAACCTATTCTTTGGTATTGCATAAACAAAATAAGTTACAAATAGTGTTGCAATTTTGACTTTGAATTGGAAGACATTAAAACATTAGGTTACATTTGAATTTGGAGATCTTTTATTTTGAATTTGATAATTTTGTGATTCAATTTTCATTTAAAACCAAAACTTAGTCTCTTATATGTTTTAAAAGTAATAATATTATTTAGATATAGTTGTCTCTTGTTTTAATACACATATTTTGAGGTTATGTTTTTTTACAAATGATAATGAAGGTACATGTGCCATGTGTGGATTTACTATTTTTCCAAGAAGTTGGTACAATTGAAAATTTCCAGACTTATTATAAAATTATTGACATTATTATTATTATTTAAATCTATAATGCATGTGTGAATGTTTGGAACCAAATGCCAATGAAAGAAAACATAACTCTTCAAACAGTGAACATTTGATTAAAAAAGTGTACGACATTACATTAATATTATACTACTTATTATTCAGTAGATTTTTGGTCAAATTATTTTTATGAATGCATATATCTGGTCTGATGTTGTCTACCTCACTACAATATAAATAGACTCATTATATGAAGATGAACTACTTACATTATGATACTATATCTTTAAGTTTAATTATACATGTCCTATCCAAAAAGTCTCGACAATAGAAGTGGAATCTATATACATGATTCTAAAATGACCCCAAACTGTCTCACTATCATCTATCTCACTCATGTTACTCACATCCTTATGCCAATCATACAAAAGATAAATAAATATACCTTACCAAATATTCTCCACTAACCAAAACTCTTCTAACAATAGTGCATATATTGTATATACAAAAAATGCAAAATATGTATTATATATAGCTATAGAATTATAATAAACTCTAATAATTATATTGTTAAACAAATTTGTTCAAAATGATCACTCTAAAATGTATTCGATTTTGTTTCCACGTGCATGTTCACGTGTGTGTTTACTAGTGTATATATATATATATATATATATATATATATATATATATATATGAATCCTCCGATCTTTTGCCGACTTTTTCCCGAATCGTTGACCGTATTTTTACCGTAAGTTGACTGCTTTTTACCCGAATTCCCGCATAATTCTCGAATCCCTAATTTTTCCGCTCGGTCGAACGTATCCCGAATACCGATTTTGTTACTAAGCATAGGTGGTCGGCTAGGAAGCACGGATACGGATACGTATCGGATACGAGTACGGGTACGGGTACGAGGATACGGCAATTTTCGAAAATATAGGATACGGGTACGTCGTGGATACGTCAATTTTTTTATATTTATTTTAATATTTTTAAAAATAACCAATTTACTTTTTAAAAATAGATTAAGACAATCAAATTTCATTCAAAATCACAATATTTCTAAAGAAAATGAAAACCAATACAATAATATCAAGCAATGATTTAAAAAGGGGTCTTTCATTCATATTAATGTGAGACAAGTTACAAAATGACATGATAATATCATATTCTAAACCTTCTACATGTCATGTATCATGTAACGTTGTGTTGTAAAGTGAGTTGTCATCTGTGATACCAAACTATCTTCTCTCATGTATAGCTAGCTACTATGAAGCACGGATATAGATACAGAAATAGATATGGGTACAGGTGCGGTACGGGGATACGATAATTTTTAAAAATATAAGATATGGGTACAATATGGATACAACAGTTTTTTTTAATGTTTATTTTAAAATTTTAACAGAAAATACCAATTTCATTCTCAAATCACAATACAATCGGGGGAGTCTAGAGTTGGAAGTCACATGATTTTAGGATTTTGAGGGATCACACGAGTGGGGTGCTCTCTTGGCTGCTAAATGGTTGGTTGTATCATGGTTGCTTTAAGGTCATATCCTGCTAATAAAAAAAGGAATACGACTTAAGAAGTATTTGATATGTATTAGAGAGTATCTAGGGAGTATTAGCATCATATATGTATTCAATACTGGTAGGACATCTATTTTGGAGTATCGATGCTTCATAGGGGGAGACGTAAGGATGGGGATGCAATGATTATCTTCAAAGGAGATGAAATAGACATTGTCTAGATAGAAATCCAGAATAAATCACAATGGATTTAGTCACCAAAACAAGAGGCATGTTAACCCAACGATACTAAATTGAAGCCTTTCATAGAATATAAAGGACATCAACGTGCATAAAACTTGCACCTTAGCAGAGAAAGTATCCGGAAGTACCATGTAAAGGTGAATGAATTGGTTTGCAATAAAGAACAAACAAAAATCTAGATTACATATTGAAGTTATTTAAAAAGTGAAATCCCAAAAAAATGAGGTACAAACAATAAAAGAAGAAGGAAGATTGGCATTTAGCAAGAGGAATGGTGACTAACCTTGAACTACTTCAAGGAAGCAACTATGACAGCCTTGTTGTAAGCTATTAAGCAGAGAGGGTTGAGACATGAGCTGGTGTCAAATGCTAATCAAGCAATGTCATGCCTAGATTTTTTTTCTAGTTTTTACCGACTGGATACAGCAGGATACGGATTAGGAGTATCTGATACATATCCAGGAGTATCCACGGAGTATTGGTATCCAATACGTATCGGATACGGGTACGGTACCTGTTTTGGAGTATCCGTGCTTCATAGGTGGTCGGTAAAAGGATATGCTTGCCCTTGTCCTACCCTACAGAGTACGGGTAGTGGATAAGCGGGTTGTACTCTACCCATTTACAACCCTTGCCACTACATCGAGGATGAAAAGATCACTACCAATACACTAGGGAAGAAATGAGCAAACTCAGAAGCAGCAGCATCACCCCCCAGATGTTGACATGCCATAGCCAAATGAGCGGGGCATGAGAATCTTTAACAGTGTAACCACCGCCTGTCAATTGTAGCAGCTAGCAACTGATAGGTAAGTCAGTGCCACGCCACCTCACCTCACATACCACATCAACAAACCCACATTGTGCATGTTGAAGCTCATCTCTGCGCTACAATGCAGTTCCTGGAGGTCGATGGTTCAAGTAATTATTGGTAGTTTTAGGATGGCAACGACAACTCCAGCTTTTTCGTTTGCCCATGGTGGGTTGTAGGTTGTAGGTTGGAATGCAGAGAAGATAGCCCAAAAAACCCATTTTTATTTGAACCGTTGACCACATGTTTTTTACGCTCGTGTATGTTAGGCACTTCAGGATAACTTCGCAAAAGTTAAGAATATTTTTAGGGTAACAACCAAAATTACAATAATAGTTAATACAAATTGAGCCATTACGTCCCCTTCCTGATATATGTGAGGTAGTCAAAGTGAAATAGTGGTCTTTGACTTTTTTTTATAACGAGGAACCCCTCCCGGGATCAGCCACTATTGGACCCCACCCAGCCAAGAGTAAACCCCGAGACCAGCCGTGTCATTGGGGGGGGGGGGGGACACCATGGCGTGCCCAATCAAATGTCAACCACGGTTGCACCACGGTCAACGCCCAAAGTCGAACCCGGGTCTTGACTTTTATGTATAAATAGCATGAGTTTTAGAAAGCAAGAAGCATGAGGCGGAAAAATAAGAATGGCGCTTAAGCATAAGCTTTTTTAAAACTTTTTGGAAAGCATATAATTAAGTTTTTGTACATTATGTGTTAACATTATAGTTAATCATATATTACTTTATATATACGTAAGCCTAAGTGTAAAAATTGGACAACACATTAATATAAACAGTAATCATATAATATATGTTAAGAAAAAAGTTATTATACAATAGTGTGATATTACACAATTTATATTGCACTTACAATCATATGTGTTTCTTAGTGATGAGAAATCCCTAGCCAGCCATAAACCTTCATCACTCTTTTGGTAGTGTAGTTAGAGTTGAGACTTAGATGATAGTAATGATGATAGCTTTACAAAAAAAAATTATTAACGAGAGAACCCATCTCAGGCTGGGCCACTACTGGACCCACTCCGGCATGGTAAACGGGGCCTTAGAGGGTGTGGTCCGGTGGCCTCCCTCCCGAGCCCAATCAACGCGAATTGCCATTTTCATAGTCTTCGGCGTGGTTTCAACCCGAGTCCTACATAGTTCCGGTCAGTGAATTTGTAAAGCGATCATTATTCCCACTAAAATTTGTTCCCTACTAAATTTGTCCCGAGAGGATTTAAACTCGGGATCGCATGTTTAAATGAATGTCTGATTTACGAGTTTACTTTTATACTATGGTAGTCAGCTAATTTTATTTTACATAGTAATTTTTAATAGTATGACACACGACATTTTTTAATATTATGCCATGGTATAGCATAACATAGTAATTATATAAGATAATTGATGTATATGTACAAACTTATTATTATATAGTAATATAGTGTTACAAATTACTAGCCCTGGATATACCATCTTGTACAAATGTAGCCGGCCCCAAGCCGCGGTAAACAAGGGTTGGTGGTAGGTTGACAGCCAGCCATAAACTCTTTCGGTAGCGTAGTTGGAGTTGAGACTTAGATGATAGTGATGATGGTAGCTCTACAAAAAAAATTATCTACAAGAGAACCCACCCCGGGCGAGGCCACTACTGGAACCACCCCGGCACGATAAACTCTCGGGGCCTGAGAGAGTGTGGTCCGATCACCTCCCTCCCGAGAGCAATCAATGTGAATTGTCATTTTCGTAGAGTGCCTTCGGAGTGGTTCGAATTCAGATCCTTCATGTGATTTTATAAATTTATTATAATATAAAAATAATACAATACCAGAGAGTAGTAATTATATAGGTACATAGTACGCAATACATTAATATTATAAAAATGGGTTGATGCACATCTAACTGAGCTTGTATAATATATAAGTACACTCACACACGTGGTATACAATAGTATACTATTACATGGAACTACATTATACATGACATTTTAAGCTAGTTGAGCCACAACTACTTAAGCTTGGACTGAAATAGGGCCCAATTCACACTATTCACATAAAAACAGCTCCACACAAACGCCTAAAATGAAGCACCAGGTGAGCTCTTGGACACTATAAGCAGGTCTCAGAGGACGCATGTAGTTTGCCGGCATAAGCAGGCAGCCAATGGATTGGAGTACTTAAACAGCAACTTAGGCTGCTTTTTACAACACTGTAAATTATGAAACAATTATATGATATCCCATCAATCAATAATAATTGTGAAGCCTACTGGTAAAAGTTAGTTACAAAACAGATGTACGTGCAAATTCAATTAAACTACATTGACATTCAAACCCTATTCTTCTGAATTGCAATTTTGAATTATCAGATCTGGATCAGAGTAATTCCCTTTAGATCTGCAACTACATTGGCGTTAAATTCAGATCCCTCTTTTCATAAGTAATTTTAGACGATGCATTTGTATTGAATCAGCATGCAAAAGAACATATAACAGATAGGAATCTACCCATTTTCACATGCAAGTAAAATGCAAGAATTCTCCAATTGCTATTGGATTTTATAGTAATTTGATATTCATGTTAGGTTTACCTATAAATAGCGGAGTGGGTTGAGGTTAAGTCGGACAAGAAGTTAACAAGTTCATAATAAATATAGACTGTCATTTGATAACGCAATTGTACTGAATGAAGTCCATTATGCATTGGGCCTCAAGCCACAAACCATTGTATGGAACCTTTCAAGACAAAGTGCACCCTTGTCTTATCATTAAGTCCATTCTTTTCAAAAGCATATGGAGTGACAAGTGAGGAGAGTACTGGATAGAGCATCTCTAATAAATAGGAGAATATGCAGATTTTGATTTTTTTTTAAATGAACAAATATAATCATAAAATAGTAGTTAAAGTAATCGTTATTTAGTTTATTATGTTATATGAGCCTCATTGTTTTGGCCCGTTAGAGTTAAGTTCCGCTTCCATGTACTTGCCTTCTTTTCTATATATAGGAGAGGAGTTTATCATCTATCAATAAGAAAATATCTCATTAGCCTCCATCTTATTTTCCACAACAATAAACTAATTTATATAATTTTTGTAATCAAATCAAACTTTTTTGCTGTTTGATGAAAAAAATATACATAATGTAAGCTAATATAATTAATGTAATCAAATCAAATCAAATTGTAAAATACATAATAATTTGTATTTATAAGTAAACATATTCAATACGAGTACAATTTAATATATATATATATAGGGGGGGAGAGAGAGAGAGAGAGAGAGGCTAGAATACACTCGACTGTATCCGGAGCAGAATACACTCAAGTAGTTTTGTATGATGCAATGTTTTTTTTTAATCTAATTTGTTGATCTTCTTAAACATCTTGTGAATAGCTCATATACAAAATTTGAGCCCATTTGGACATTCATAGGTCATGTTATGAAGGCCACAAATATAATACATTTCAAATTAGTTTCGTGCGTCAATTTTGTTGCCCTCGGATGAATGATTTACACTCATCCAAATGAGCTCAAAATTTGTATATCGTCTAATTATAGTATGGCTATGAAGATCAATGGTTTACATTATGCAAAAAAATATTCTTGATATGCAAACACCACTTGAGTGTACCATGCGATCTGTACACTCGAATGTATTCTAGCCTGACTCTCTCTCTCTCTCTCTCTCTCTCTCTCTCTATATATATATATATATATATATATATATATATATATGAGAGAGAGAGCCAGGCTAGTGTACACTCGAGTGTACCGGAAGCACCGTACACCTCAGTAGTTTTTAAAGATGCACTAACTTTTTAAAAAATCTAAACCGTTGATCTTCTTAAATACCTTAAGAACATACTATACAATAAATTTCAGCTCATTTGGACATGTATAGGTCATGCATCTAAAGGAGGCAAAAATCATGCATTTGAAATTAGTTTTGTGCGTTGATTTTGTTGTCCTTAGATGAGTGACTTACACTCATCCAAATGAGCTCAAATTTTGTATGTGGCCTGTTATTATTCTAACCACGAAGATCAATGGATTAGATTTTGAAAAAACATGGTCTAAATAGGCAAACACCATTGGGGTGTACAACGTGACTCATACACTCGAGTGTATTCTAGCATATATATATATATATATATATATATATATATATATATATATATATATATATATATATATATATATATATAGATATATATATATATATATAGACACGCATGCATTGTGTGTGCGCTATATTTTGAAAAGCATGAAGCCGGAAGTGAGCATCCAACCTTCCCTTAGCACTTAAACGTGAAGCGGATAATTAAGCGGGAACCTTTTAAAAAAGCGAAATGTGCAGTGAAATAACGTAGATATTTACATATTTCAGTGATACACTAGTACTTAATTATTGAAAAGCTACACAATAGCCAAGTAATATGATTGATATTCATTAGAATAGGGCAGGTAATTGTAAATATATAAATATTGGTATTTATTATAGTTTCATGGACAGTATTTATAAAATCACTTAAGTTGTTGAGTAACATTTTACTACTAAATTATATTAAATATAACTATTGAATAATGAACTAAATATTATATTGGATTAGGGAGTCTTATCGAACATTATAGCAGTCAACCAACCATTTTAGTTGCCTGGTCAGCAATACATATGTTTCCATGCGAACCAATTGCCCAAGCAGTGTTTATGCCTGAACTTATTGACTAAACCCTAAAGTCTATCTTTGGTTAGATCCAATTTTATTCATGCCAGGTTTAGAAAAGTAAGTTTTAATTTTGAACTTATTTGAGCATTACCAAAAAAATCAAACAAAAAAATGATACTTTATCCTTTTATCAATACATAAGCAAATTAAATATCAAATATATTCATCTTTGAAGGCTAGCAGTTCTAAACAATATGTACAACTACCCAAAACCAGAACTAAAGACTTAATAGTGCATATAATTTTGTAGGTGAAAATAAAAATTGGTTAAATAATGTAATCACAGGAAAACTTCGTGATACAAAGGTTCCCTAGGGATTTTGTGGCTTTGAGGCCAAAACTGAGCAGGACTTATATATTTCTTTTTTCCTTTTACCAATTTTGTCCAAAGGAAACAGACGATTGAATTCTATACATGTTTAAAGACTCTAAACAAGGGAAACGAAATGTATCAGTGTTGTGCGCAAGGAACAAGGTGACTGATACCAACGTTGTTCCAACAGCTTGGAAATAGGTATTTACCGGTATACTGACGGAAATACCGACAAATGCAATCCTGGTCGTTTCGTCGCCAAAATGAACAAATTAATTCATGAAATTTTACAGGTGTAATCTTTACACCTAAATGCAATGTTTTATGCAATAAAATTCTATATTGAGTGTGTAGGGGTGGTCCATCATGTGGGAGGTAAGGAATCTGTCCTGTTTCGTTGCGATTTCGATGAAGGATTTCGATGACAAAATGTAGGAATTCAGATATGAAATTTTACTAGCACAAGCCACAAACTTAAATACACACAATTATGCAATAATATACAATTTACAACATATGAATAACATATTTACTTACAACTCACGTCAGTTGTATGTTGAGTGGCGCACTGGTTCTCGATACAGTGATGAGTTGATGTTACTGAGATATTGCGGCCATGACATGTGCATCCTATAAAAGGTGGTTGTATGTAGTCACATGCTCCTCATACACATCATTATTGGCAAATTGTATGAAGTTTCGTGTCGCTCATTCATGTGCAATACTGTATAAGTGTATAATACTCCTTTGTATTATATTCACATTACTCTTTAGCATAACATCTTCCACTAAACATAAATAACTAATTATATCAATACTAATTGTAATATGCTTAGATAAATTGTATGATAATAGTAATAGTGTTATTAGTAGGTAGATCTAGTGATAATATTACAGATCTATATAATACACTTATAGATGTATGTATGTTCGCGTAAACATATAAAAATTTGGATTAATACTAGGCTTTGGCGGTAAAAGACACTTTTTTTAGGTAAAAATGGAAGAAAAAAGTAAGAAAAAGAGATGGAGAGGTTAATGGTAGAAATGAAAGAGATTAGTTAGAATTACCTTGATTTGGGTTGGTATTAGCTCCAATCGCCAAAAATCATCCAAATGCACCTTCTTTTCTCCTCCCAATAAGTAACAGCAGTCATTCTCACAAAAAACGGTATACTTGTCGGTATACCGCCGGTTTCGGTCGGTACAGTGAAGTTAATAGTGCATTTTGCACCGAAACCATCAAAAATGGCGGTATTGGCGGTATACATGTCGGTATTATCAGTATTTGAGATCCTATCGGTACGCACGCATGTTTCTGTGTCGGTACCCGTCGGTATCGGTATTTCGGTCGAAATACCGACGAAACTTCATTCCTTGGTTGTACGACATTCAGCTCTCATTCAATCTTTAGATTTTGATTTTCATAATAATAAATCTTTCTGTAAATTGATGTTCTTAATATGCAATTTATTCATGTTAATTTGCGGTATTTTAAGAACATATGGAAAAACTTTATCAAATTGTTTTTGAAACCTATAGTATGAGAGATGTTACAAAACTCATCCGTCATTTATTTATAATAAATATCTCAATTCATTTACTTCTGTAAAATCTTATCATAGAGACCATGGTACAAAATTTCGACCGAAATTTTTTATTTTTTTCAATCGGACATCGAAACGCTGGTACGCAGGGATACGTCCGGCATTTCGCAAAATATTTCGCACTGTGGTCAAAATTTCGCAAAAGCGGCAGGGTTTCGGTGCAAAAAGCCCAGTTTGGGCCTTCAAATCGCGAAATGGCTGTGAAACGCAGTCACTGTTTCGCAAAACAGTGTTTCGCAAACTGTTGCTGCTGGGGTTTGGCGATTTTGGCAATTTTCTTGGGATTTCTTGCTCTCTGAGGCTTCTCTACTTGATTCTAAGGTATGTAACCCCTATTCCTAGCCCATCTATTCCTCCTCCTTCTAACTCTACTCTCATTTAGACATAGCTTAATAAGAACTCCGAAAATCCTAAATTTCTAAGTGAGATTTCTCTTTAAAAACTCAAGATCTTGAAGTGAAACTTGTACATCTAAGAAACAATAGTGTGAAATACATACAGCTACACTTATTTTGAAAATCTAATCAATATATTTCGTATTTATACACAAAATGGCTAAAAAAAGCTTTTTTTAATGAAATTTCTTATATATTTTTTTATTTTTTGCTTATGTAACCCTAAATATATTACACTAGTAGACTTATACCATAAATGCTAACTAATTTCAGTGTTACAAGTTCAATTTGTATATTTATACCAATTTAAATATTAATTTCAGACCTTACATTAAACAAATATTATAAAAATGAATTAATAAAAATAAAAATGAACTACTTAGTTATACTTTGCCCTTCTAAGTTTCTAACATGCAATTTTAGGCTTTAGTAACTAGTTATGGTTTATTTATACACGTGTTGACTTGATGTGATTATTTTTTCATGTTTTTATTTTTCTAAATTGCAGTAGATGGGTTCTTCAGTTGGTGATAGTGATGGTGGAAGGAGAAATGATGGTGGTAGAAAGGCAAAGGTCACTAATTTTGCATGGGCTCATTGTGAGCAAGTTCATGGCACTAAGCAACAAGTGATTTGCAAATATTGTACCAAGAAAATAGATAGTGGGGGGATTACAAGATTCAAATCCCACATTGTTGGCAATGTGCAAGCAATGTCCTCAAGGAGTGAGAGACGACTTCAAGGAAATGATGAGTCAGAAGAGAAACATTCGTCCACATCAACAAGAACTTGACCAACTCGCGGTTGATACCCTCTTTGAGTATGGGAGAGGAGGTTCTTCTGCCGAGTCTGACTCAGATGTAGATTATCCTGAAGATTATATCACCTCCCAACAACGCCGCATGTATCGCAGGGCGCTTAGAGATTCCAAAAGGCAAGCATGGGAGAGAGAACAACATGATTCATATAGGAGGGGCATTGGCCCATCTATTTTTTAGCATGGTGGAGGCAGTGGTGCAGGTCATGCGGAAGAAGTTGAAGTGGAAAATGTGATTCAAATTGTAACTGATAATGGACCCAATTTCAAGAAAGTTGCAAAGTCTTTGATGGATAAGTTTCCAATATATTGGACTCCTTGTGCAGCTCACTGCATTGATTTGATTCTGAAAGATATAGGTGAGTCATATATGATATATGTTTGACTCCTTGACTCCTTGTATTCCAATTTCCAATTCCAAACGACTTATAGTGTCATTATTTGATTTCATACTCTGTTTTGTTCAAATGTAGGTGGGTTGTCGCCTGTGAAAAATTTGATCATTAAAGCCAGGACAATCACAAGCTTCATATACAATCGCTCATTTCTTTTAGCTGCTATGAGAAGGAAGGAGTATTGTGGTGGTGACTTGGTGCGACCAGGAGTCACCCGTTTTGCTACCAATTTTTTGGCGTTGCAAAGTCTGAACTCAAAGAGAGATGGGTTGAGAAAATTATTTTCCGGGGTTGAATGGAGTTCAATGAAGGAAAGTAGGACAGCCGCAGGGGGCAAGATAGAAGACATTGTCAACAGTAGGAGCTTCTGGGAGAGGGTTAATAAAATTCTTAGAATCATGGAACCAATAGTGAAGGTGCTCAGGTTAGTGGATGGAGATAAGTCGCCAACCATACCCTACTTGTATGAAGCAATGACCCTGATGACAGATTCAATATCAAAAGTTGTTCCAAGAGGAAGTGCCCAATACAAGAAAATTATAAGGAAGCAGTGGGAGAAAATGCTTTTGCACCCTATGCAAAAGCTGGTGAGCATAACCGATACTTATTCAATAATTATATACATTTCTATATCTTGATAACTGATGACACTTATTCAATACAAGACAATTTTATTTATAGCCATTTCTATTTCTTGTAGCTCATTATTTGAACCCTAGATTCCAATACAAATACAATTTAGGGTTCAAGAGCGACTTCATGGCAGCTATTAAAGAAGTTGTGGAGAAACTTGTCACCACATCTGAAGAGAGGGTGATTATTATGGACCAGGTAATACATATAATCTTGAACTCTGTATTTACTAATTATTGAGAAAAAAAATCAGATTTTATTACCCTTGACCTTATCAATGTTGTCATGTTAATTTGCAGTTGAGGCAATTCAGAGAAGCCATTGGATGCTTTGCGTATCCAAGCGCTATTGCTGATAGAGAAAAAGTTGTTCCAAGTGAGTGGTGGTCATGGCATGGCACAGGTTGTGAAGAGCTACGTCGAATTGCTGTGAGAATTCTATCACAAACAGCTGCTGCAGGTGGTTGCGAAAGGAATTGGTCCACATTCAACCTCATTCATAGAAAAAGACGGAACAGACTTAGGGCACAACGTCTAAATGACTTGGTATACGTTCACTATAACATGAGGTTGAGGGCAAAAGATCTTAGAGAGCCCGAATTTAGAGAAGTGGACCTCTCTGTCATCCATGATCCACTTGATATTGCTTTTACCTTTGGTGGTGGTGATGAGAATATTGATCCAGAGGATAATCCATTGCAGCAATGGATGACTAATATTGGTGGTGCCCCAATTTTAGATAGAAATGATGGTGGGCCGGATCCCACTGTTGAAGCAACATTCATGCCTAGCACTAGAGCAGAAGAAGAGACAGCTACAAGAGACCGCAGCCCTGTACAAAGATTTGAAGAAGAAGAGCACATTCAAGATGAGATGGATATTGCACAGGCAGTTGAAGAAGGTGGAACTCGTTCTAGTAGCCACTCTTCCAAATCTGATGGTGGTGATGATGATGATCTTGACGACGATGATGATGATGATCTTGATGATGATGATGATGATGATCTTGACGATGATGATGATGCACCTGATGATGATGATGATGGTGATGGTGATGGTGATGGTGATGGTGATGACCAAGAAGGTAATGATAATAATGAAGAGTGGGCAGGATTTGAGAATGACAATGATGATCGACCTTATCTCTCTGCCCCTAGGGCTGAAGTTGCACCTGTTGAAACTCAACAACCATTTGCTCAAAAGACATTCCAGAGAAGAAAAACCAGAGGTACAAAAGAATATATTGGCACACCACAAGGTCCAACACCGTCACCACCACCTCTAGCTATTCTTCCAGCTCCTCAATACCAAAGTGATTATATTTTTGATTTGGCTGAATCAGTTGGGAGCATGAGTATTTCAGACAGGGATTCATCTTCTATTGTTAATTCTTTATTTGGGTACTTTCATGCACCACAAACACAACCTGCAGTCGCACAACCACCACAACAAGATCCCTATAACTATGGCTATGGTTATGGTGGGAGTCATGGAACATATAATTATGGTGATGGTTATTCTTCTTCTTCAGGAGGTATACAAGTACAACCAAGCTATATGTATGGAGGATACAATGACCCACTGATACAAGGTTATTCTTACACTGGAGAACATGTTCATATGGAATCTAATGATGGTGGGCAAACTTGGCAAGGATAGCGTGATGTTTTGTATGTTCCTCCATTAGTTGTTGCTCCTCCAGCTCCATTTGCTTCACAACCATCTATTGATCAAGCAAAAGCACTTGAGGAATTTTTCCCAAAACATGGGATGATGCAGTTTGTGTCTAAGGAGATCTACCAAGAGCATGTTGAGACATATAACCGCGTGTATAGGAATGATATGAGTTGGGCAACATATGTTGATAGTATCCATGAGCATATGTATGGTCAACAACGAGGAGGACAACAACCACCATGACACTCAAGCTTCAACTAGGACTATTGGTCTCTTAGTCCTACTTTGTAAGACTTATGAAACATCATAATGTGTAAGTTTGTTAGTTTATAATTTGTTTTATATATTATAAGTTGTAATATGTAAGTTGGTAATTGTAGTGTGTACTTTGTAGTACTCTAGTCTAGTAGTCTAGTTCTTTTAACTTGAAGTTTGCAAGTTTGTAACAGTCTATCTAACAGACTTTGTCATTTCTGTTCATTTGTGCACTCACTCATCAAGACATGGATCCCACCCTAACCTCTAAACATATAAATTTATCATATAATCTAGTGTATCTATGTCTAGACATTGTGTATGCAAAAATTCATAGTTTAATTCCTTCATTTTGTCATCAAAATTGCCATCGAAATTCTATCGAAATTATTCAGCTTCCTTCACTTACAAATGTGGGAGCAGCTTCCTTCACTTACAAATGTGGGAGACCCCCCCATATCCAATATGAAATATTATTGCATATTTGAGTAGATCTTGGCGTTTAGATCATCTTGGTAAATTTTCATGATTTAATTCGCTTATTTGGTCATCGAAATTGTTAGGGATGTAAATATCGAAATTTCGTACGAAATTTCGAAAAAAATTTGTTTCTGGGCCATCGGACACGGCATCGAAATCGGACATTTAATTCTATGATAGAGACTATGTGTACAAGAGACTATCAATGGAATTGCTTTGTGATAACAAGAGTTGCATCCTAATTCCTAGGGAGGGATTCATTGTCATTGTTGACAATATATTTGCAAAAAGGTGACAGAGAAAAGACAGTTCTCTAAGTATTTGATACAAGAAACCAAAAGTGAAACAAATAATTTGATTAAAATGGCAACTAAAATAATGCAAAAAGT
This sequence comes from Alisma plantago-aquatica, assembly GCA_963693085.1. Lineage (NCBI taxonomy): Eukaryota > Viridiplantae > Streptophyta > Magnoliopsida > Alismatales > Alismataceae > Alisma > Alisma plantago-aquatica. Next base: position 769,741,510 of record OY856413.1, on the reverse strand, counting down.
AGCAAGTTATAGATCATGGAAAGTGGTAACCATCATACCTTCCATTGAGAACGAGCCAACATCACCCTGGGCCTTCTAGAACGCACATACTCCAAAGCCGCTAAAGGTGTCATATTCTTATACTCCACCTTATTTAAAGTTGCAAGATTTTAAGTTAACACAAGCCAATATTTCATTTGATTTAAATATTACGAAAAATAAAACAAACATACTTACTAATAGACACAACAGTTATCAAAATGATATGAAAAAAGTTAAAAATCAAGACTATAATTACCAAATAGCATAGAATAATGGTAGTGCTTCGTCCTCGCCCTGCTTTGCAATGAACATAGGTGGTCCACCCACAAGAGGAGTTTCCTACAATATAATGTAATTAGATGAATTTTGTCTTTTCTTATATGCAAACAAAAATATACTCAGTGTTTGGTGCAAAAGCAGACTGGTTGTTGATATCCTAAAGCAAGGGATAAAACAACAAAATAAATTGAGTTGTCACTGCAAAGTGGTCTTGACCTCTTGAAGTAAAGGGACAAAACAACAAAGCAAATTCTGTTGTCCATAAGAAACGTGGTAAACTGAACAAGCTATGAAGATTTGAGTACCACATGATGAGATGCATATAATATTTTTTCGATAGCAAGGCCTTTAAAATAACTGAACGCTCTGTTCTCTTGGCTTCTCATAGCATATAATACTTTTTATAGATAAATGAAGGCTTGTTTATTGAGTGAGTAAAACAGTGTACAATGCAGTCTCTTATATAACAGAAGAGAGTAGAGACTAAAGCAGAGATGAGCAATATGGGACTAAACTACAGAAGTAAACAGCATAAGTGAGGCACATGCTATGCACATGACACTCAACAAGACATAACGGAAAACAACATCTCTATACTCCCCCTCAAGCTGGAGCGTAGATTTCGAACATGCCCAACTTGTCAATCAGAGTTAGAAAGCGAGCTTTGGGAAGTATTTTTGTGAAGATGTCTGCAACTTGTTTGTCGATACTGAGATATGGCGTGCAAATTTTGCCAGTGAGAACTACTTCTCGAATAAAGTGACAGTCGACCTCGATATGTTTCGTCCTTTTGTGAAATGTGGGGTTGCTCGCAATAAAAATGGAGGCCTTATTGTCACAAAACATAGGAATAGGGCTAGAATAAGATATGTCAAAATCCTGAAGGAGACTCTGAACCCATAACAGTTCGCAAGCAGTATGAGCCATTGCTCGGTATTCCGCCTCTGCACTGGATCTGGCGACAACAGTCTTCTTTTTGCTTCGCCAGGTGACAAGGTTTCCACCTACAAAAGTACAGCAGCCTGAAGTTGACTTCCGATCAGAATGACTTCCTGCATAGTCTGAATCAGAGAACCCGGATAGGTTGCAGTGGCCATGCTTTTTATACATCAAGCCTTTTCCTGGAGAGCTTTTAAGATATCTCAGAATATGGCATACAGCATCCCAATGACATTGCCGGGATTTGTCAAGATATCGGTTGATGAATCCGACAGCAGCAGAAAGATCAGCTCGTGTTACAGTCAAGTAAATAAGCTTGCCTACCAGCCTCCTGAACTGGTGATGATCAGCATAGGGAGGACAGTTTGCATCATCCCAGTCCATGTTTGGATCAAGTGGAGTGTTAGCCGGTTTGCAACCAAGCATGCCAGTTTCCTGCAACAGATCAAGTACATATTTCCTCTGAGAAAGACACAGTCCTGCAGATGATCTGGAGACTTCAATGCCTAGAAAATATCAAAGTTTTCCCAGATCTTTAGTGACAAAATGCTTCTCTAAGGAAGTTTTAGTTTCCTGTATGCCCACTGTGTCACTGCCAGATAATATTATGTCATCCACAAACAATCAAAATCACAAGTCCGGCTACTGTCTTTCGAATGAAGACGGAATGGTCAGAATGAGAACGACGAAAGCCAAAGTTGACTAAAATTTGACTAAGCTTGTCAAACCAGGCTCGTGGACTTTGCTTGAGACCATAGATAGCCTTATGCAGCTTACATATTTTGGAGGCAGACTCCCCCTGAGCAACGAATCCAGGTGGTTGCTCCATGTATACTTCTTCCTGTAAATCTTCATAAAGAAATGCATTTTTCACATCAAGCTGATAGAGTGACCAATCTTTATTCACAGCTACAGAAATCAGAATGCGAACAGAGTTTAACCGTGCAACAGGAGAGAAAGTCTCAAAATAATCAACATTGTAGGTTTATGTGTAGCCCTTAGCAACAAGATGGGCTTTGAGACGTTCAATAGTACCATCCGGCTGATATTTAATAATAAAGATCCAACGACACCCCACTGTAGGGCAAGAAGTTGGTCGATCCACAAGCTCCCATGTCTTGCGATCACATAGTGCCTGCATTTCCTGGTCCATTGCCTTCTTCCATGCTAGAATAGTAAGAGCTTCTGTAGCATTTTTCAGAATACTGACAGCAGATAGTGCAGTAGTAAAGCAGGCAATAGTACCATCCGACTGATATTTAATAATAAAGATCCAACGACACCCCACTGTAGGGCAAGAAGTTGGTCGATCCACAAGCTCCCATGTCTTGCGGTCACATAGTGCCTGCATTTCCTAGTCCATTGCCTTCTTCCATGTTGGAATAGTAAGAGCTTCTGTAGCATTTTTCAAAATACTGACAGCAGATAGTGCAGTAGTAAAGCAGGCAAAGTTGTTATGCAGATTATCAGAAGTGCAGAAATGACTGATAGGATGCTTAGTACAGGAGCGTACACCTTTCCTTAAGCTGATAGGAAGGTGCAGATCATAGTTTACCTCAGTGTTTATTTGATCATCCGCAGAAGCAGGAATTGGTTGAGGGGCCATGGAAGGAGTGCTCGTCTTCGGTCGGCGTTTGTACACTTGCAGTAAACGTTCTTCAGGCTGGTCAGATACAGACAGATTTTCAACAATGTCCGGTAGAGGTGTTTGTGCCAACACATCAGGAGTTAGGCTAGCTCCATCCTCAGAAAAGAAGGGCATATGCTCAAAGAAGACAACATCCGCACTGACAAACCACTGTCTAAGTATCAGATCAAAGCAGCGATAGCCTTTCTGAGTTCGTGAATAACCCAAGAAAATGCACTTAGTAGACCGAGGGTCAAGTTTTGACATTCCTGGGCGCAAGTTTTTAACAAAACAGGTACACCCAAAAATGCGAGGTGGTACAGGAAACAGAGGTGCATCAGGAAACAAGATAGAGTATGGGATGTGATTTTATATAACAGAGGAGGGCATGCGGTTTATAAGAAAACATGTCGTAGTGACAGCCTCAGGCCAGAAACGGTGAGGGACTTTGTAATGGATAAGAAGAGTGCGAGCAACCTCTAAGAGATGGCGGTTTTTGCGTTCAGCAACACCGTTTTGCTGAGGAGTATAGGGACAAGTGGTTTGGTGTATAGTGCCATGATTAGAACAAAATGAGGTGACAGACTTTTGCATAAATTCTAGGGCATTGTCAGTACGAAGAATTTTGATGGTTTTATTGAATTGGGTTTTTCTGAGAAGAAAACACGGATATTGTCCAAAACAGTACTACGGTCTTTAAGCAGAAAAAGCCGGGTAGCACGGGAATAATCATCAATAAATGTCAAGAAATACTTATCACCAGATTGACTTGGGACACTACATAGACCCCAGATGTCAGAGTGAACAATGTCAAACATATCTTTAGACCCAATATCATTCTTTGCAGGAAAAACAGACCTCGTTTGATTACTCAAAACGCAGGTTTCACAAGAGAATTTATGTTCAGCTAAAGCAGGAAATAAAAACTTCATCTTTGCAGCAGACGGATGACCCAGCCGAACGTGCCACTGCAATCCTGAGACAGATGTAGATAAGAGAGCTGACGCCGCAGGTGGTCCATCTAAGTAGTAAAGTTCATCTGGTCCTTCATGGCCCGAACCAATTCTCGTCTTTGTGCGGAAATCTTTCAAAACACAACCAGAGGGATCAAATTTAATAGAGCACTGAAGTTGTTTGACAGTTTTACTGACAGATAGTAAATTAATAGGAAACTGAGGTATATATAAAATAGAGTGAAGATTCATCTTGCGAGATAACAGAACCATGCCAATGCCATGTACAGGTGCTTTCGAGCCATTAGCAATGGTGACAGATGGAATATGTGAAGTTTTAGATAGGGCAAAAAATAGGTGGAGGTTGCCTGCCATGTGAACAGACGCCCCAGAATCATTACACCACTTTTGGTTACCAGCTGAGGGAGACGCCAGCATAGCAGAAGAGCCTCCCGTGGATGTCGAGGGTAGTTGAGTCATTCGCTCTTGGAAGAATTTCTCGAACTCAGAGCGAAGCCAGTCAGTGGATGGAGGAGCAGCTGGTGGATCTGATGTGGCTTCTGTAGTAGCTTCAGTGGAGGCTTGGTTTGCCCAGGCTGGCTTGTCGTGCTTGATCCAGCACCTATCTATAGTGTGATTATCACGACCACACCAGTTGCAGTAGCGAGGTCGAGTGGCTTGACCTCACCCAGGAGCTGTGGAAGTGCCTCCTCCAGAAGGTGGTAGACATCCTCCACGGCCACGTCCATGACCGCGGCCACATCCAGAATCAGTAGTACGAGCAACCAAGGCAGGATGCTCAATTGCTGGTGTAAAGGAAATAGAAGGTAGTCGTTGGACTCTCTTTAGAACATCGTGAAGAGTCGATAGCGGATCACTAGACAATATTTGGTCAACCACACCGCAAAAAGAAGCGGGAAGTGCAGCCAAGAATTGAACCAGTTGGAGTTCATTGTGCTGCTTCTGAGCTTCTTTGATGTCAGCAGTCAACGGGTGGTATATCTCATACTCGTTCCAGAGAGCAGAGCACTGGTTGTAAAAATCTTCAATGGACGCATCTGAGTACTACTTTTTTACTAGATTTTTGAAAATTTCAAAAACCCTCTTTGGATTTTGCTGGTGTGAGTAGACATGAGACAGTTGGTCCCACATTGCTTTGGCATCATGAAGGCACAGGAGAGACTGGCTAATGCGTGGCTCGGTGCTGTTGAGAAGCCAGGACATAATGCCTGAGTCGTCTTTAGACCATTGGGCATAAGCCTGTATGGTCTTGTCGTCAGCAGTAGCATCAGGAGCAGGAGGTGGATCAATAGTAAGATGAGAGTATCTGCCTTGAGCCTTCACATATAGAACAAAGGATGTCGACCACGGATGGTAGTTGGATCCATCGAGCTTGACAGTGGTAACACAGAGAGATCTAGGAGGCTCCACAGATGCCATACTGGGCAGAGGCAAACACTAGTAGAAAGGTGACGTAGCAGCAGCAGGCAGCAAGTAAATAACCCACGACGGACAGCAACAGACAGAAATAATAAACCCGTTATGGGGCAGTAGCAACAGCAGGGAACTGACACATCAGATCAGAAGAACCCGTATTCGGGCAGAGATAGATGAAGAAAACCTACGCCGTCATGAGGAAATCAATAATCCTTCATGAGGCGCAGGCAGAAAAGGAACCAGAGACGTAGGAGACTCTCAACGTGAGAGGTCTATGGCTGTCCGAAAGAGTCAATTACCCGGTAGGAGAAGAGGAAGGATGGGATTGGTGAAGAAGGAAAAAGATGGATGTAGGGGTGGAGAGGGAGGGATAGCGGCAGCCGATGGGTGAGGGGGTGGAGCTGCTACGGCGGTGGGCGGCGGGTGGTGGAGGCGGAGGAGCGGCGGGTGGTGGTGGGGCGGGCGGCGGCAGGAGGGCAGGCCGGCGGCGCTGGGAGGGGAGGGGGTGGTGGCGGCGACGCTGGGGGGGGCGGGGGGCACTTCAGGGCATGGGGGCAGGGTGGGTCAGAGAAACTGGGACCGGGCCTGCTCTTGATACCATATAGATAAATGAAGGCTTGTTTATTGAGTGAGTAAAACAGTGTACAATGCAGTCTCTTATATAATAGAAGAGAGTAGAGACTAAAGCAGAGATGAGCAATATGGGACTAAACTACAGAAGTAAACAGCATAAGTGAGGCACATGCTATGCACATGACACTCAACAAGACATAACAGAAAACAACATATCTCTATACTTATCACGTGGAACCATTTCACTATCAAATCATCTGTAACTGGATAGGGTAGTTTCCCATTTACCCATTACCCATACCTCGTGGGGCAAGGCAAGCCTAAATGAAGTTTTTAACCATCACAGATTTACCCACAACTATTCAGGTACTTTTTACCCATATACGTAAGAGTAGTCTTTTTTATAAATTTATACATATTAAACATATATGCAAGCCTAACAACCTCCAACTTGGTTTCCCGTGTGTTCAAAAAATAAAGATTACAGCTTTCTCATTTCTATTCATGCGCATACATAGCATGTTGACAGTTGTAAGAGATTATTTTCTTTGGAAGACCTTAAATATCTGTAACAAGCATAAAAAGTGTTCGCTAAGACAAAAGTCACTTTGCTTCATATATGATATTAGCGTGCAACTTATTGCAACACATTCAATGCACTTATTGGTGATGCTAATTGCAATATATCCACTTCTTATACATATAACATTCGATTGTGTTTAAGTCATCCATACCCTCTCCATTTACCCACAATGGTATGAGTAAGGGTAGGGTAAAGGATAAGAGAAAGTCGGTACTTACCCTACCTGTTAGCCACTACTCTAGGTGGATAAGGGTCTGGGTAAATCCTTGTCCCAACCACTACTACTTACTATTTAAATTAAAGTCATCACTTCTTTGTAGACAAACTAGTATGTGAATAATTTCACCATATTCAATGCAATTGTTTTTCTATGCTAATTATTTAATATTCAATTATATACATATGATACATCAATCTTATCTCGTATTCTCCATAGCCTCTCCATATGGATAAGGCTAGGATAAAGGATGTGAGAAAGCAGGTAATTACCCAGCCTGTACCTGCTTCTCTAAGCGGGTGACGGTATGGATAAAGCCTTACCCTACCAATATCATTCTTATTACCAACCCGGCCATCAGGGCATTTTTAAGGTGTCAATGGATTTTTTTAAGATAAAACTATGTTAATTGACTAATAGAAAAAAATTTCTTGAGGGCAATGTGGTTTATTTGATAAATATTGACATCTGGAACAGAAACACAAATTCTTCAGCCAGAGGAACATAGGAAAATAGTAAACTTGACTTGACTATTGTATCAGGTCATATTAATAGGATACTAGCCCATTTGAACTGAGTTCATTAAATTGGGGGAGGGGGTGCTTGTGGGGCCCCTCTGCTGCAACCACTTTGTTTTAACTCCCTGTCTAACTTTCTTTACTTTGTTTTTAGGAAACTAAAGAAAAGACATCTGATAATCACAGGACATGTCGACCACCTTCTGCTTGGGCTTGATAGCCACTAGAAACCATGGAACTAAACTTCGGCGAAGTTGGTCAAAGTTTCGCCGAAACTTCGAACTTGGAGCCTAGGCGAAGTCGAATCCTCAATACTTCAGCTTCGTCTAAACTTCGGGGCGAAGTTTCCCTGATTTCGTCGAAGTTGGTTTTTTTGTATGTATTTTCGTCTCAACTTCTCCGAAGTTGTCGAAGTTTCCTCGAAGTTGGCAAAGTTGGGGCGAAATTGAGACGACCCAGAACATTAATTCTAACTAGTGCACTAACGGCCATATAATACATAAGTGTTGCCTCCAACCCTCTTCACAACTTCTAATATCAACTCCTATGTTTGTTGTTGGCACTCTTTCCTAGAGAGTGTCTTGTAACTACTATTTGGTTGTATATTTGTATAAAATACATATGTTCAACACTTGAACTGTATTAGTATGTGTATTGCATATTTGACCATTGCAGGCGCACATCGTATTATCACCCTACTTAGGGCTAAAGACTCATGAATTGTGTAATTTTGTTAAATTAGCAATTATAAGAGAGAGGTATAACATAATTAGAAGTTTTCAATCGAAGTTTCCTTCAAATTCACATCATTTTCTTCAAAAATCGGCATCGAAGTTTGTCGAAGTTTGCATCTAAACTTCCTCGAAACTTCCTTGAAGTTTCCACAAACTTCCACTTCCACACCTGGCGAAGTCGGCACGAAGTCGAAGTCCTGCACCATACTAGAAACCATGTGACCATAGTTTGCTGACCTCGATATAATCATTTGAGGAAGCAACTAAAGCAGGGGTTACCCTCATGTTTAGGTTAAAGAGAGATCGATTCTTTTTGGGTTTACTTTTGGCTGACTCCGTCAAGGCCTATTCATTTTTTATTTCTTTTATTCTTTAATGGGTCTCATTTTTCAGGATGTTGTTGCTACTTATCTGTGCCTTACTTTTAGGTCCATCAATTTTTGGACCACACTGTTTTGACTTGCTATCAAACTTTCTTTTCTTTGTTTCTAAGAAACAAACAAAAGGCATTAGTCAATCATAGATTGCACCGACCACCTTCTGCTTGGTCTCAATGGCCACTTGAAACCATGTGACCACATTTTGCTCAATATAATCATTTGAAGAAGCAGCTAAAGCAGGGGCTACCCCCATGTTTAGGATAAAGAGAGAGAGATTCTTTTCGGGTTTACTTTTAGCTGATTCTGTCGAGGCTTACTCATTTGACATTCAATTTTCTTTTATTTTCAATGGGTCTAATTTTTCAGATGTTATTGCTGCTTATCTATACCTTCTTTATAAATTAAGTGCATCAAATATTGGACCATCCTGTCCAGCTATTTGATTTTTTGGACTGAGTCACAGAAGAGCTCATCTCGCCAAGACCTTAAAGACCAACTTTTTCTACAAAAGGAAACCCTCCTAATATATTGTTTTCTTTGACAAACACTATTGTTCCAGCGGCACCCCTGCCTCTCTTTTTTTAACTAACAAATTCCATCCTGCAAATTCTGTTAGTTAGAATTTTAAGAGCCCAATACCCTTATACATACCTGTCTATTTGCAAAGGGTGCATCTCTCACTGTCTACAATCATGCAAACCCTTTTTTCATTCGGAAGCAACATGAAAGATCGTTCCATCAGGAACTCGACAAGAGGGAAACTAATGATTTTGGTGTATTTGCACGTGTGTTTACAAATAGGAAACGAGATAGTTGATGTTGTATTAACATGTAAGCCATGCTCCTCTGCACTTAGGGAGGGTATATATTACTGCTTATTTATCTTTTCCTTAATTTCTCTAAATATTATATAAGGAGAGGTGTATCGTACTTGCAAATCATCTAATTACAATTAGTGATTATTGTTCACCATTTGTGCTCTTCTTTCCCCAAGTAAAGATGCGCAAGAAAATAAGGGTTTAGACTATTCACTTACTGTGAATAAAATCAACCGCTTGCTTTATACTTGCAGTTGAAGGGGCAAAAAGGTAATCTCTTGTTGGAATAACTAGGTGATCAATTCCATGTGCCTGAAAGAAGAAAAAATTCATGTCAACAATCTGATTTTCCAAAGTTTAAAGCAGGTACTACATTAAAGCGTTGATACAAGCTAAAACCATATGGGAAATGATTCCATGCAGCCAAACCAACCACAGATTAACTGAAGGCCTAGTGCAGTGAATACAGTCCTCTTTTTTTTCAGAAAAAAAAAATGAGAAGACTGACTTCTGAGTGTAAAAAAAACAGCATGCAAATTACATACTTGCTATAAACTAGCCTCTTGATTGTGAAACAGCTTCATGTATCATATGTCATATGTTTTCGTCGAGGAACAAGCATAACATGTACGATGAAGGCAAAACATTGTTTATTAGAACATCTTAAATGCATGATTAATTGTTTCATTGTGCAAAGACGAATAACTTTTAACATACCACGATAGAAAATGAATTAGTGATCCCAACGCTGACACTCACCACCATACAGAAAAATGGTTTTTGGAGTGTTATAATGTGTTCCAATAAATGCTATATTAGAAACAAAATGCTTACATGATATAGAGATGTGGGAACCAATGTTTCATATGGTTCATTTAAAGTTACCACACCCCGGACACCCAGCTTCTTCAGTCGAGGAACATCATTTGGGAATGGAACAGCGCCGAGAAGAATAAACTGAAAAGATGAACGAACAACAATAAATGTCTATCATCAATAAACAAAGAACAAATATCCAACGATATCATACTGTCAACTTGAAGGTTTTGAATGTTCAGCAGAGATTTTAATGATAAAGTCTAAGTAGACCTCTTTTCAGTTTGCCAAAACAATCTTATATCACGTCCAAATCCATAGTAACACTCAATCTAGCATCATAATTAAATATAAGACCAATTCAGGCACCTTTTTTTTCTTATCATCTATATGTATGTATGTATGTATGTGTAAAAAAAAACTGGGGATGTAAAATTGTGAAGGGAGAAAAAGCCACATTACCAAAAAGAGCCAAGCTTTTGACTTGGGTCGCTACTTAATCCCCATTGTTTCTGAATCCTACTACCCCCCCCCCACACACACAAAAAAAAAAATGTTAGTTTGCCTGAATACATCCACATTGAGATTTGAAAAAGAATTATCTTCAAATTGCCCCCTCTATTTTCTCTTATCCCCCTCTTCCTCCTTTCCCAGCCCTAGTTGCCACCAGTGGCTCCGCCAGTTGTTGCCACACATGCCTGCTGCCCCTGTTGATCTGCCCCCAATCCTGCATGAGTGCCGCCACCTGCTTCTCAAATATGCCCCCCTCTTCCTCCTTTCCCAGCCCCAGTTGCCACCAGTGGCTCCGCCAGTTGTTGCCACACATGCCTGCTGCCCCTGTTGATCTGCCCCCAATCCTGCATGAGTGCCGCCACCTGCTTCTCAAATATGCCCCCCCCCCCACCAAGCCCATCCTTTCCCCCTGGCACCTCCTCCATCCCCACCCACTCTACCATCCCCTCTCCTCTGGCCTATCTCCATAGGAGGGGACACAACGGATTAGCTAAACCGGAGGGGATGCACTGGAGAAGCAGGCCGCTCCGAACAGGAAGGCAGCACAATGGAGTAGTTGAGCCAGAGGAGGGGACGCATTGGAGCGGGCAAGGCAGAGGAGAAGGGTGCACATTGGAGGATCAGGCGGGACCAAGAGGCTGTGATGGATATGGGTGCCAACAGTCTTTTTTTATCTTCATTTATCTATTTATTTATATTTGTGTGTGTGTGTGTTTTTTTTTTTTTTTTTTTTTTTTTTTGGGGGGGGGGGGGGGGGGGGGTTGTTAATGAAGCTATGGGTGGCATATGATAGAACATGGATGAAGGATACATTTGGAAGAAGAAAAAAAGTGAATACAGACAGTAGCATGGGTTTGAACTACATTTTGCAAAGCATGAAGCAAGAAGCGAGTGGCCAACCCTCCTTAGGTGCTTAAGTAGTTAAAGTGTGAAATGACCAACTAAGAAAACACTCTTTGAAAAGTAGGACAACGTAGCTAAACAATGTAGATACTACATATTAATAATGCCACATTATAAAATTATCAAATAACCATTCAATAACCAAGCAATAGGAATGACTTATTAGATTGGTGTACGTAAAACCCTATATGTAAATATCAGTACCTATTAGAGTTTCATGGATGGATTTACAAAATAAATCGAAGTATGCTACATCACCATACAGTACAAATTTAATTAAACAATAACTAAACAGTAGATTAGAGTACCCTGCAGTATATCATAGCAGTCAACCAAAAACGATTAAGTACTCAAGTATACTATACTTTCTACTTTAAAATATAGCAGAATGCAATATAATGATACGTGTGTAATACTCTTATAAATCTACAGTACTCTTACAAGTTACAATACTTACACGATACTTATATATAGAGCTTTCAAGATACAAACATAATACTCATACAGTGAGATCAGCATAGGTCCTATAGGCTATTATCAGTTAGCTGCAACATAATACATTATAACAGCGGTGAGCGAGAGTAACACATTATAGCAGCAGTGAGACAGAGTAATACATGATATAGCATCCGTATACAAGTTCAGCATCATTTAGAAGAAGAATAGCAGTTTCTTGTACGTTTCAAGCCTGCAAACATATAGTGCATACAACAATTGATATATCAATGTATTACATTTATTAGTGAACCAGGAAAAACCTTCTCTTAAGTGGCCAAACCTTGTTTCAACTAAATGGTCCTAAATATCCAATGAAGCAGGCCACGCGAAGCAAGATAAACTGGGCTTAATAAAATAAAACACTTTCTTAGTATCAGAGCACTTCATCAACCGCTTCATTCAAACATCCTTAGGTACAAGGGCCAGGCAGCTGCTTTTTAAATTAGCGGTTGGGAATTTATTAGGATTTCAAGAATATAGGGACAGATCGGTGAGTCGAACAAAGGCTACTTCCATCATAGATAATATACCTTAAACAGAAAGAAACATCATATTCTTTTCATGGTTAGTGAAATCCAGGAAAAAAAATAGCTGGCATGTAAGTTACTATCCACCAATTCTCATTACTTTCATTGATTTAATCAAATACTCCATATTATGATATACGGCAATAGTCGAAAATCCCTAAATATGGAGTACGGCAACCAAATTGATGTTTGTCCTTGGCAAAAGCCTCATCCAAGTTTTTTCTGCTTTCTTGGCTCCTACAGTAATAATGTCTTTCTTCTTGTATAGCTTTCAGTGAAGAAATTGGCAGTAGGATCTTCCTGCATACATTCACTTCGATATATTCCATCTTGAGCCATGGCTGTTCGCACTTGAACCTGACCTCTCATGCAACGCCGTCAAAGGCATTGTTTAAACATGAGAAAATCCACTTTGCTTCTCATTATTCCAAACTGAACTGCATACCGTCCATACTAACCATCTAGTGCTAAACATCAAAAATAAATGAGGAGCAATAGACTACAGAATGAGGAATGAGGAGTAGTCTTTTGTTGCGTCATACAAAAATGCAAAGCCCCTTGTTTTAAGATTAGTACTGGTTTTCATCTAAGCTACAGTCTCCTCAATCACGCCTATTCTCTTAGAGCTACTGTAGAACTAACTGGTTTTCACCATGGAACAAAGATCCACAGTTTCTCGGCCACCTTGGCAAAGAAGTGAAGGTCTTTGCTTGAAGTTGAACCATAGAACTGACTTATCCGCTACCCCAGAACTAGATCTATCTAACTCCAGCTTTTGGTGAACTAATCAGTTTCAATACCCATCACTTCTTCTCCAGCCCGCCAAGGCCAAGAATTGACCATCACTTTCTCTGCAAAACGACCTCAGTAACTTCAATTGCATCCCCTCTTTCCCTGTAGCAATAAAAAATATTGGAGATATCGAAGTCAACTGTGATTTCTTCCTGTTTCCTCCCTTCTCTCACTTTCATAGCCACTCGCCCAAGAAAAAGCAACAATTCAAACTGTTTCTACATGTACTTTGTATCACTATCCTACCAAGTCCCTAACTTGTTAAGCTCGATGACCATTTAGTCCCAGAACTAGATCTATCTAACTCCAGCTTTTGGTGAACTAATCAGTTTCAATACCCATTACTTCTTCTCCAGCCCGCCAAGGCCAAGAATTGACCATCACTTTCTCTGCAAAACGACCTCAGTAACTTCAATTGCATCCCCTCTTTCCCTGTAGCAATAAAAAATATTGGAGATATCGAAATCAACTGTGATTTCTTCCTGTTTCCTCCCTTCTCTCACTTTCATAGCCACTCGCCCAAGAAAAAGCAACAATTCAAACTGTTTCTACATGTACTTTGTATCACTATCCTACCAAGTCCCTAACTTGTTAAGCTCGATGACCATTTAGTGGCAGTTTCAAGTGATAGGCTGGAAATTCAAATCCATTCATTGCCTACGAAGACACATTCACATGAATACAAGACCTAGGTCTGTGAACAGATCGAATATGGATTGAATAGTGCATCCGAACCCGATAAGAAAATTTTGATCCGGTATCTGCCGGTTATCATATGGTGACATCTGAATCCTATACACATGGATAAATATTCCATCCAAACAGAAAATAATGCATTTAATGTTAATAAATATATTAGATATATAAAATACTAATATCACATTAATTATATCTGATGAATGTTCATATTTTTATTTTTATAAAAAATAATATATTTTTATATTATATATGTTTGTATTTGTCGAATTAGGATTTTTCAGACCGGATACAACAATATTCAATATCTGATATTTAAATATTTCAGATTCAAAATCCAATATCCAATATCCAAAATCCAATCCAAATAGGGTATCAGAATATTTTTTAAGTTTCAGATGTGAATCTGGGTTGAATGTATGGATTCCGGATATCCATTTCAGGTATATGTCCCAATCATTACTTTGCTTCATCTGCCAAAAAGAAACCCTTGCAGATCATGACCTATGGACTCTCTTTCCCTCGTACCAAATTGAAAATAAAGTTAGAATGGCGCCATACGGTTTGAGAACAGACAAACAAAAAAGATTAAAAGTTCAAAGAAGTTGCGGAATATGAAGATGAATTCACTTTTCTGAAACAGGCCACAAGGATAAATGTTTGTAGGGGTTTGACTTGAAGTCCAGTTAAAATTCATCATCATCATCTAAGCCTCAGTCCCAACTATGTTGGGGTCGGCTACATGGATCCTTCGTTTCCATTCAGCTCTATCATGGGCCATATTCTGACTGAGATGTAGAGATTCAAAATCTCTCTTTATAATCTCATCCCATGTTAATTTAGGCCTTCCTTTTCTTCTATTTATAGTGTTTGGCTCACTAGCATTTCTTCGTATAGGTGCACTAATAGGTCTGCGTTGCACATGTCCGTACCATCTGAGTCGGCCCTCGCGCAACTTATCCTCAATGCTCGCCACCCCCACTTTATTCCTGATATAGTCATTTCTCAAGCGAGCTTTTCTTGTTTTCCCACACATCCATCTCAGCATGCGCATTTCAGCCACGTTCATCTTGTTGAGACCTTGTTTCTTCACTGCCCAACATTCACTCCCATAGAGCATGGTTGGTCGTATAGCTGTTCTATAAAACTTACTTTTTAACTTGAGAGGGATCTTCTGATCGCATAATACTCCAGTTGCACTCCTCCATTTCAACCATCCTGCAGTGATCCGGTGACAAACATCATTTTGGACATCCCCGTCTATTTGAATAATAGAACCCAAGTAACGGAATTTATCACATTTTGGTATATATACTCCGTCCAACTTGGCTCCATCATTCACACTGCGAGATTGGCTGAAATTACAATGCATATACTCAGTTTTGCTCATGCTAAACATCAATCCATTTGATTCCAATGCCTTTCTCCAACGTTCTACTTTATCATTCAATCCATCTTTAGTTTCGTCAATCAAAACAATATCATCAGCAAATAACATACACCAAGGAATATCATCCTGAACATTCTTTGTTAACTCATCCATAACAAGAACGAATAGATATGGACTGAGTGTGGACCCTTGGTGTACCCCAACTGTGATAGGAAAAGTTGGTGTCTCTCCTCCAGGAGTCTTGACACTAGCAGTAGAGCTATCATACATGTCTTTGATCAAGTCAATATATTGGATTGGCACACCCTTTTTTTCAAAACCATCCACAACACTTCTCTGGGTACTCGATCATAAGCCTTTTCTAGATTGATAAACACCATATGAAGATCTTTTTTGCTTTGTCTATAATTCTCCATAAGCCTCCTTATCATAAAAATAGCATTTGTTGTTGATCTTCCAGGCATGAAACCAAATTGGTTGTTTGATACATGCGTTATAGATCTTAACCTCTGCTCAATAATCCTCTCCCAAAGCTTCATCGTGTGACTCATCAGCTTGATACCTCTGTAGTTTGTACAGCTTTGAACGTCACCTTTGTTCTTGTAGATGGGGACTACAGTACTATTTCTCCACTCATCCGGCATCTTCTTGGTCTTCATGATCTTGTTAAAGAAATTTGTTAACCACGTAACTTCCTCATCCCCCATACTCTTCCATACATCAATAGGAATACCGTCTGGTCCACATGCCTATAAAATCTTCTTGGTGGTAGGTTGACAGTCAGCCTATAAAAACTTTGTCACTCTTTCTATGACATAGATCCTTATAAGTCCAGTTAAAATTAAAGACAAAAAAAGGATATAACAAACTTGGAATCCATCTCAACAGTCAACACAAAATAAAATCAAGAGGAACAAAAATAAAACATATGCTTAAACCAAAATGTGTCCCATCAAATCAAAGGAAACTCTATCTAGATGCAATTTCTCAAAACTTGTTTACAAAATATGACACAAACAACGGCCATTTCCATTAAGTATGAACTAAGCATCAAAAGAGAAGATTAATCATAAACAGATTTTTCTATGAATATTCTTCCATTTTTTGTGAAGTACAATACTCGTGGCTTTGAAATAATGTATAATACATCTTTAGACTTGAGTCTCAAAATCATATCACTCATTTATTTTAAAATTTCGTGAGTTTCACAGAAAACATTGCAAGATTTTGCTATATATTTAGCATCAAGGATTATTCCTTTGGATATGCCCAAATATGAAACCATGGTTGTAAAAATTTGACTCACTTTCTATGTACTACATAAAATTCCATGTGCGGGTAAAAGTTTATTTACATGTACATATAGAAATCAAAGATCTGTTGAATTACTAGACAAATTATTCATAACTTTACTGAAATAAAAAGTGAAATTATATACCCTTTCTAAACCAACCACAACAGTTATGAGTTCTGATTTTTTGACAATAGTCATAGTAGTTGACTTGAAAGAGAATGACACCGTGTGGCATTAGGAAGCTTATTGACATGCACTTCTTTTATATTGATTGCAATGTTCGTCAATCCATCACAGTTTTACATATCATAAACACCATGATCAAATAGTTTTCATCATTTGGATATTGGCGATAAAGCAAAATGTTTTTTTTGGTCGGCGAAAAACTCTGTTGCTATTAAAATTCCAAAACTTTAGGTACAAGAAGACGCACCCCCTAATCCTTTGCAAGATTACAGAAAGAAAACTAAAGACCAGATTAAATCGGTCTAGAACATAAGATCTCTAAACAGAAAACTACAAACCAGAAGAAACGTCCCAGAAAATACATAAACAAGAGACTAACTATCCATCAGTCTAAACATCTGAGGAGCTACACTGACAATAAAGACCACCCACAAATTGTGCAGGCACAGACGGAAGACGAAGGACACCCAGCCTTTATCTACGCACCAAGCAAGGCCGCACTTCAGAATTGGAATTTATCTGTCTCAAACAACAGCAAATCGCACTGTCTATCCTGTCATACCATCATCTCGTAGAAGACTCCAAACTCAGATTGATGACTGGAGCAGTGATCAATCCAACCATCATATCTCTCCTTCGCACATAGCAATATGATCAACCTCTGAAACTAGTGGTCGGAAAAAATACGAAGGTTACGATAAAGCACCGAACAGCACCAATTAGTGTCTGGTGATCTCAACGAACTATTAGCAGCAGAATCCCGGTCGCAAGGATAGACTGGAAGTAACCCCAGTCCACAGGAAACCCATAGACGCAAGATAGCATTGTAACACTGGAGCGCAACAAAACCATCTCGGTGCAGCCGAGTGGGCTCGGCGTCGAATCAGCACCTCACGAGGAGCCCTAAGATGTTGCCATGTCGCAAGCAACCAAACAAATCTGGAAGAACTGTGCACTAATGCACTTCATCCAGAACCTGGGATGGACCCCAGTCAGAAAGAAACTGAGATGACCACCTAGATGCAGAAGGCAGCAGAATCCGTCCACAAACTGACAACCTTAAACTGGGCACTGCCTTTCCTCCACAGGCATTTAATACATTCCCTGAAGATGTGGATTCCAGGTAGATGTCCAGTCCTTCTTCATCAATCAACAACAGACCCTGCGCACCCCTGCTATACCAAGGAGTCATGAATCGAATAACCAAAAGGAGGCTTGGATTAATTAGTTGTAGCCTTGATCGCCATACAGGAGCAGCACCAAAGGAAACAGCCCCTCACGCAGCCTGAGCTGCTATCCTGTCTCAGGAGAATATCAACAAACACCTAATGATGACCCGGCAACCTGCAGAGCCACGAGCTGCAGACCATCGGGGAAGACCTCCGAAGCTAGTAGAAGCCAGAGGCCCACCGCCAGCAGACCAGAGCTCACCTGAAAGCCAGCTCGCGCCAAAAGGAAGTCCTGCCGCAGGGCGGCAAGGGTAACCCAGGCTACCCTGCGAGAGACCAGCCACCACCACCAACTGAGTCCGCCTGTTGGCCGAGGATAGATCAAAGCCGGGTCCGGCCATCACCTCCAGCGCGCAGCAACACGACCTTCAGGCGGGACAGAGCCGAGGAGCTCGCATCATCGTAGCAAGTCAGTCGAAGCCGAAAGGGGGCGGAATAGCCCTGGGGTCAGATCCAGAACGCGGAAGAGTAGGAGCAGAGGTGAGAAGCGAGATCCCCCCAAACTCTGCGATGACGGAGCAGCACGCCTGAGCTTCATGACCGGGAGGGCACCACTCTTCTCCATCCGCCTCTCCTGGGCGGGATGGAGCCGACAAAGTCGACTATGCCGAACCGCAAACCCGGCCACACTCTAGCTGCGCATCGCGTCCTCAACCCAACCGTCGCCAGGATAAGCCCAAAGCTATCGCCAACCTTTCACCTTAAAACCGCTGCTAGCAACTCCAAGAAGGACCGCCGAGGCTTCTCGAGGCGACTTCAACCGGGGCGTCGCTCATTCTCCATCTCCGGGAGCCCTACAGATCAGTAGAACCAGCATCGATGAAGCCAGGGGGAGGAAGCAACGAGACGTCGCTCCCTCCCCCAAGCGATGGCCGTCGGAGGGGTTCTAGAGAGAGAGCAACCCTAAAGCAAAATGTTTACATGTATAGCATGCCTAGAACACGGTCATCTATCAGTATGTCAGAAAACACAAGCCCATTGGTCAAATATTATTATTTCTCTTGGATCTTACATCACTATTACATAAGGTGGCAAGTATCGTTATACATTTGTCTTGTTGATCACCAACACCACCACCATCATCTAATCCTCAATTCCAACCATGTAGGGGTCAGCTACATATATTACATAAGGTGGCAAGTATCGTTATACATTTGTCTTGTTGATCACCAACACCACCACCATCATCTAATCCTCAATTCCAACCATGTAGGGGTCAGCTACATATATTACATAAGGTGGCAAGTATTGTTATACATTTGTCTTGTTGATCACCAACACCACCACCATCATCTAATCCTCAATTCCAACCATGTAGGGGTCAGCTACATAGAGTCTTCTTCTCCATTCAGCTTTATTCGGCCATATTCTTAGTGAGATGTAACAATTTTGAGATCTCTCCTTATTATCTCTTTGCAAGTTAAATTAGGTTTACCACTTCCCTTGTTACTTTGTCCTCATCAATAACATGATTGAAATTGGTAGTTTGTTGGTTGTTTAGTGTTGCAAGTCTAAACCTCTAAGATGACCCTCTCATATTTGTCCTCAATACTTTCCACACCCATTGTATTTCTATATAGTCATTTCTAATTCAATCTTGCCTCATCTTCAAAACATTCAAAATTTTGATGAAATGGTCGAAATTCGCCAATTTTTTCTATTTCAGTGGCAATCGAACATCGAAATGGATTGACGAAACTCTCGAAACAGGCTAATCATCAATCGTTTTTACTTTTTCATATACTATATACCACCTAGAGCATATTTTTTTGCACAAATTTGTGTCTTTAAGTCTATATATTGTGCTTGCAAACTATAGTGACTTAATTCATTGATTTCACCTTTGAATATTTGACATCAAAATTCGCCATTGAAATGCCCATCGAAACAGTTCAAGGCATTCACTCACAAATGACTAGACCCCACCCCCCACATATCCAATATGAAATATTATTACATATTTGAGTCGATCTACACTAGTAGATCATTTTGGTAAATTTCATAAATTAATTCGTTACTTTTGCCATCGAAACATTAGGAACGCATTTACCGAAAAATCTGTTGAAATTTGTCAAAAATTTTGTTTCTGTGGCCACCGAAACGGCATCAAAATTCGACATCGGACGTTTTCTTCCTTGCATCGAATGCATCCATCTTGGAAGACATTTTTCCACGTTCTTCTTATGAGCACCTATTTTCTTCACAAACCAAAATGCACTTCCATACAAAACTCGTCATGGTTATATTATTTACATGCTTCATACATAATTTAACAACAGTTTGTTTAGTGAATAGGAAATATTCACTCTCGTGTTCCCACCACCAAGCAATCGAACATGCTTGTCTCTACTAGGCCCGAGCATCTCTTGCTATTCCTGGCTCCTCGATTGGCCTGGCCTAGTGTGGGTCCTTCGTTCTCGCCAACTTAGTACCTCATCTCCTCATCGCATAGTACCTCATCTCCTCATTGCATATCTAATACTTACCTATATCTGTTGTCATAATCCCACCAGCAAGTAATCAAACATGCATATCCATACTAGCCCTCATGCACCTCCCACTCCCCTTGACTCCTTAGTTGGCTTGGCCTGGAGGGGGCTATTCATTCTAGCCCACCTACTCCCTCATCTGCTCCATGCATGTTTGATGATCACTTCATGGTCAACTAGAATCCTCTATGCTTGTTACTCACCTATAATTCATTCTACACAACCCCCTAGCCAGTGACAATTAAACTGCATTAGTAATCCATTCCAACTTCTCTTTCATTTGAAGTAAGGAGGTATCCACTAATTTTTTCCAAGACAATTAACCATCGAAAGGTTATTTTCTTATTTCAAGAAGCAGTGGGCCGAGGAGGACAACTTCTCCAAGAGCCCATAACCTAGCAGAGCCTCAATGTGAGGAAAGTTAGTAAACCATGGACTAGAGTTTTGTCCCATAGAGGTTTGAACGTAGGACATATTACATACAACATAGTCCAACCACTATTGCATTACATCCATGGTGGTTAAAGGGGGGTCAGCATGATCGCTCTCTGAAGGTCACCCATCAAAGTACCAATTCTTGTCTATTCACACTTGAAAACAAAGTTTTGCTTGGATCGAGTTCATTAGTTCGGCATGTTCATGCCAAGATTGTGTGTGAATATGTCCAGGTGTAAGAAAGCTTTGGTATACATATTTATATTGACATGAAATTTTGATTTTGTGATTCTAAATTATAAAAAATGTAAAATTGAAATCAAATTGTGGTTCTCCATTGCCATTACATGGATACTACATGACTAGTATGAAGTTATATGGATGTTATATGCTCATGCAATCAAGCAAAAACGAAGGTACAAGATCAAATTTATCGAGCAATGTTTGACCTTTGGATCAAAGGTTAATGTTTAAATGAGTTCATTATTAGAGTGGTGGGTATTTATGTGATTAAGATTAAGATCAACTGATTAGAATTTGAAGATAAATATGTATTATGAAAAAATATGTCTATATTGACATGAGCTCTCTCTCTCTCTCTCTCTCTCTCTCTCTATATATATATATATATATATATATATATAGATATAGATATATATAGAGAGAGAGAGTATATATATATATAGAGTCAGGCTAGAATACACTCGAGTGTACGGATCGCACGAATACACTCAAATGTGTTTGTATATCGAGACTATTTTTTGCAAAATGTAAACCGTTGATCTTCACCGTCATACTATAACTAGGCTACATACAAATTTTGAGCCCATTTGGATGAGTGTAAGTCACTCATCCAAGGGCAACAAGATTGACGCGCGAAACTAATTTGAAATACATAATTTTTGCGGTCTTCATAACATGAGCTATACATATCCAAATGTGCTCAAATTTTGCGTATGAGTTGTTCACGAGATGTTTAAGAAGATCAACGGATTAGATTTTTAAAAAAAATATTGCATCATGAAAAACTACTTGAGTGTATTCCGCTCCGGATACACTCGAGTGTATTCTAGCCTGACTCTATATATATATATATATATATATATATATATATATATATATATATATATATATATATATAGAGAGAGAGAGAGAGAGAGTTGAACTAGAATACACTCGAGTGTATCAAGCTCAACTATACACCCCAATCTGTAACCGTCCGTTCCCCCACCTTTAATCTGAGCGGTGAAAGAACAAATGAACGGAAGGGTCTCTGTTAGCATGTGGTCCCCAGAAATATTCTCTCCATCTTTATCTCTTTCCCATCATCAACTACTTCCGTCCCCTGACTTGTGATTTCCCCATGCAGTCACATACTCTTCTTCAAGCGGACTCGCATTGTCGAGCAGCGGCTTTGGATCTACTGGCCTCTTCCACCAAAATCCATTTCATCAGCTCCAATACCAACTGTGCAAACCTGAAGTACAGCTAGGCCTCCCACATCTCCATTTCCTCCGTAGCTTCCGTTCATGTAAAGAAGGGGACGGAAGTCTGACTGAGATACCTTCACCATCATGCGGCAAAGGACATACGGAATGTTAATGCAGGTCCTTACGTGCATATATGACCATTGAGACAACCGATCGTTGAGACCCTCAAAACGACTAGGCGTAAAGGTGCAGTAGTTGGTCCTCCTGCAGAACTACTCACTCGATAGTGAGATGTCCCACTTGAAAGGAAAGACCCTACAGGATTACCAGTTGTGTATAGAGCTGCATGCCTCAACTGGAATTTCATTTGTGATGACGGTGGGAATGCTATGCTGCTCATTCACGTTGTAATTAGAGCAAGGAAGAAATGGTACAAAAATCTAAGATGTTGTTGCTCCACGACCAGTTGTCCAACAATTAGAAATTGAAGGTGCATCTGACTCGTAAGGACGGGCAGTAGCATTATGATCGACTTATCTTATAAATAGCATTCATTATGTACGTTATATATATAGCTATATATACGTATATATATATATAGGTATATATACGTGTATATATATATATATACACAATAGCAGGTTAAAAGCTGGACGCTTACAGGAAACTGGGTAGTGCAGCTTTGGTATTCATAGTCCCTTCTATATAGGCTCATGTAGGCTACTCATATCATGATTGCGTAAAAGCTAAAGGTCTGATAGCAACCACATATAATATGAATTCACTATTTCACTCAGTCCATTGTTTTATCGTCCATTTTTCTTTTTGATAATCATGCTTGTTCAATGGCATGTACCTATGTTTACAACCATTTACGTTTAGGTGAATAGGTGGATGTGACTGAGATACTTGAGTCTTAATTAACGTGGATGTGACTGAGTTCTAAAACATGAGAGAGCACCTAACACAGGTGCATTAGCGGAGCATATAAAACCAGTACTAAATAGGGTAAACTGGATGCATGATGTGGGCAACATGTTTCCCTGATTGAGGGAAAGCACACCTACAATGACATTGTAGTGTGCTAGTATGTATCATGCCAAACTAAGTTTCCAATTATAGTAGTATATCAGGCGCCTGATTAACAAGTCTGTTCAAATATGATTTTTTTATCAGTCAGTCTCCGCTCTCGCAGGTCATTCAGTCCTAATACAGTATATATATGATTTTATACAAATTACGCATCAACCAACTTAGTTCAGATAGCTGCTTATACAAAAAACAACTCAGAAAGAATTCTAATAAAGGTTACATACCACCGCATTAATACAAATTAGAAAAGAAAAAAACTACAACTATTTTGAAAAGCAGTCTGTATGTTTATAAACGGAAGTTAATACGTAAGGGTAATCGTAAAAGTGCAACTGTGAATGACCGAAAAAGATTGAATATTGTTAAGGCCTATGTTACATAATATCAGATAGCTCTGTAAGAAACTGAGGGTTATGGGAATGTGCTAGTCCCTAAGCTTATCCTTAATGGTCATTACAAAAGAGGAGAGCAACTATAGTTAGAGAGAGTGGATGCTGGCTGATGTTCAAAAGGAGGCGCTAGTTACTGGGCGAGTGGGTGGTTGTTGTGGAGTCCTCTTGACGTTTATTTGCATGCATATTGCACCTTATTGCCTCCATTTCACGGATGGAGGTGTTGTTGATAAAGTGTTTTGGAGTTTCAAGTTTTGAAACTATAGATGTGAGAACAATGGTCTCCAACTATCGATGTGAGCCATTAGGGTATAAGGAGCCTCTTAGTGATGCTCCATGGCATTTAGAGAAGGTGTGGTGCACTTGACGCCGGACAGAATGAGCAGGGAGGAGTTAGTGGCAAGGTGAGACTGTGAGCGAAAACAAAAGAAGAAAGAGAAAATGGCAGCTGGAGGCAATGGAGTGCTGAATACTGGTGGTCTGACGGTAGTTAGCCACACTTAATAGGATGTTCTTCTATGAAGCATGGATATGGATACGGGTACGGGTACGGTACGGGGATACGGCAATTTTTTATAACATAGGATACGGGTACGGCGTGGATACGTCAATTTTTTTAATATTTATTTAAAATATTTAACAGAAAAACCATTTATCTTAAAAAATATAATAATACAATCCCATTTTGTTCTCAAATCACAATATATTATGGGGAGTCTAGAATTAGGGACTGACATGGTTTTATAAAGATAACTTTGCTGCTAGATGCTACTTATCAGAGAGGGTTGAAAAAGATTTGTGCCAGAATAATGGATGCCAAGAAAACCAAAAGACCTTGGACACGTAATGGATCTTGAAGCACTATTTCAGCATCTCCCTGGCCAAACCCACCCACATTAGGGTTACTTGTTAATGGTTGATCAAGCTTGATGGATTCACCCTCTGAAATAAGAAATTCTGGTCCTAGGGGTATAAACCAGTGTCAGGTGCTAATTGAGGCAGGCCATACCCAATTTCTTTTCTTCTAGGTTTTACCAATTGGATATAGCTCGGATACGGCATGGATACGGCTTAAGAGTATCAGATACGTATCTGGGAGTATCCACGGAGTATTGGTATCATATACGTATCGGATACGGGTACAGCACCTGTTTTGGAGTATCTATGCTTCATAGATGTTCTGCATGGAGAAATCACAAGTCACGGGACAGAAGTAGTTGATGGATGGGAAAGAGATCAGATGGAGAGAGAATCGTTGGGGACCACATGCTAACGGAGGCCCTTCTGTTAAGTTATTCTTTTACCACTCTCCCTTCTGTTAGATTATTCTTTTACCGCTCATACATGTATATATATATATATATATATATATATATATATATATATATATATATATATATATATATATATATATATATATGTGTGTGTGTGTGTGTGTGTGCGGGTGTGGGTGTGCGTGCATGTGTGTGCGATACACACACAAGGATACACATGTTTCTATGAGGATGGCAAGAACACATAATTCGAACCTCACCCGCCTAGATGCAACCCACCCTTACCCCTTGTTTTACTCCCCTTTATCCAAACCTTGTCGTTAGAGGAGGAGGAGGAGGAGGGGGGGGGGGGGGGGGGGGGGGGGACTTGTGGATCTAATCTTGATCATTGCTTATTTTCAAATTGTGAGGGTCCACAAGCAGCAAAATGCATATAGTTGGTCAATGTTTGCAATGTTAAGGAAACAAGAATATATTACCATTAAGTCTTACACTATAAATCAAACGTTGTAACCAACGTTTTAGAAAGCAGGAAGCGGGAGGCAAGCAGACAGAACCTTGTGGGTGCTTAAGCGGCCGCTTTTTGAAAAATGAGACGCGAATTTCCTATATAACTTTATGCAAAATTATGCACATTTGTATATAAACAACATTTTTCCAGAAACCTTTAAACATATCTAAACCCATGTGACCATGCAGAATTCATCATACACAGCAATGTAAGCAGATTATAGCATAACTAGAAAACAATTACATGGAGTTATGACATGAATAAATAGTTCTAAATTAGTTACTGACATGTACATTGAACATTGTGATACATGTTTTACTTACAGTAGCATACTAGCATCTTAGTATTATGTAACATACTTGTAGTTTATATATTATATAGTGGTACATACTACATACAGTATCATCCTAGTATCATAGCATCATATAACACACTAGTCAGTCATTTATCTTCATACAATACTGCTTCGAAGTATAACACAGTGTTACATTATATTGCATTTACAGACTTACAATTGTTTAGTAGCTTAATGATCAATACTTGGTAGTTAGTACGAAAAAAAGATACATTATTACTGATTTTTGACAGAGTTACATAATAATATATTACATGTACATAGAATTACTTAATTATAGCAGACTAAATAGTATATATTTAGTATTAAACAGTAGCAGCAACATCAGTGTAGTATTACACACTGGTTAAGTAGTTACAAAAAATATACGTAGATACATAGTCGTACATCAAAAGTATGATATTAGTATATTCAATAATATTATACAATAGGCAACATTCTAATATCACATACTAAGTTTCACATTCCATTTCAATTTAGTCCGGGAAGAGGGCCTTAATCCTGATCCTCATTAAGTGGCCTCACACGGGCGCCTAGAACTAGTGCTCAGGTGGCCACTTCAACGCGCCTGAAGAAAGCACTTAATGCTAATCCGCCTAAATGCAGACTCAAGGCCTAACTAACCGGTTGGGGGTCTGGGCCGCTTAGGTGGCCGCTTAAGCGGTGTCACAGTGGTTAACTAATAAAAAATATATGTACATACTTAGTAGTATATACAAAAGTATGATATCAGTAAATTCAATAATATTATACAATTTACAGACTAAGTATCACATTCAATGACCAATGTAGGCCTGGGAAGTGGGCCTGAATCCTGATCCTCATTAAGCGGCCTCACGGGGGCGCCTAGAACTAGTGCTCAGGCAACCACTTGAGCGGGCCTAAAGTGAGCACATAAAGCTAATCTGCCTAACTATCGCCTCAAGGCCTAACTAAGCAGTTGGGGTTCTGGGCCGCTTAAGCGGCCGCCTAACACCTATTTTTCATAGAAACACCTATATAAACAACATTATTTAACAATTCTAATCAAGCATGAGTTTAACCCACAAAGAACAAGGCAATTATAACAGATGGCAAGAGTGTCATCAAAATATATCCGCATGTATATCCTCAATGCAAGTAGTGTATCCATTTATCTCATGTAGGCAAACATGAAATTAAGAGAACTTTCCCGAATGGTTATTCCCAAGCCTGAACAAGCACAGCCATCCTATATTCAATTTATTACATTGGCATGAGAGAAAGAAGGGCAATAACACTTGTCAACCTCATGCACGATATAGTAGTAAATTACCAATAACTTGTAGGTGCAGTGTGGCATGCAATGGTATCCATCTACAAGGTGTTAGAGGTGGCACCATAGTGATAAAGCCATGAGAAAGCCACCCGCCCACCTACATTCTGAAAGGCATGTCCAAATTTAGGTATATGTCTTCTGGTGTATCCTGTGTGGCCTACGCATCTCAATTGCTTTAGTTGCTTCTTTGTTTTTTCTTATTGTTTACAACTCCTTTCCTTCCTCTTTTGCATTGATGGTGCTACGTACTTGTATGCATCGTTGCTGCTATCTATCATATAATTTGCCACTACCTTCTCTTTATGATTGTTGATACTCAGCTTCTTGTGATTGTCAATTAATCTAATAATTAATTGTTGATGCTGGCATGTTTCTCTGTTGTATAACTTCTTGTTGCTGTGTATACGGAATGAAATCATAACGATATTCTGAATACATACATTGTTTACATCTTTCTGAAACATCTGTATGGACTTTTACACATATGCAATATATTTATCGATTTCCACAACATGTACATATAAAAATTGTTAAAATAAATATGAAGGATTCTGCCTAGGTAGTAGCTAGACACTCCGGCGGTCCGGCCAACAAGGGAATCATCTAGCCGCCTAGACAGCTATAGGTGATGCCTCTAGTAGAGGCACATCTTGGCACCATCACATTGGTTTAACCATCTAGGTGACTTCTAAGTAGCCATGTCAAGGTAGACTCCTATAGCACATTGACACATAATTTCTATAAGAGAGGCCAGAACTTTAGTTCGAAAAATCCACAATGTATCTAAGAGAGTCCGGAACTTCAGTAATCAGTACCAAAAAACCCACATTCTAAGTACTTGATTTAATTTGACAAGAAATTACCACATGCTGAAGGCGAATCAGATATGAACGGATTAAATAAACAAAGGGAGTAAAAGTAGGAATAAGCAACAAAACCTGAAGCTTTTAATAAGAAGAGAAGACGCTACCTGGTCGATTTGATCCCACCAACGGAACTCGGCTTGAACCTTGTTCCTGACCACGTTATAGAGGAGCGTCGGGTAGAAGAGAACTCGAGCCCCAGCACCTACAAACAATCGCTTCGCATCAACCCGCATCAGCTCTCGTGTATTCGTGTATCCCGACCCTCCTTCCTCCTCCCCCAGCTCCGTAATTCTCATGGCCAGCGTCCAAAACTAATACCACACAAGTTACTAAAGCAGAGCCCTATGTCAGTAGTTCAATCAACTTCGGTCACCACACAATCAGCGTCGCCCCAAGCAACTCCAATCCCCAAATCAGCGCAACGACTACAGCAATTCCGGCAGACACAAATCGAGATATATGGACCATGCAAGGGAGTCAGCATATGGAAACACGGCTCCCCAGAGGAACCAGCTAACATCCGACCAGACGGTCGATATATGCCTCGACTGGGAGATATAAATTTGGGGGTTCCGATTTGCCAAAGCGCGATTTTGGAAAGAAATAAAAGGAAACCACCCGCTGATAGGGAGAAGAGAAAAGGAGAGTAGGAGACGTGGAACGGACTTCAACGGAGGAAAATACTGCGGAGACGACGAAAGTCCAGCTAGCTGTTTTGCGCAGAGGATCGTATTCTTGAGGGGTATCCGGTCTGAGGTTTCCAGACCCATGAAGTACGACTGCTCGAACCGTGGGCCGGCGGTTCACGTAGGGTTCAGGAATATATTTGTGCGCACTATCTGACGGCCAATGCTGTCAGCGACCTGCTGATATTTTTTTATTAGATTAGACAGATGAAAAACATACATTATCTTATAGGAATGTCTCCCCTAAAGGCATATTTTTTGGTACAATTTTTTTTCAAAACTTCCCTCTCTTTTGCTTACATCAAATCCTAAATAACCCCTCCTTGTTAACAATATTCTAGCTCCCTGCTTATACTACGGTAGGCTAGCTTATTGGTAAAGGCTGGGTGGCCACTAAATGGTGTTTCCGAGTTTGAATCCTATTCACGATATTTTTTTTTTTCTGTTAATTCACTTTGTCCCCTAATTTAATATATGTTGTGTATATTATATTATATTGTTCATATATGATTCCTCAAAAAAAAATTGTTCATATATGATATTATGTTATTGTTATATTTATGAAATAATAGTAATTATTATATTAGTTGTATACGATATATTAAAAATTTATCCCGACAAATTGTGCCAGCTCGACTAATATAAAAACTCTAGCCTATCAAGAGTTTGACCGGTTTTTGGCTCGACTTCGGGTTGGCTCATGTCATGGTTGATTATTTCATACTAGGTTTTGATCTATTGTAATATTTTTATTTTATTTTGACTAATATTTATAAAAAAAATTGATGGTCTTTGGATCAAGTCAGGGTGGGTTCGGTCAGGTCCAAACAGAGCATTTGTAGTCAAATTCAAACCTGTCCAAATCAAAATTAACATCAGACTCAAGCTAACTAAATTTTAGATATACCTGACCAAACCCACCCTGACTTGACCCAAAGGCCATAATTTTTTTTATGAATATTAGTCAAAATAAAATAAAAAATGATAAGAGATCAACACCTAACCTGAAATAATCAATCACAACCCTAATCAACCTAAATTCGAACCAACAACTGGACAACCCCGCGATAGTCCAGACTTTTTGTATTAGTCAGGCGGTCGTAATTTGTCGGGATAAAATATTAATATTATTGGGTTTTACGTGGTCAGAGTAGGCAGCGGAAACAAAAATTTTACTTGACTATAAACCCATAACCAGCAGATTGCATCAATATCTATGTAATGAGAAGGATGGTTTTAGCGAGTTATACGTGGTCCTGAGGCTTGCTCAGCGACTATACCTCGCAGTAAGTGTGGTCTTCAACCACTTGTCTTCGATGGCATTTGTGCAACTCCTGGTCTTGACCCGGACTGCGGTTGACTGTCGTCCTCTTGAGCGGCAGAAGTCTCCCACCTCTATAGATAGTCCACACGGACCACCAGGAACTCTAGTCGTCCTGAAGAATAGGCTAGAAGGAGTTGTCCCCTTCTATTGGCATACTAGTCACCAACACACTCTCCCACAACCAGTTGTTTTTCTGCAGTTGTCTTTCCCTCGTCGTTCCTCCCTGTACGGGTATAACTTGCTTGAGCTCTCTCGATTACCACAAATAGAGAAGACAACAACTTTGCAAAGCAACTGATATTCTGAGTTGTGCGTCTGGAGAATCCCCATGTGTCCCTCTATTTATAGTAGAGGGCAAGGTCAGGGTTCCCAGTCTGTGTGAGAGTAGAAGGATCAGAAACTTCCATGGATAATTTGCACTATGGCAGGCGAACCGGTCGCTTCATAACTGAACCGGTCGTTTGGGAGTGTGAGCCGATCGGTTCACCCAGTGAACCGGTCGTTTCACTTCCCAGACCTTCCTGTAATTGACTTTCATTATTCGTTTCTAATTAACGCAAATATTAATTCTTGTCCCAATCGAATTGAACAAGTGAAATGAAAAAACTTTCTCACAAATCGAGAGAACCCAACACTGCTCATTTGGTCCAAGTGAACTGATCGCACATCAGTGCTGCCCAAGTGAAAAGGAAAGTTGGAGAACAACTTTCAATCCTACAGTCTGTGATTGGTGTTCCAGTGAATGTATAATTCATTTGTCTCTGATATCCTGAATGAACTCAAGGCATGGAATTGACATCCTTTCAACTGTCATTCATGTTTCTTGAACTAGAGCAAACTATCTGAGATATGTGTGACATCAATATCATATATTGATTCACATATGCATGTGCATGCCTTTCTCAGTCTCGCTTATCAAGTGGCATGGACATCATACTCCCATAGGAGGGACAAATCTTATATCTATCACTCACAATCTATCTCATGCGTCAAAGCCACCCAATCATCACCATTATAACAACCCATGTTTTAGGACTGTGTTTGATGATGTCAAAGTGTACCCAATCACTTTGACGAGTGTAGTGGTTTCAGGTCTAAGAATCAAAATCACCACCATCACTATGAGAGATGGTTCTGACTACTATGGCATGGTTCCATGTGTCACTCTCATGGTGGGTCTGTCCAATACACTATTCTCCAACATGTATCTGTGTGCTTGGTTTGATATCATATATCATGACTAATGAGACGTTGTCATCAACCAACACACACTCTAGTCTTGATGTGTCATTGTTGTCTATCAACCTTCCACAATGACATCTGACTAGGGACATAACAAGAATGTACATACTCTTAGCATCTGTATGATATCATTGTTCAGGTCCTCAACCTAAAGACATACGTCATTGAGTATTGTCATTCTTTAGACATTCATTCTGCTCCATCATTTATCTCATAATCGATTGAGCTAAAATAAATTGGAAGTTTGCCTTTGATATTTATCAAATCAATTGTGACGTATGCCAATACAATCATCATATGATTGGCTCTCAGGGCATACATACCAACAAATATATCATATACAACTAATATAATATTTATTATTATTTCATGAAAAAAATAATTAAATAGTATCATATATCAATAATGAATGTAATGTAAACAATATATATTAAATCAGGGGACAAAGTGAATTAAAAGACAGAAACAAAAATAATGGCAGTGAAAGTTAATGGCGGTGGATGAAAAGGTGAGTGGAGGGGTGGGTGGAGTTCTGTTGAACAAGGAGGGGGTTATTTAGAATTTGGTATAAGTGATGGGCATTTTGGAATTTAAGCAAAAGAGAGGGGGGTTTTGAGAAAAAAATCCTTTTTGGTAATTTTAAAGCAGGCCAGGCAGCCTATGATCGCTTAACAAATGACCAACAAACATAGAGAAGTTTGTGTGGCAAATCACTATCATTTTTTGCATTTTGTTTTTGATACTTTTGGTGTTAGCTAATGATGCGACATATGTTCTCTGATGCCTCTAACACATAACCAATACGAACCTAATGTTACAGACATTTATTTTTAATAATTTTGTTTAGATCTATTGGCTTCACCATCCAAAAAAGATTGGCAACTCAATTTGTTGCACGCGCTTCTGCAAAGGTGTTTATGTATCCAATTATGGAGGAATAATTGGCAATCCAAGGATGTAACTTTTGCATGAAAAAATGTGTACATGACCCTGAATAGCTCATTGCTTACATACTAGTTTTTATCTTGGTGCAAAGGCAATATATTGTATTTGTGGCATGCAAAGTAATTAATTCGGTGCAATTATGTTCCCAAAATAGACATTATTAATTCATTTTATGCATTAATGCATGCAATAATGTTCCCAAATGAAATTTAGATTAAAAAATTCCACCTGATCGTAGCCTCGAGAATTCAGTCTAATAGGACAAAACAATTTTCTAAAGACCGATAAAGGAGAACCTAGTTGTCCCAATACTAAAGCGTTTCTAAATTAGCCATTATAATATTACAAATCTAAGAAATAATCAAACATCCATATACTAGCATATTCGAATAAAATAACTACAAAGTATCAATTATGTGTGCTTGTAGATGAAGGTTACAATATAGTGGTACATCAAATGTGATAATATATAAAAATTGATTGCAAGGGTAGCCTTGGTGGGGGTGTCAAAAATTAATTATGAATTAGATAAGAATCCAAGTATATACAAAGGTGAAAATTTATAACTAGCTTTGGGCAAGTCTTTTATAGAGGCTAATGTAGAATTGGAAACAAATTTAAATTGTGTAACCACTAGATTTGAATAATAGAATTATTAGTACATCTTCAACTGATTATTCTATATGTATTAAAGTGATTCATTAATGACCATTATGATGTTTTGTTTAGTATACTATGATTAGAAGTGTTAAAAAAATGGGTCCATGTTAGTTTTGTGTTTAAAATATAACATGCATTTTTTTATTATCAAACATGGACTCAAACTTGGACCCAAATTTCATTCTAATTTGTCAACTTGGGACCAAATTAGGTTGAGAAATCTAAACTAGAAACCAAACCCATACTTGGATTTGAAAATATTTTCTAGAAACATCAATTATCTTATAGAATTGTCCATACAATTTTATATAATTTTATTATATAAAATAAAACTTCAAAGTAGCAATGATTATGTAATATGATATAGATGTGATGTTATTTCTACTTTTCTTTTTTTAGTGAAAGACAATACCAACAGTAAAACTTTCAATATCACTTGAATACAAGGATATCTCAGCATCGCTGCAACATCACATGTATTATACTAAAGCAACATATATATACTATTGTAGCGGCCCAGTTAGCCAACTTAGAGTTAGAAAAGATGTGGGGTTTGATGGCAAAGCCTCAAACACACCTTCCAGTGGGTGCATATGGTGGAAGATGATATAAAGTTGTATTTGGGTTCCTAAGGATTCACCCTTAAAAACTCATATCTTGCAAGAGGCTCATGGATCAAAGTACATTGTACACCCTAACACCACTAAGATGTTTAAGGTCCTGCAATAATACTTTTGGTGGCCAGGGATGAAGAGAGACATAGCTTCATTTGTGGCTAGTTGTCTCGTGTTCGAGATGGTGAAGGCTGAGCACCAACGACCTAGTGGGTTATTACAATCGATAAAGATTCATGAATGGAAATGGGACTAGATCACCATGGATTTTGTGGTTGGCCTTCCCAAGACAAGAAAAAGATCATGATGCAATATGGCTTGTGGTGGACTGCCTAACCAAATCAGCACAATTTTGTGCCCTAAAAGTCACTACCAAATTGTCAGACTTAGCTGAGATTTACATTAGAGAGATAGTTCATTTACATGGTGTTATGAGGTCAATCATTTCTGATTGTGACCCTAAGTTCATTTCAAAGTTGTGGAAACAAGTACAAGAGGAACTCAGTACAAGGTTGAAATTCAACACAACTTATCATCCCCAGACTAATGGACAATTGAAAAGAATTGTAAGGACCCTGACCTTCGTTTTGGGCTTACCCTGTTTGATTTGCCTAAACCTTGTGTTTAGAGGCTTGCCTAATCACCTGAGGTGTGATTAGTATTTGTTGTGTTTTATTATGGGGTTGAGGTGCAACTTGCAATTTACCCAAGTTCTAGGGTTTCTGTGCAACCTTGTCACCTTGAGAGGCCTCCTTGTCCCTTTGCATCCTCTAGGGTTGAGAGGATGAGTTGGGCGCCTTGCTTGAGCCATTTGGGCTTTGTATGAGATTGGGCTTGTTGTTGGGCTTGGTGTTTTCCCTCATTGCTTGAGTGTGTCGAGCAAGGGAGTGTTTGGCGCCTTGTGTCGGCCATGGTGTGTCGGCCAGGAGGTGTATCAACCAAGGGTGTTGGTGGGTGTGTTGGGTTGCCATGTTGGGTGACGCACACCCCTCCACCTAGCATCATTTGTGTCACCCTCTCTTGGACGCATGGTGCTTGTTGCTAGCAAGTGGCGAGACCTTAGACAAGTGGTATTTGGGGTGTTAGAATGTGGCATGGCCCTTGGACAAGTGTACCTAGGCCGGGCGCCACCTTGCCTTGTTGTCCTCTTTACCCTCTTGTATATATGCCACCCATCTTGCTTGCTAGTAGTCCCTTTAGTTCCCTTTAGCCGTTACTCTTTTTTCCCTTGGTGGCCGATACATCTTGATGCAACTGCTTCCTTCTTCTCTAGTTGGTGGCTGAAGCTTGGAGGTGAAGCTTGGAGCTTGGAGAAGCTTGTGCTTAAGGTGGGTTACATAACTTCTAACCTAACTATACTATCTCTCTTTTATAATGCTTTGATATGTTATCTTGATCGACTATGCTTATCTTGCTAGTAATGCTCATGCTTTAGCTAGTAGTGTTGCTGCCCGATATGTGTTCCTTAGATCAAGTTGGGCGATATGTGTTAGCTATCCTTGTGTTGGCCGATCTCTTGGGTTGTGGAATCTCAAGCAATACCCCTCTCTCTTTTAGTTGAGAGGTGAGCTTAGGGTTTCTTAATCCCAATAGGTATGGTGGTGTGACCGTGAGGCAAAACCCCTCTCTCACTTTGTTGTTGAGAGGTGAGCCTATGTTCTAGCTGTTTGGGTGTCATGGTTAGTTGGCTTGGCTGATAGAGTGTTGTCCTATCTTAGTTGCACGATATGCCTCTAGGGTTTAACCCTTAGTTGGTACCTTGGGTGGTAGGGTGCGACCATGCCTTTTATGGTGAGCTTTGAGCAACACCCCTCCTTCCTTGAGTTGTGAGGTGAGCTCTAGCTCCTGCCCAACATGCTTGGATATTGTGCAAGACCCCTCTCTCTCTTCAAGTTGAGAGGTGAGCCAATACCCTTTGTGTCCTTGGGCAATATGGTGTGGGTGGCCGTTATGAGGTTGAGGATATTTCTAACCCTAGTTACCCGATATGGATGATGGTGTCTTGGTGCCCGATATCCCTCTCTTTTCCCTGGCCTAGGGTTTGTGCGGTACAGTAGGTGTCTGCCTTGTTGACCCCTTGGACGATATGTGGTTTGTATTGGGTGTTAGGGTTGGTTGGTGCCTTGCACGACATCCTCCTGGATGGTGCTGCCCAACACTCTGTTATGACGTGTTGCCCACCATGGTGTTGCTTGATATATCATTGCTCACTATGATGTTAACCGTTATGGTGCTTGATCCTTGTTTACCTTGGACGGTAGGGCTGACCCCTTTGGCTGGGTAATATGGTTTGAGTGTTGCCCGACATGATGTTGTGTTGACCTTGTGGGCGATAGGATGCTTGTTCCCCTTAGACGTTAGGGTTGATCCTTGGTTAGGGTGTTGCCCAATACGATGTTTAGGGCACCTACTTCTCTTGGACATTAGCGTTGTCTTGCATCAGGCGTTGCACTTGTTAGGTTGTTGCTCGATACCCTTAGTTGTAGTCTGCTCGGTGTCCCTTGTTGTCATTGGCCAATTCACAGAGATATTGTTGAGGCGTTACATGATAAGGTGTTTGCTCGACATGACGCTACGTTGATATGGATGGATGATAGGGTGTGTCGCTTGGGCGACATAGGTTGCACGATATGGTGTTGCATGGTAACAACTTGCTTAAGGCTTGCCTGATATGGGTGTTAGCCGATATGGTGGGTTGCGTTTGTTGAGGTGTTCCCTGTTAGCCGATACCCGTAGGGTATGGTTGTGATCATTACCTTTGGTGAGGGTCGTTGTACCTTTGGTGAGAGACGTGGTACCTTTGGTGAGGGTTATCCCTTACCTGATATGTTGTTGTGAGGGTTAGGCTTGAAACCCTAATGTCGTATGGAATGCATATATGTGAGTACTGTGTATATGCACGTTCATCTAATGTTTTACAACTATATCTCGATGATGAAGTGTTTATCTACTCTTGAGCATACTAACCATGCATGTTTCATCAGTTGAGATGTGTGATCAGGTATGAGCTGTGATGATGTCATTAGTGACATTTTCTTAATGTTAAAATGATGTGTTATAAGAACTATAAGAATGCATGATGTGTGTTGCCTATGAGATGGTAACATGTGCTTGATGATGGGATGGAATCCCTATGATGGTTAGATCCTTGTGATGGATCATGATGATTGGCAAGAGGCCAAGTGGCAACATGTGATG
The DNA here is from genome assembly GCA_963693085.1 of Alisma plantago-aquatica. Taxonomy (NCBI): domain Eukaryota; kingdom Viridiplantae; phylum Streptophyta; class Magnoliopsida; order Alismatales; family Alismataceae; genus Alisma; species Alisma plantago-aquatica. The sequence continues at coordinate 769,704,777 of OY856413.1, read as the reverse complement.
TTGGATCCTTGAGAGGGATCATGATGATGTTGATGGCATTGAGAATAGCAGTAATAATGTGACACAAGATAATGGAATCTATATGGTTTATTCTTGTTTATGGTTTGCATAATATAACTTGGTTGCCTCAACAATCCACTTAAAATGTATTAAATAATTACAGATGAACCTTTCATGTAGTTTGCCCTGGCCATAGATCCATCATCGTCAATAGCTAGTGATGGTGAAATGGGTTCTCCTGCGGATCAACCCATAGCGCATATTGTTGAATATGTGAGGTTTCTCCTAGTCGAAAATAGGAGGATTAGAGTGCAACTTCAGTTGTAGACTCAAGATGTGTATAAGAGCATGGTGAACAGGCCCATGGCTCAGTGTGATAGAGCATGAATGCGTTCATGGCTCAGCAGTATGGTGAACAGGCCCGTGGCTCAAGGTATGCTAGCGCCGAGACCTGTACCAAGGCAGGCTAGAGGAAATGGTAGCCTGCGGAGCTGACCCTGTGACTGGGGTCACTTAATAAAGAGACTGTAGTCCTGCTTTAGATATCAAACACTGACCACGAGGAGGTTGAGGTTGCGGAGTCCGGCTCTTCCATTGACCTTGTATGGCACCTACTTTGGGTTTTGCAACCAAAGGTTGGATTTGAGCGGTACGGCTCACTTCATCTTGGCATAATAAATGGTAATCCAACCATGTAGTATATCTCCTTAGGGCAAACACGGAATATTGGTTGATGTCTTGCATAATGTATGATTGTTTCATATAAATTCCCTAAGTACTTCTTGCAGATTGTTGTATGCCCTTCGGGTATCATGGTAAGTTGTTATACCTATATAATCTTGTTCTTCACATTTCATATATAATATGGTTATCTACTTTATATTGCTTTAGCTTTTCTGAGATTTTATAGTTCGGCGGGGAGTTATATTTCTCGCTGGGACTGTGTGTCTCACCCCACTGGTTTCAACCTTTTTAGGTGATCGAGCTAGATGTGGTGGTGGTTGTGAGGTTGTAGCCGAGCAGTAGGAAGATCAGTAGAAGGCAAGGTTGGATATGTTGCTGCTGTGGTTGTTTTGTAGTAGAGTCTTAGAGTATCCTTGTACTCTCAGGTCCTTGGAGGAGTTTTGACGAGGTTTTACGATGTATGATCTCTGTATGGCTTTTTGTAACATGTTGTTGGCCTGGCTAGGTCTGATATGTATATAAACCGGTGATGTATCCTTGATGGATAAGATACAGTTGAATCCTATGTGTTGGTGGACATATATCATGCTTATGTAAATATAACATGTTTCCTTACAGGTAGTGGATCTGGTTGTAATAGTTTTTCTTTTATGATGTTTTCTGCAATCGGTTTTAATTAACCTGTATTTTTGGTAATATGTTGTTTATGGTGGTTCCGCACATTTTCGTGTGGTTTTTTGTTGTCTTTGTGATGACGGGATGTCACAATAGTTTTTGGTATCAAAGCTCTAGGTTCGCGAAGTCTACAGGGATCTAGGACTAGGCTTGTGTCTATTCTTGTGATTTTTCCAAATTTTCTTATAATGACTTCTGCCCCCAGTAGAAGATAAAGCTAAAAGATGTCTGAGAATCATGAAGAACATGCTGCTGAAAGCAGTACTGCTGCATCTGTTGATGGAGCTAGTATGCAGGCACATGAAGATCGGGTGCCCAAGGTCCCCCAGTTTGACCTGACCATTCTTGAGAACCCTGCCTATCAACACCTTATGGGGCATATAATGGCTACGATGAATCACATGGTGAAGATATTACTTGTGCCTTTTCCAAGAGCATCGATTCCCCATGGTGAATCTTCAGGTATTGGGAAGACCTTCGAGCGGCTTCGCTGAGTTGGAGCTTCGGATTATGCTGGAATGGCTGATCCAGCGGATGCAGATATGTGGCTGACAAGTCTTGAGAAGGCCTTCCGGATCCTCGACATCCCCGAGGTAGACAAAGTCAAGCACGCTGTCTATCTTCTAAAAGGTAGTGCTGGCCATTGGTGGGCCATCGAGGAGGAGAAGCAACCTAGTGAGGTGATCGGTTGGGATGTTTTCCGATGGGAGTTCGTCAATTGATACTTCTGAAGACGTATCTGGACAAGAAGATCAGCCAGTTTGAGCATTTGCACCAAGGTCCTCTGAGCATCACTGAGTATGAAGCCAAGTTTATGGAGCTGCTGAGGTTCTGTCCTCACATGGCAGCAACGGATGATGAGAGGATCAGACAGTTTGAGAAGGGTTTGAGTGCCGAGCTGACAACACCTGCTACTGCTTTGGAGAACCGGGAATGGTTTGCCACGTTTATGGAGTCTATTTGGAGGATAGAACGGTCGGTCTGGGAAAAGAGAGAGGCTATGTCCAAGAAAAGACATGTTTAGTTTCAGAGACAAAGGTTTGATGGCCCAAAGAAGCTGAGGTTTTCTGCACCTTCTATGATACAAAGTTCCATTGCGCCGTCACAATGGTCACCAAGTAAAGGAAGAAGGCGTGGTTTTTCACCATTTAAAGTCTACAGTACATCTTCAATAGCCGTGACAGATCCGTCTAGGCCGCAGTTAGGGGAAAAGTCGTGCTTTCTCTGTGGATAGATAGGGCATCTAAAGTCGAATTGCCCAAGAAGAGACGTTGAGGTGATGCAACAATCGAGGTAGAGTCAACAAGGATCGGATAGACAACAGTCTAATGGCACTAGAAGGCGAGGACGCGGCCAAGCAACGCAAGCTAGATCGTCTGCTCAAGGAAGCAGAGGACGTGGGCGACAACAAGCAACGACTCGACTCTATGCTATGAGTCAGCCGGAGGCGATAGTCAACCCGTGAGTAGTTGCAGGTCAGATGGAGTTGTTTCATTCTGATTTGTCTTCTTCTTGCTTTATATCTGTTCTGGTTGACCCGGGTGCTACACACTCTTTTATTACACGTAGTATGCTTGATAGTTGTCTTTTACCTGTTAGTTGTTAGAAAGATAGCTTGTTGTTAGAAACTCCTCTTGTTGGTCCTGTGATGCTTCGAGAGGTGTGTCCATCTTGTGTTATATCTTTTTCAGGACACAACATATAAGTAGATCTCATACCACTTGATATGCATGGGTTTGATGTAATCCTTGGAATGGATAACTTGGAAAAATATAAGATTGTGTTAGAATATGGTTCCAAGTAGGCAGTATTTGCTGATGACAGTGAGAAGTGGATCTTCCAAGGAGATAGGAAGATTCTTCCGACGTGTTTAGTGTCAGCAATGGTGGCGGAAAAGTTGTTGCAGCAAGGTTGTAGAGCGTTCTTGGCTTATGTTGTGGATACCAAGGCAAAAAAAATAGCCTTCAAGATGTGCCTGTCATCATAGAGTTCACAGATGTATTTCCCTATGAGTTTCCCAGTATTCCTCCACCTCGAGAGATTGATTTTGAGATCAATCTAGTACTAGGGATGCAACATGTTGCTTAGACACTGTACAGGATGGCTCCAGCAGAGATGACAAAGTTGAAGAAATAGTTGTAAGAGTTGCTTGACAAAGGTTTCATCAGGCCGAGCACATCACCCTGGGGTGCTCCAGTTCTGTTTGTAAAAAAGAAGGATGGATCTATGCGTCTGTGCATAGATTACCGATAGTTGAACAAGGTTACGATCAAGAACAAGTATCCTTTACCAAGGATAGATGATCCGTTTGACCAGTTGTGTGGTGCAACGATATTCTCAAAGATCGGTCTGCGATCTGGATATCATCAGCTCAGAATCAAGGAGGATGACATACCAAAGTCAGCTTTCAAGATGAGGTATGGGCACTACGAGTTTGTGGTTATGTCGTTTGGGCTAACCAATGTGCCAGCAGCATTCATGGATCTGATGAATAGAGTGTTTTGTCCATTCTTAGATCAGTTCGTTGTAGTCTTCATAGATGACATTTTGATCTATAGTCGAGATAGCCAACAATACGAACATCATCTTCGACAAGCGTTGACTCTTCTTCGACAACATCAGTTGTATGCCAAGTTTAGTTTGTGTGAGTTTTGGCTGAAGGAAGTGACTTTCTTGGGTTATGTGATCTCAGCGGAAGGGATTAGTGTGGATCCCAAGAAGGTGGAGTCAATAGCAGAGTGGGAGCAACCAAAGATGCCAACTGAAGTTCATAGTTTACTGGGCTTAGTAGGATACTATCGGAGGTTTATAAGAAACTTCAGTGTGATAGTGTTGCCATTAACGAGGTTGACTAGGAAAGATGTACCTTTTGTTTGGGATGGTCAGTGTCAACAAGCTTTTCAAAGTTTGAAGGAGAAGCTGACAAGTGCTCCAGTATTAGTGTTGCCAGAACAGGGGAAAGGTTATGTTGTTTTCTGTGATGCTTCCAAGAAGGGCTTAGGTTGTGTGTTGATGTAGGAAGATCATATGGTTTCTTTTACTTCTCGATAACTTAAGAAACATGAGGAAAGCTATCCGACACATGATCTGGAGTTGGCAGCGGTGGTTCATGCGTTGAATATTTGGAGACACTATCTTTATGGGGAAGTGTGTCAGATCTTTGCAGATCACAAGAACCTAAAGTATATCTTCTCACAAAATGAGCTGAACATGCGTCAGCGGCGCTGGATGGAGTTAATCAGTGATTATGATTGCACCATCGAGTACCACCCAAGTAAGGCGAACGTAGTAGCGGATGCGCTTAGTGGGAAGTCTTCTTCTCTTTATACAAAGAAAGACCAGTTGAGTTCTTTGATATGCCATAGGTGGGATATGTTCATCTCCTTATGGCAGATGAATGTACAGTTAGAAGTCTTTTTGTTAGCAGGACTGTTGGCACAAATGCAAGTGAAGCCTACGATGAGACAACAAATCAAAGAAGCACAACAAGTAGATTCTATAGTGTAGCTGATCAGATCAGAGTTCGACTGCGAGAAGCGTGATGGTTTCCATGAGTCCGAGGATGGGCTAGTCTGTTATCATAACCGAATGATGGTTCCCGATGCTGATAATCTAAGGAAGTTAGTGCTCAAAAAAGTGCACACGTCTATGTATGCTATGCATCCAGGTGTCACCAAGATGTATCACAATATGAAGGATTTGTATTGGTGGCCCGGTTTGAAGAAAGATGTAGTTGAGTTCGTGGAAAAATGTGCAGTATGTCAGCAAGTTAAGGCAGAACATCAGAAGCTGACAGGTACGTTGCAAGCCATGTCGATACCACAGTGGAAGTGGGATCATGTAACTATGGATTTCGTAGTTGGTCTTCTGAGGACAGTTAGGAATCATGATTCCATCTGGGTAATAGTGGATAGATTGACAAAGTCTTCACATTTCATACCTGTTAAGACAACCTACATAGCAGAGAAGCTTGCTCAGGTTTACGTTGATGAGATAGTGTGTTTGCACGGTGTGCCAGCAATGATAGTCTCTGACAGAGGCCCTCGGTTCACAAGTCATTTTTGGGAACAATTGCATAAGGTGTTGGGAACGCATTTGAGGTTCAGTACTGCTTTCATCCGCAGACAGATGAACAGTCTGAAAGGACTATTCAGACTTTGGAAGATCTTCTAAGAGCTTGTGTTCTACAATTTTTAGGAAGTTGGGACGTGCATCTCAGTCTGATAGAGTTTGCTTACAACAACAGCTACCAGCGGAGTATCGACATGGCACCTTATGAAGCCTTATACGGGAGGAAGTGTAGATCTCCTTTATGTTGGTATGAGTCTGGCGAGTATCAGCTTTTGGGTCCTGAGTTGGTGCAGCAGAGGACAGAGAAGATCAAGGTGATACAACAACAATTGAAAGCGGCACAGGATAGACAAAAGTCTTATGCAGATAATCGTCATCGACCTTTAGAGTTCCAAGTGGGAGATAAGGTGTATCTCAAAGTCTCTCCATGGAAAGGCATGCTAAGGTTTGGAAGGAAAGGCAAGTTGGCTCCCAGGTATATGGGACCATATCCAGTGATAGCACGTGTTGGAAAAGTGGCTTACAAGTTGGAGTTACCACCAGAGCTGCATAGGTTGCATCTAGTGTTCCATGTTAGTATGCTAAAGAAAAGTCATCTGGGAATAGAGATAGTGATACAACCAGTTGAGGTCGAGCTTGATGAAGATGTGACCTACGAATAAGGTCCAGTGTTGATCCTTGATAGATGGGTGAAGAAGCTGAAGAGGAAATACCTTATGCTCATGAAGGTTCTTTGGCATCATCGTGGCATTGAGGAAGCCACATAGAAGCTTGAGGAAGAGATGCAGAGGAAGTATCCCTCGCTTTTCTCTTCAGATATCGGGGGCAAAATCCTTTTGTATGGGTTTATGGCTTGTAAGGACCCTGACCTTTGTTTTGGGCTTACCCTGTTTGCTTTGCCTAAACCTTGTGTTTAGAGGCTTGCCTAATCACCTGAGGTGTGATTAGTATTTTTTGTGTTTTATTGTGGGGTTGAGGTGCAACTTGCAATTTACCCAAGTTCTAGGGTTTCTGTGCAAGCTTGTCACCTTGAGAGGCCTCCTTGTCTCTTTGCATCCTCTAGGGTTGAGAGGAAGAGTTGGGTGCCTTGCTTGAGCTGTTTAGGCTTCGTTTGAGCTTGGGCTTGTTGTTGGGCTTGGTGTTTTCCCTCCTTGCTTGAGTGTGTCGGGCAAGGGAGTGTTTGGTGCCTTGTGTCGGCCATGGTGTGTTGGCCAGGAGGTGTATCAACCAAGGGTGTTGGTGGGTGTGTCGGGTTGCCATGTTGGGCGACGCACACCCCTCCACCTAGCATCGTTTGTGTCACCCTCTCTTGGACACATGGTTCTTGTTGTGAGCAAGTGGTGAGACCTTGGACAAGTGGTATTTGGGGTGTTAGCATGTGGCATGGCCCTTGGACAAGTGTACCTAGGTCGGGCACCACCTTGCCTTGCTCTTTCCTTTACCCTCTTGTATATATGCCACCCATCTTGCTTGCTAGTAGTCCCTTTACTTCCTTTTAGCCGTTACTCTCTTTTCCCTTGGTGGCCGATACATCTTGTTGTAGCTGCTTCCTTCTCCTCTAGTTGGTGGTCGAAGCTTGGAGGTGAAGCTTGGAGCTTAGAGAAGCTTGTACTTAAGGCAGGTTACATAACTTCTAACCTAACTATACTATCTCCCTTTTATACTGCTTTGATATGTTATCTTGATCGGCTATGCTTATCTTGCTAGTAAAGCTCATGCTTTAGCTAGTAGTTTTGTTGCCCGATATGTGTTCCTTAGATCAGGTTGGGCGATATGTGTTAGCTATCCTTGTGTTGGCCGATCTCTTGGGTTGTGGAATCTCAAGAAATACCCCTCTCTCTTTTAGTTGAGAGGTGAGCTTAGGGTTTCTTAATACCAAGAGGTATGATGGTGTGCTCGTGGGGCAAAACCCCTCTCTCACTTTGTTGTTGAGAGGTGAGCCTATGTTCTAGCTGTTTGGGCATCATGGTTAGTTGGCTTGGTCGATAGAGTGTTGTCCTATCCTAGTTGCACGATATGCCTCTAGGGTTTAACCCTTAGTTGGTACCTTGGGTGATAGGGTGCGTCCATGCCTTTGATGGTGAGCTTTGAGCAACACCCCTCCTTCCTTGAGTTGTGAGGTGAGCTCTAGCTCCTGTCTGACATGCTTGGAGATTGTGTAAGACCCCTCTCTCTCTCTCTTCAAGTTGAGAGGTGAGCCAATACCCTTAGTGTCCTTGGGTGATATGGTGTGGGTGGCCGTTATGAGGTTGAGGCCGTTTCTAACCCTAGTTACCCGATATGGATGATGGTGTCTTGGTTCTTGTTTCCAGATATCCCTCTCTTTTCCCTGAGCTAGGGTTTGAGCGGTACAGTAGGTGGCTGCCTTGTTGACCCCTTGGACGATATGTGGTTTGTGTTGGGCGTTAGGGTTGGTTGGTGCCTTGCACGACATACTCCTGGATGGTGCTGCCCGACACTCTATTATGACGCATTGCCCGCCATAATGTTGCTCAATATAGCATTGCTCACTATGGTGTTAACCGTTATGGTGCTTGATCCTTGTTTACCTTGGACGGTAGGGCTGACCCCTTTGGCTGGGCGATATGGTTTGAGTGTTACCCGACATGATGTTGTGTTGACCTTGTGGGTGATAGGATGATTGTTCCCCTTAGACGTTAGGTTTGATCCTTGGTTTGGGTGTTGCCCAATATGATGTTTAGGGCTTTTTCTTCTCTTGGACGTTAGGGTTGTCTTGCGTCGGGCGTTGCACTTGTTAGGTTGCTGCCCAATACCCTTGTTTGTAGTCTGCCCAGTGTCCCTTGTTGGTGTTGGCCGATTCAGGGAGATGATGTTGAGGCATTACATGATAATGTGTTTGCTCGACATGACGTTGCGTTGATCTGGATGGATGATAGGGTGTGTCACTTGGGTGACACAGGTTGCACGATATGGTGTTGCACGGTAATAGCTTGCTTAAGGCTTGCTCGATATGGGTGTTAGCCGATATGGTGGGTTGTGTTTGTTGAGGTTTTTCCTGTTAGTCGACACCCATAGGGTATGGTTGTGATCATTACCTTTGGTGAGGGCCAATGTACCTTTGGTGAGAGACGTGGTACCTTTTGGTGAGGGTTATCCCTTACGCGATATGTTGTTGTGAGAGTTAGGCTTGAAAGCCTAATGTCATTTGGAATGCGTATATGTGAGTACTATGTATATGGACTTTCATCTAAAGATGTACAACTATATCTTGATGATGAAGTGTTTATCTACTCTTGAGCATACTAACCATGCAGGTTTCATCAGTTGAGATGTGTGATCAGGTATGAGTTGTGATGATGTCATTAGTGACATTTGCTTAATGTTAAAATGATGTGTTATAAGAACTATAAGAATGCATGATGTGTATTGCCTATGAGATGGTAACATGTGCTTGATGATGGGATGGAATCTCTATGATGGTTAAATCCTTGTGATGGATCATGATGATTGGCAAGAGGCCAAGTGGCAACATGTGATGTTGGATCCTTGAGAGGGATCATGATGATGTTGATGGCATTGAGAATAGTAGTAATAGTGCGACACAAGATAATGGAATCTATATGGTTTATTCTTATTTATGGTTTGCATAATATAACTTGGTTGCCTCAACAATCCACTTAAAATGTATTAAATAATTACAGATGAACCTTTCATGTAGTTTTCCGTGGCCATAGATCCATCATCGTCAGTAGATGGTGATGGTGAAACGGGTTCTCCTGCGGATTAACCCGGAGCACATATTGTTGAATATGCGAGGTTTCTCCTAGATGAAAATAGGAGGATTAGAGTGCAACTTCGGTTGTAGACTCAAGATGTGTATAAGAGCATGGTGAACATGCCCATGGCTCAGTGTGATAGAGCATGAATGTTTTCATGGCTCAGGAGCACGGTGAACAGGCCCGTGGCTCAAGGTATGCTAGCGCCGAGACCTGTACCAAGGTGGGCTAGAGGAAAGGGTAGCCTGCGGAGCTGACCATGTGACTGAGGTCACTTAAGCAAGAGACTGCGGTCTTGCTTTGGATATCGTGCACTGACCACGAGGAGGTTGAGGTCATGGAGTCCGGCTCTTCCATTGACCTTGTATGTCACCTACTTTGGGTTTCACAACCAAAGGTTGGATTTGAGCGGTACGACTCACTTCCTCAGGGCATAATAAATGATAATCCAACCGCGTAGTATATCTGCTTAGGGAAAACATGAAACATTGGTTGAGGCCTTGCATAATGTATGATTGTTTCATATAAATGCCCTAAGTACTTCTTGCAGATTGATGTATGCCCTTCAGGTATCATGGTAAGTTGTTATACCTATATATTCTTGTTCTTCACATTTCATATATAATCTGGTTATCTGTTATATACTGCTTTATCTTTTTTGAGATTTTATAGTTCAACGGGGAGTTATGTTTCTTGCTGGGACTATGTGTCTCATCCCGTTGGTTTCACCTTTTTAGGTGATTGAGCTAGACGTGGTGGTGGTTGTGAGGTTGTAGCCGAGCAGCAGGAAGATCAGTAGAAGGCAAGGTTGGATATGTTGTTGTTGTGGTTGTTTTGTAGTAGAGTCTCCCTGTACTCTCAGGTCCTTGGAGGAGTTTTTACAAGGTTTTACGATGTATGATCTCTGTATGGCTTTTTGTAACCTGTTGCTGGCCTGGCTAGGTCTGATATGTACATATACAGGTGATGTATCCTTGATGGATAAGATATAGCTGGATCCTATGTGTTGGTGGACATATATCATGCTTATGTAAATATAACATGTTTCCTTATAGGTAGTGGATCTTGTTGTAATAGTTTTTCTTTTATGATGTTTTCTACAGTCGGTTTTAATTAACCTGTGTTTTTGGTAATATGTTGTTTATGGTGGTTCTGCACGTTTTCGCGTGGCGTTTTGCTATCTTTGTGATGGCAGGATGTCACAAGAATGATCCAGACCATAGAAGATATTTTGAGAGCATGTGTACTGGATTAGGGTGGGTCATGCGAGCAATACCTTCCCTTAACTGAGTTTCCCTATAACAACAATTATCAAGCTAGTATCAGGATGCCTCCGTATGAAGATCTTTATGGGAGGTCGTGTCAGTCACCGCTTCATTGGGATGATGTCAGTGAGAGGACCTTGCTTAGGTCAGAGGAACTATAGTTGTATGCTGAAAAGGTAGCTTTGATCAAGCAGAGGCTAAAGAGAGCCCAAAATTGACAGAAGTCATAAGTTGATGCAAAGAAGACATATTTCACTTTATTGTAAGAGATCATGTGTTTCTAAAAATTTGACCCCTCTGAGCTATAGCTAAAAATAGAGGAAAACGGTGTCCCCCATATGTGGATATGTTCTAGATTCTAGAATGGATTCGTAAGGCTGCTTATCATTTACTATTACTGCCACAATATAGTATAATGCATGAAGTGTTGAATGTGTCCAATACGAAGTGCTAGGTGAAGGATCCTACCCATGTGTTGAACATTGAGCCTGTTGAACTCTAAGGGAGATTGACATACCCTGAGTTTCTAGTGAGGATAATAGACTCCAAGGTGAAAGAGTTCAAGTATAAAAAGATAGAGACAGTAAAGGTTCTTTGGAACCACCATGGTGAGGATGAAGCCACATGGGAGCTAAATACGGGCATGGAAAAGTCTCATCCTAAACGATTTGTATGATTAGTTGAATTTTGAGGATAAAATTCCTATAATTGGGGAGGATGTTATAACATGATTTTTCACATGTATTTACATATTTGAAATACAAATATTGGTTTGTTAAATATGTATTAGAAAAATTTTGATGCCTTGTTTTAAAAGTATGGATTTAATTTGCAATATCTCCTTTGTAATGATTCTCGTGATTTTACTATTTTTCAATAAACCAATAATAGATATGGTTAAAAGAAAGAGAGAAAATCCAATTTTAAGTGGATTACTAAGGTAATGGGTAATTAGTAATTTACATATGGACTTGAATGGAGTGTTCTAGAAAAGTGGTATTGACATAAACTAATGGATTGATTTTGATTCCATATTATTGTTAATGAGAAAATCTATCAAAATAAGAAATATAGCCAAGTTGGGAAGAGAAAAGAATTAATTTGATGCCTGAAATAAATGATATAGAGGGGAGACTTGGAGACAAAGAAAAGTATCTTTTACTTGAGTATCTCAGTCTCAAATCTTGCCCACATCTAGATAAAAGTAATTAAGATTTTCCTTCCAAATTTGGGATTAATTGGATAAAAGGAGAGAGAGATATGGAATTTACTAGATTTCCTATAGTGAATGAATTAATGGAAATATACATTAATGTCACAGTCCTTTTCATATTGGGAAAGCTTGGACCTGGCCCATACACATGTCATCCAGATTCTCAGCTATCTGATAAGAATCTGACAATGGTAAAATTGTCTTCTAGATCACCAACAAGGAAAGTTCGTGAATAGTATAGCTCGGTTCTCATGACAAATTCTCTCTTTCTCGATCACATCTCCTTTTTAATTCTTACCCATTATGTTTGAGAAACAATTCTGAGTACAACCATTCCTAGATGGCCTTGTCTTGAGAAGAAATAAGGGCTTCCCCAATTCTCTAGACAATAGATCCATGAGCTGGGCATTTCCTGAAGACAAGCCTATATAAAGCCATGTACATCCCCTCCAAATCCACTTGAGACCACTTGAACTTGTAAGGAGATTCTCTTGCCGCCAATTCTTTGTCAAACCCCTACTCCACCTCTCTTTTGTTCCATCCTCTCTGGTGAGAAAACCTCCTCTTCAACCTCTCCTTTCTCGCCACCATCGAGCAATCTAAAGTTGTAGTCGAGTCCGACAAGGCATCATAAAGGAGACCCTACCCTCATCTATCACTCCTAGGCCTTAATGCCACTAGTATAGAAATGACATATAATGTCACATTTGATGGCGTCGATTAAAACTAAAAAATTGATGCCAACACACTATGACGTCAGCTAAAAATGACAATTGTCACCTATATGTGAAGGCCGACCGATTTACAAAAGACACGGGTATCACTTTTTCTTTAATGTCGGTTAGTTGAAATAAAAATCGATGTCCAAAATCACCCACAAAATACAATTTTCCAGAAGAAAAAAATTTGCCTCCAAAATTTTCAATTCGGCATCGGTTGCTCTAAAACTGACGACATATTTTTCACTCCAAGCCCCTGTGAAATTTTTTATCCCCAAGTAGTTGTTGGATTTTGATAAGGAACCGGTGACTAAACATCCTTTGTGAGATAAAATTTATTCCCTCATATGTCATCAATTTTTACCAAAGAACCGATGAGGATGTGTGTTCGCGCGTTGTCCCTGTGAAAATATTTTCTCCCCAATTTGCCTACTCGACATCAATTTTTGGTTGGCAATCGACAATTATGATCGTAACTCAAGAACAATTTTTTTGTCATGTTATGTGGATAGACGTCATTTTTTATCTAGAAATCAACGACAAACACCCTAACCAGGCACACATTTTTTTGTTTATAGTTGCGGGTAGGTGTCAATTTTCATGTGTGACCGATGCCTATTGGTTTTAAGCGTCAGATTTTTGTAATAACCGACGTCGATAGTTAACTTAATAGCACTCGCACAAACCAGACTCTTCCCCTTCTAGTTTCATCTATTACACGCTAGGTCTAGCGATTCTTATTCGTCGTCGCCGCTGCTACTACTGAGGAGCTATGTGTCGCCGCTATGGAGCTACTGCTATTAAGGAGCCGCCATTGAGGAGCTTGCCGCCGCTGAGGAGCCACCGCTGAGGAGTTTCCAATAAGGAGACCACCGCTAAGGAGCTTGGGAGACCACCACCCCAATTTCCTCCATCGATCACCGCTCGATCACCTCCAGTCATATGTCTCTGCTCTAGTTGCTGCCACTGGTCGCCGCTCGATTAACTCTAGTCATCTGTCGCCGCTCCATCCTGCTTCACCTCCAGCCATCATCACAGCCCGACCACCTTCCTTATTCTCTAGCCGCGACTACCTCCACCTCCACCTCTGGCCGCCGCCGCCATAGCCTGCTCCACCACTGCAGTGAGTGGTTAATCAGAAGTACATTTGCACTTAGTTTAATATTGATTAATATTGATTAATTAGAGTTAATGATGCCACCATAGCTTGCTCCGCCTATAGTTGATTAATGTTGATTAATTAGGGTTAATGATGTATGAATGAACTTAATTAATTAGATTTACACTTAGTTTCTCTATTGTTAGTGATTGATTTAATTTAGTTCAATAATTGCTCGTCAAGATTGTGTAGTTGATTAATATTGATTAATAAGGGTTAATGATGCATGAATGAATTTAATTAATTAATATTGATTTCTTTCTCTCTTCTTAGTGATTGATTTAACTTAGTTCAATAATTGTTCTTCAAGATTGTGTAGTTGATTAATAATGATTAATTAAGGTTAATGATGAATGAATGAACTTACCCAAATGGAACAATTAATTGAATTGAATGATGTTAGACAAAACCTAGGATATGAATGATGAAACTAGGATTGTAGGTACAAAAATGACAACATACATGTATTTTGTTGGCCTAGAAACCCGTCTGAGATTTACCCATTATGAGTAAATCTTGGATAGTCCCCGGTTTGGGACTGTTCTTGAACACTTAATCTCACTTAGGATGTAAGTGTATAATGTATATTCAGTTTTCATGATGTTTTGTCAACACTTCCCGTTTGTTCTCTAAGTACATATGTTGGTGGGCATTTGCCCATGTACATTGGTGTACTTGGAGAACTGCGGGGAAATGCTATCAAAATTTTCTTGAAAATCGAATACACATTATACACTTACTAGTGAGATTAGGTGATCAAGAATGGGATAGGTGGTACAAATTTATTATATATAAGACCCTAAACCCTAATCTTTTAACCCTAAACCCTAACCTTTTAACCCTAAACCCTAATATATACTTGTTTTCTCTTTGATCATAGAATGGATAGATCATGGGTGTCCATTCAAAATCACTGCACCCCAGAGTTTATTTCTAGTCTTGATCAGTTTATTAGATTTGCAGAGGAACATAGGAAACAACCTGGAGATAGGTTATAATGTCCATGTAGGCATTGCGGTAACAACTTGAAAGTCAGCACTGGTGATGAAATCAAAAGTCATGTCATGTGCAACAGGATTGTACAAGGCTATATAGAATGGTAGTGGCATGGAGAGATTTCAAACCTAAAATCAGTAGATGTTCATAGCAGTGCTTGTGTGGAAGAAGAAATTGCCTCCAATGATGTAGATGTGAACGAACCGGTTCCAGTAGACATCGTTGATGAGATGATGGATAGTTATGGGGTAGAGCACACCGATCCACCTCCCATGTTTAGGAACAGTGTGCATGATGTTGAGAGACCATTATACATAGGTTGTACTAAGTTTACAAAGCTTAGCAGTGTGTTGAGATTGTATAAGCTGAAGGCTAAGAATATATGGAGCGACAAAAGCTTCACGTCATTATTGTCTTTATTGAAAGAAATTCTTCCTGAAGGAACCGAGCTGCCAATCTCAACATGTGAGTTAAAGAAATTGTTGTGCCCAATGGGAATGGAAGCCAAGAAGATACACGCAAGCTCGAATAATTGTGTATTATTTCAAAAGGACTATGTGGATTTGAAATATTATCCAAAATGTGGTGCGTCAAGGTATGAAATGACGACTTTTGAGAAGTCCAAAACTGGTTCTTCTGCCAAGGTGATGTGGTATCTACCTATAATACCACGATTTCAACGCTTGTTTGCCAATCCAATAGATGCAAAGAATTTGAGGTGGCATGCAGAGGTTAAGAAAATTAATGATGGGATCCTACGACATGTGTTTGATTCCCCACAGTGGAAGAAGATTGATTTATTGTACCTTGAATTTGGTGAAGAAGTCAGGAATCTAAGACTTGGGATTTGTACCCTAAAAAGATCACAGTATTAGAGGCATGTTTTTATTTTTTTATATGTTTTATTTTTTTGAATCTTACATCGATGTGAACTTTACAATGTTATATTATCTTCTAGTTATGTTAAATGTTAAATGTATGATTTTTTTAATGACACGTTCAGATGGCTGACCATGAGTAGGATGATCGTAATGATGATTATTGTGAGGGTGAGGATATCAATGAGGCACCGCCTCATAATGTAAGTTTTAAAATATATCCTATATATCTATCTATATGTCCATTTATAAGTTATATCTAATAAGTGTTTTTTTGTCAATTTTCAGGTTGAGGATGTACCCCCTAAAAACCTTGTGACACTTGATGAGCAACAATTTTTTTTTTGAAAAAGCTAGGGGCATCACTATGATGAACAAGTTACTACAACAAAGGGGCAATAGACCAAAACTAGCTGTGGATTTTGATCATGCAGGAAATCCAGTGGAGTGAACCACAACTCATTTATTTCATATCTTGGGGTTCTTACTCATAGCCATTGTAGTCCTTATTTAGAATCTTCTTGGCATAAAGTTCCTAAAGGGAAGAAAGACTTAGTATGGAAAGAACTATGTGTGAGTTTTTATCATTTTCTGGAAAGAACTATGTGTGAGTTTCTATCATTTGCAATTCTATTTTGCATAATACTAATTTTTAGGATACTAGTCTATTAAATATATGAAATTTTGCAGAGTATATTTCAACTGGATGAAAGCCTACATCGTAAAAAGGTGATGCAGTGATGTGGGAAGGTCCTAAGGAACTATAGGACAAATCTCACCCGACTATACATACAAGATATTGAGAACAGGAAAAAGTCAGCCATTGATCAATGGAACTACCTGGAACCGAAGGTTTGGGACGAGTTTGTTGCCAAGAGAAATACCGATGAATTCAAGGTATTAAGCGTCACTCCCAATTTAATTAATATACATTCTTATGAATTTACCTATTCACGATTGAACTTTAGTGTTACTAACCAATTCAATGTGCTTACTAACAAGGCTATCAGTGATGCTCAAAGAGCAAGACATGTACTGAATGTGCATGGCCACACGATGGGTCCAAGTGGCTATGCAGGCATTCGTCAAAAACTACTGGCTACTGTTGTTGCTGAATCTACTACTACTCAGGAGACTGGTGAGTCCTCTATGGTTACTCCCGCACCTCTGCCTCACCATGCTGTGTGGATAGTTGGGAGGTAAAATAAGAAAGGAGATATAACCAATCCCGCAACTGCTGATGCAGCTGCAAAAATGGTAAAATTCAACTCTCAAAGCAATCAATATTGATGATTGTTATGTTTACATACCGATTTCTATTGATGGCGATTAACGGGAGCTTTATGAGTAGAGGAAGCAAGGCAAGTTCATCCCTGAGGGCACAAGGGATGAATTGAAAGTTGCTCTTGGTAACCTAGAGCATACTGGACGTGTTAGGGCTGTAGGTGTTGGTGTGGGCATAAAAGCATTCTTTGGGCCATCACAGTGCAAACATGTCCCAAAAATGAGATTTTGAAAAGCTGAGGTAATCTATTCTTTTTTTAGAATGTTATTTCAAAGGGAATTCAATAATAAAAAGTTAGCATTTCTTTTTCCATGTATAGGTAGATGAGTTAATTGATAGGAGAGTCGAGGAATCACTTGATAAGAGACTCCATGAAGCAATGAGCAAGTGGCAGGCATCTCAGTCTGCCACTCAGACAGTACATGTGTCATGCCGCTCTTCCCCTTTGGTAGAGGTGGTTGGGAGTAACCCTATAGACCCACCACCTAGCACGTCTGATGTAAGTATTTTTATGACATAGTAGCTAGTCTTTTTAAGATGATATGTTTATGTATATATGTATATAACATACTCTATGTAAATTTGTAGGGGTTGAGGTCATGTCATCTAAGAATCAAAGAATTCGTCATTGCATAGGTCGAGGCTTACCCACACCTTCCAGGGCACATGATTCATGACACTCCAGTACCTGATGGTGCGGTTAGTGTGAGCCCGAGGCTTGTGTTCCCTCATTGGAGGCAGCATCCATTGCCATATTCCCACCCAGATGCTTATACACTTGGTGAAGCAGAAGGTAGAGTGATATTGTGGCCCAAAATGGATGTCATCTATACTGATCTTGTATCCTAAATTTACATGACGCTAATTTGTTAGCATGTATATACAAGTCAATTGATATGAAATTATATATACAAGAGAAAAGGAAGAAACCCGCTACATCTCGGCCTAATTTGTTAGCATGTATATACAAGTCAATTGATATGAAATTATATATACAGGAGAAAATGAAGAAACCCGCTACAGCTCGGCCTAATTTGTTAGCATGTATATACAAGTCAATTGATATGAAATTATATATACAGGAGAAAAGGAAGAAACCCACTACAGCTCAGCTTCCACCTCCACCTCCTCCTACAGTTCCTAGTTGGCTTCCAAAGGACCTATTGATAGGTCCTAATTGTAGGGGTATGGAAATATGGATAGGCAAACATAACAAACATTGTCCTATAAATGTTTATATTCTAGAGGAAGTTGTAGGCCAATCATACGATAACACTATATTTATACAAGATATCTTGGAGTTGTTTAGGTATGATTGGCTGAATACATCTATGATAGAGCTATGGATATGGTGAGATCTTATTTATATATCTATATACCTTGTTTTATACACAGTGATCTGGTTTCTTATATATTAATTCATACGTAATATATGTTTTGCAACCACTTACACAAGATTTTTATAGAATTTTCATTTACCCATGTGGGATTTCTAGTTCCATCATTGATCAGTCTTGTAGATAAAGATCCATCATCAGTTACTTTATACTTCTCTATCGCTTTTAAATATTTGGTAAAATAAGAAGAGCCTGATAATAGCTCCATTCAATGTTAAGTAAGTTTACTTTGCTTATAATTTGGACTTAAGAAAATTATATTTTATTGTGGATTTTGAGTTATATATTTTTAACTTTCTTATCTGTAGTGGTAAGCATTGTGAGTTACTGGTTATTGTCCCTAAGATGTTCACTCTTTATTATCTAGATCCCGAGGGGAAGCAATTAGACATGCATGGACACGTAATGAAAGGGTCATTATTCATGAGAGAAATTTTTCATATTTATATCTGTTAACATCTATTATTACATTACTATTTAGTAATGCAATTTAATGTGTTGCATTAACATGTAGGGCTTTAAAATATTTCAAAAAAAAAGAGGAAACATGTACAAGACAAAGAATAAACCGTTAGTTTTGGAGAATGTGAATGTAGTTACCTTACTCCAATGTATATATTATTTATGTGAATTATGCTTGTTTTTATTTATTAATATTTTGTATATTGAATTTTATATTGTGCTAAATAAGACAACGACTGGGCGTGTGCATACTACGTGATGCGCTATATAGACCTAATTGTCAGACATGCTGCACTGGAAATCGATACCATACAACATGTATTATATAATCTAATTAGATAATATGAAATATATCACTCTTATTGTCATTCTCTTTGTAGGTGTTTAAAACTAGTGACTTCACTACAGGTGAAAAGTCATTACATAGTCCCTATACAATGGAACAATTAGATGATATAAGAGAACAATGGGCAAAAGCCTTAGAAGCGCTGGGAATTTTTATTATCATTAGAGTATTGATGATGACGACGATGATGATAAAGAATGACATTTCTAAACTTTGATGTCATGATATTATTTCTGTATTTGATGACATGTTCAACTTTGAAAGACACACTTATATATACATGTCTGAATGAAATTTTTTGAATTGTCTTATCTATATACATGTGTGTGAATGTGAAGATGAATGAATGAATGTGCTTCTACTTGTATGTGAATGTGAAAAGAGATGAATGAATGGAACTATAGGTTGCTACATGTGTGTGAATATGAAATGGAGGAATGAATGGAACTACATGTTTCTACATGTGTGTGAATCATATGAATGAATTAAATGTGATTATACATGTGTGTGAATCACATGATCTATATATAATAGTGTCCATCTTGTTCACATTGCAGGTTTGTGGCATGTTTTTGGTTGAAATCAAAGGATGTTGTAAGCCTATAGTTCAATACTGTAGGTTCTGCATCCTGCTAACCAGTCGGACAGCAGGCCTACAAGCTAATAAGAATAAGAAAAACATAGTCGTCGGTTAAATGAAAAGAATCGACAACAAGTGTCCAACTCGTCAGTTAATTAAAGTAAACCCACGACTATTGTTCTAATGGTGTCGGATATTTTTTTAGTTATCTAAAAAACCATCATAAGTTGAGGTCAACGACGTCATTTATTTATAGAAAACTGACAACTATGGTCTAACCGGGGGCCAATTTTTTGTTCGGGATGGAGAATGGCGTTGGTTTTGAATGAATAACTGATGCCTATGGTCCCACTACTGGCAGTTCTTTATAGAAAATTGACAACTATGGTCTAACCGGGGGCTAATTTTTTTGTTCGGGAAGGAGAATGGTGTCAGTTTTTAATGAATAACCAACGCTTATGGTCCCACTACTGGCGGTTCTTTTTTTTGGTTGCAATTGGGGATGTCTCTACATCATTGGTTTTGTAACCAACGCTGAAGGCATCTACTTTTAGTGTCACCCACTTGGGTGTCACTTGAAAACTGACGTCAAAAGTCTTATTTAACTGATGTTAAAGGTGATATCTATACTAGTGTGCCTAGAGTCAACTTTGGAGTTGACTCATCCATGCTGACACTGTTTGCGAGCCTAAGGACAAAGGAAGGAGACAAGTTCTCAGGGGAAATCACCCTTTTGGCCTCACCCTGTTGTGATAAGGTAGGGGGTATTTTAGTCTATCACTTTTGTTTAAGCCCCTACCATGCGACCACGGAGTGCCAAGATGGCACGAGCCCATTGGTTCAGCTCCGGCCTCATGGCACGATTGAAATCCTAGTCAGTCATGAGTTGGCATGATTTGTTTGGCTGATAAGTGTTTAATTTGTAAAAATTGTAATAATTAATAAGATAATCAGATCGAGATGAATTTCATATGAAAATTAATCAAAAATTTACAAAAAAATCCAATAAATTTAGTTTCAAGACCTAGATCTGCTTTGAATAGTAAAAGTACCTACAACTACTAATTTTAATGTATTAAAAGCATGGACCCTAATTTCTTAGTGTTAATGATCATATTTTTGCTTAAATAACAATAATGGATAAAGTTGAGTCTTTTTGGATAAAAAGGGCAACTTTGACTTAATTTGAGACTAAGATTGCATATAACATCAAAATTAGGGTTCATGCGTTAGGAAGGCATTAAAAGTGATAATTAGGGTTTGGGAAGCCAAAACCCTAATGAAACCCTAATTTTACCCCCAAACCCTAACTTGGAACACAAGTCAATTTTAATGTGAGTTTATGAACAAAATAGTAATACTTGGGTGTTATGCATTACGTTCAGGGTGATTGCTTGCTTATTCTCAACTACACCTTTTACTTGGACTTTGAGTTACATTTGATAAAGGTATGTGGCTACTCCTATGACTACTTGACTTAAACAACTTCCTTGGTTTTCCAAAGTTTCCCAAATTTATTGCAAATAAACTATTGGTTGTTTATTTAATTCTCCCAATATATAAAGTCACTATGGATATCATCTTATATAAGTGTAACATGCTCAAACCTTGTATCATCTATGGTGAGTTAAAGAGCACGGGGTGAATAAAATCATCACGGGGATGACTGACGATCGAGCCTAGAAAGGAAGATCACCTTAGACCAAGCCCAAAAAGGAAGGCCTATGAATGAAACCAAGATCAGGTGAGGGAAGGTTATGAAATGTCCATTGCAGGGACCAAACCCTAAAGAAAGGGTTCCCCATAAAAGGCTCCCCTATAAAGAGGACACTCCATTGATAAAATAGGATAAGGGTGGCAAGGTTAAACAAGCAAATGTTTGTTCAATTTTGTAATGATAATTGTTGATATGGATAATTATATTTTTAGACCTACATGTGAATATTTTGTTTCCTCCACATACCATTACAACTTGTTATACTGACCATTGTTTTGTTTCATGTCATTTTAGTTTAAACTGCTATTAACATGCAAAATGGATATCCAAGAAGAAGACACAAAAATGAAAGATGCTTAAAGTTACCATGGAGGATTTAGTTAGATAGTTTTATTTCAAGTTGCAAACAATAGATTTCCATATCATGTAGAACTTTAGTGGAGAATTTATCTTTCATCATGTTACCAAACTCTTTTCCATTGAATGAAATTTTGTAATTATTTTGGTTAATTGATAAACCTCGATCCTATAATTAGGATAATGGCCCTTGCCCTCTCAATCTACCTTAATTGGAGATAATAGGGAGAGGGGGCCGTTATAGTCACATTAGATTAAACTTCTTATTACATATGAACAATTTATGTATCATCATTATTACATCAAAATCTACATTCAGATCTAGATTAGTTTGATGATCGTCAAGAATCAGTTGGATATGATGAGATCAATTGTATTTGCAAATTTGATCATGATGCCACATCTAACTATAGATGTTCTACTTTTGTGAAAACTTATATTAGTGTATATCTATTAAGATATATTATGATATCACCAATTGTTAAGGTTCAAAAGTCATCAGATGATCTTGCTATAGTTCCAGGGTTAACAAGTAGTGGTATAGACCTTGTATCATGAAAATATCTTAGATAGAAAAATATATGGGGCTAGCAATGTTTAGTGGCATTTGGAAAGAAAACAAGTGAAAATGTTGATGAAACTTGCAAAAAAGTGAAGTAAAAAAATATGTATGATCAACTAGATAAGGAGACATTGGGAAAGATGTAGAAAGATCATGCAAATATTGATAGAGAAGAGAGCATAAATGTTTAGAGCATGTATGTTGTATATGGTGGCCACATTCTTGTTACCGGAGACAAGTTTATGCACACCCCAATACCTTGTCAACTACTTGATGATCTGACTATAGTGGGGCATATGAACTAGGAAAAGTTGGTTCACACACATGTTTAAGAAGATTAAAGATTTGAGGGATATGATTCCATGCATCAATATTATAATATATGACATCAGATCCATTATAAGTCACATTTAGGAGTTACTGGAACATTCTAATAATTTTAGGTCTTCATTTATTATTTATTAGACATGAAATGACCATTTTACATTTTACATGATAACCATGATATTTAAGCATTGAATCACTGATATTATGGTTCTCTATTATTCTACTCATTTTTCTGAGAATTTAAGTACTTTACTTGTATTTTTCTAACATTCAGACTAGTTACTGTGAATTATCTAAGATCTAAATAATTTCTAGGATATTTACCTTTTATAGCCAATCCAATGTCACCACGTGGCATCTAAGGGCCACTTGACTCCTATTTTGGCTGGCCTATCTGGTTCGATCAATTGGCTTAGTGAATGGGCCGTTCAGTTTAGTGCTCTCTTCCCCTTCTCACAAGAACACGAATTGTGTGTACCTTGTTCTTCCATTAACCAGCAGCCACCTAAGATGAGTTTGACGAGGAACTGGTCATCCTCTAGTACTCCTTGAAAAAGACTTGATCTCCATTAATATTTGGCCTCTCTCCCTCCACGTCGCCAACATCTTGGATTCAGTGTTGGTGGCTCCTCTGGGCAGATTGGCATGCCTGCCGTAGTCTACTACTTCTGTGGTGGCACGAAAGAGGCGTAATGCCTCAGGTTGAAGAAACTCCACGCTGACCTACTCAGAAGCTTTAGAATCACTCCGGAACTGGTCTACAACCATTATTCTCAGCGAGAACCCTTGCGTCCAAACCCATGAACTTCACCTTCTCCTCTAGAAAAAACCACTATGTCCACCATCAAAAATTTGTTAGCGTTCCACAATTTTGATTGGGATAAATTCCCTTCAACTCGATCTCACTTTTATACTTCTAATCTTCTTCTGGACTCTCTTCTACCCCTACTCCATCCTTCTCCGCATGACCTATATAGTATGGTGGAGAGGCATAGGAAATAGGGATCTCGTTCTCCCTCCCACTCAACCAACCACCACGAGTAAGGGGTCAACAGTCTTGTTATGGTGAAGCGAGTACAATTGCTCAGTTAGTCTCGTACTTGATTCTTGTTCCTCCCATGAGATCGTGGTCTGGTCGTAGTTGCAAACAACTCCACTACCTTGATCAAAACTGCAAGGTAGGAGGTAATTAGAATCCCCCTGATCTATCTTATCTAAGGGATATGAAAGCCCAATTAGTAGCATCATCAGATCATAGGGATCGGTTGTCCCAGGGTGCGTGATGCATCATATTGATCAACTACTTAGATCTAAAATCTTTGATAATGTACATTATTTGATGATATTCAAACACTCATAACTCCTTCTAGGAATATCCAATTGTCCTAAAATTTTAACCATAGTTTTATCACCACCAAATCTACTTTTTATTAAAATTTGGTGTCATAACTCAGCTTCCTGACCAGCCAAATAAATACCTCAAAAGAGCATATATTTAGGGATCTTAAGCATGATATCAACCTCAATTAACATCTATATTTGGTCAGAAACTTGGGAACTCCTCATATAACTCAGACACATGAATTCGGTTATCTAAATATCTAAAAGTTCACTCCATCACATCCTACACACCTTAAAAGAAATTTCATCCTCGAAATTAAGTCAAAAATCCAGTCCATCACAGACGTCATCATAATTTACATTGTGATGCCTTAGTCTTCTTCTGCACATTGAAATCTATAGTAACAACATCATCTTAACTGGGCCAGCTAAGGCAAATATAAAGAGGATCATAGCCGACTACTTTGGGAGGAGTTGTTAGGTTTCATGGAGGAGATAAACATAATGGAAAAAAAATTTCTTCACAAATCCTACTAGCGGATCTCATCGACAACAATGTATTCCTAAAAAAGGTGTGCATGATATACCTTTTTATAGACCAAGACTGATGACGTCCCTTCACACGATGATGTGTGTTTCTCCTCATGTGCACAACTGGTCCTCGTGAACATCCTTCAAACATAGGCACTCAACATTTGTATCTCTACTTCATCCACGCAGATGGACTGGACTCCACATCAAGCTTCTGGATCCGACAAGAAGGAGTAGCCTTCTACTTGATATGGTGCTAGTGATGTGGTTTCTCTCCTTTTCTCTCTCTTGGGGACAATGACATATAGGGTTCACATACAAGAGCGTGTATCTAATATCCGATCGTCATGCCCATATAAATAGAAGAGGAAAGGAAGCATAATTTTCTAAAACCCCTGGGAAATAAAAGTCTGTGACCTCATTTAAAACAGTCACTTGTGGATCTCAAAAAGACATTTAGAATATTCTGGAATTAATTAACCGATCAATCATATTAAATGATCAACTATTTTTCATCATAGATCTCTAGTCAATTACCCGAGATTAACCAACAAACTTAACAATTTAAATCTAATTAATTAGCTTGAATAACCAATTAACTGAGATTATATTTCAAAATTATTCTAGTAGATTATCTTAACATTTTAGTAATCAATTTGATTTAGAACATTTCCAATCACGTCCAAAATTTTACTCCTATCCTAATACATCCTTTGTGTGTGACCCAGTAGGCTCCAAATTATGTTGGCAGTGATATTCATATTCATATTACAATTTCACAAGCAAGATTGGTATCTAGCAAGACATCATTACTAATCAAGTAATTGGAAAAGTTGAAGAACAACTTAACATAGTATTTTGTCTAGTGTTATAGTGATCGTATAATCCCTTTGTCTCTAATATCCATATTGAATCCGGGGGATGGAAACATCATCTTCGTAATGTTCAATCTTTGTTCCTTGGTCTACAATATAATATTGAGATACACATGAGCTCAATATCATATATTAACTCACATGAGCACGACCATGCATTTCAGAGTCTCACTCATCAAGTGTCTATGATATCACACCAATGGAAGGGACAAATTCTATCTACGTCGCTCACATAATCTACATGTGTCATAATGCACATAAGAACTACCTGTATAGAAACTCTTTTCAATATCACGTTGAGCGGTGTTAAAGTACATTAAAGAACATGCAATTATTGTACTGACGTCAGGTCTAAGGAGCACAATCACCACTATCATACTGACATGTGATTCTGACCACCATCATTGTCTTCCATGTATCACAGTCAAAGTGGGTCTATCCAATACACTTTTTCATAACAAGTACCTATGTGTTTGATTTGGTATCCAATATGATGATGTAGTCATCAATCAACACACATGCTAGTCTTAATGTATTCTTGTTGCCCTAAAATCCACAATAATATCTAATTAGGGACTAAGACAAGAATGCATACTCTTAACATACACATGATCTCATATTCAAGTCCTCAACCTAAATTCATATGTCATTGAGTCATACATTCAAAGGACATTATAATATTTATTCATTGTCTCATATTGAAACAAACATAATAATTGGAATTGCCTTTATTAATAATCAAGTCAACTACAAGATGTTTCGTTAAAATTATCATTTGGTTGGGTTTCAAGGCATACCCTCAACATGTGTATCCACCCCTTTAAATGTTTGATTGACGATTTTCATCTGACCAACATGGTCATCTTGATGATGTGTGATATCCTTGCTGATGTCAGAATGCTTAGGGAACCAACTTGTTGAAGCAAGAGTAATCATTATTTTTATTGTGTCCTTATTTGGAGGGATGACATTGCTCTTGAACGGTTGATTACTTTGGGTGGTCTGGACTCCCTGGTATTCTTTGATGATGAAGGCAATCTCCCATCTACTGGAAAGAATCTTGGGATAGTGCTCCTAGTCATCATCGTCGACCTCTCACACAGAGTAAGGCAATGTCGTAGGCACAATTGCCTTGGATGAGTCCAAATAGTCTTTAGTGGTAGCCACGATACATAGAAAATATGAGTGGGAACCCTTACGCTCAGGGATGAGGTCCCACTAAAATAGTACCCTAAGTTGATGCACTTCTTCTAGCTGGATGTGTTGGGATTTGTGATTCAAACCTCAAATCAAGGATAGAATCTTAATGTAACCTCTTCAATTAAGTCCCTCATAGTGGGAGAGAATGCTACGGGTTCCCTTTACAGTGTTCATCTGGTGATTCAATGTTGTGTAGGATGGCATAGAACCCTAAACCCACACCTTTCTTTCTATAATGGATCTAGATAACCTTTGTGCGTCCTTACTGTTGGGATCCCAATCCTATGTCTAGATCAATGTTCATTTCCCTATGAATAAGTTGGGTCTTAGGAAAGATGATGTCTCCTTCTACGTGGGGGTACCCAACTAACATTAGAAATGTGTATCATCTCAAAGCTAAGCAATAGATTGTCTACTTTGATGCATGAATAGAACTGGGGTTGTTGGCTTGAAAGATGACAACGGCGTGGCCTAACTAGCACATTCATTTTTGGTTTATTGATGAGGGAACCACCCAAATTTGATGAATCCATGGCCTCCCCAACATGAGGTTGAAGGAAAGACTCAACTTCATGACAATGAATGAGATCATGAGTGTTTGAGGTCCTATATTTAGTTCCTTAGTGATTTATCCCAGTGCATCTTTGATTACTTTGTCAAAGGAGGTTTCTTTCTTTCTCATCGAGTAGAGGTTAGAGGGATCCTTCTCAAGGCTGATTAGTGTCCTTAAGGGACACACATTGAGGCATGATCCATTTTCAATGAATTAGGAGGGTATCCCGAGGTCGTTGTATATTGTGATGATTAAAAAGGGCCTATTGTGATTTCCTCCCACTGGAATTTTCATCCTTGGAGAATGATATT
This sequence comes from Alisma plantago-aquatica, assembly GCA_963693085.1. Lineage (NCBI taxonomy): Eukaryota > Viridiplantae > Streptophyta > Magnoliopsida > Alismatales > Alismataceae > Alisma > Alisma plantago-aquatica. The sequence goes on along the minus strand of OY856413.1, from coordinate 769,677,536 downwards.
AGGTTTGGGGTTGTGATTAATCCAATGGTGGTTGTAATATCTTGCTTCCATATGTCTTTGGAAACATAGGCCCTTATAAAATCTTCATAACTACTTCTCAATGTGATGGGGATTTTTGCATCACTTCTGCTACTGATATTTCCCCTCATAGTATACTAAATAATTGGATACATCTGAGCCTTCAGGAATAGTCTCCTTATGAAACTCAGGTATCAGTGGTACCTTCTTAGTATCAATGGATGGAATGGAGACCTTGTTGCCCCCCTCTTTTGTAATGCTTGTAGGGACTCCTAGATAAGTAGCACATTCTCTTTGCCTTTGTTAAGAGGCAATGGAACCTCTAGAGGGACATAACCTTCGATCTCCCTTTGTTATGACGGGCAAGGATGTCACTACTGGAACTAAAACTGAAGGGCTAGGGATTGGAAGGACTGATGCCTTCAAACCCCAAATATTCTACACTTTTAGCTTTTGACTAACCTTCAGTATGCTGATTAGTTGTGTCCTTTTCCCATGGTGGGCCCCTAGTATTATGATCAAATGCACCTTCTATCCTTGGTGGGCTCTCAGTATGCTAGTCAGTCTTTTGCTGTTTATTAGGATTTGCGGCTTCTGTTCCTAGACTGAGTCAACGATATGAACACTTTGACACCAATTCTTGATTGCTTGCTCAAGAGAAGAATGAGTCTTCAGGGCGAGTCCTCAAATGATGAGATCACAAACACTGTGTTGGAGGATAGAGGCATATCCTCTTGTATATTTTGTGGACCTAACTAGCATCTATCAAATCTTGTAAGGTGTGCTTGAGCATGATGTAGGAATATATCTTGTGGTCCTTTTCTCAGTGCAAGTTCCAAAAGGCATTAACATTTTAGCTCTTTGGCAAAGGATTTGATGGATCCCTTAAGGCTGAAACTTGAGTAAATGCTTAATATCTGGTAGGATCTCACTGAAAGAAGCGTATAAGGGGAAGAAATTCCTTTTTGATCTAGATGTCTCTTCAACATATGGAGCAGTAATTGTTGTCTCAACATGAGGAGGCAGGTTACTCACTACTGAAGGAGTGTTTGTGTCTTCTTGTTGTGTTGATGGCTAGAAAGGCGATTTCATATACACTGAGGTTGTACCTAGGTGGCATCATGTGAGCATGTTGTTGTTGAGGTTCCAAGGCATGGATAGTCTGTGTCGTCTATGTCTGTTCTGAAAAGGTTGTATGTTTGTGGTTGTTGCTTTCACTTCCCAACAGGAAAGAGAACTTCCCCTACAGTGGGATCTTGTGTTTTTACTTTCATCCACTTGGGCTTCTGGATCGACTTTGAAGAGGTGGATGCTGACTGAAAAGTGGGGCATATGCTTTGATAGAACGCTCTATTGATGAAATTTTTTATCTGTATACCCACTTCTATGAGCTCTAAGAAGGTGTTATACCTTTGAAAAGATAAGAGGGAAGTGCGAACTAGAGTGGTGCCTCTGATCACCATGTACAAGGCCTCCTCATCTGTAGGCTTGAATTCTAGCTAAGAAGACAACTCCCTCCTTCATCCAAAATTCAAATAAGCTTTCATCTAACTTTTTTTGTAGCGCTTCCAAGTCTTATTTGGTTGGGACCTGATCTAATTCCTGGCATACCAATTGATGAACTTATCAACCATTTTGGCTAATTTGGTAATGGTGGTCATGTCATACTTATTATATCAGGCCAACATGGGACCATTCAAGGTCCGTCAAAATAGTGTATCAATACCATGTCATCATTCTAGACTTCCACCATATTTGAGCAATATGTGCTGACATGGGCCATGGGATCCCCCTTTTCAGAGTACTCATGGAACTTTTTGTATATTGAAGTTGTCACTAAAGCTTCACGTATGGAAAGTGGAAGAAATCACTGATCTTACCACTATCCTCCCTCTCTTCTATCTATTTGATCTTTTGCATGATCCCGAGCAGTTGGGTTTGCGACTATAGGTTCCTATGTGATACATTTTTGACGTGCGACCACCACAAGTATTATAGGAAATTTTATTATCATTGGAGACACCATGTATATGGGTGGTGGGAATCCATACCCTTCCCCCATGTATGGGTTGTACCATGAGTGGGGTGGTGGATACATCGAGTGTAGGTTGGGGACTGATCCTCAACCAATCATATCTTTCATTTGCACCTCTGTGACACTATCAACGTTCTCAACCCATGGGGAGTCTCCCTATGCAGCATAAGATTCATCTTCCTTCCTTTTACCTCTGGCTTCTTCTTCAGGACTCAAGAAGAGCATCGATGCCTCTTAAGGTATTAGTAAAACCCCTTCATGAATGACTGACTCTGGTAGAGCCATGGTTGCAATTTTTCTAGCTGTAGTAGATGGGAATCTGATGTATCCCTATTTTAGGACTCCATCTTGTGTCATTTTATACTCAAATCACATCTAGACATGTTAGACTACAAGCGTTTACCCCTAATTTGGTTATCATTGCAAATATGCTTATGTATGTTCTTTGCACTATTTTTCAGGTACTTGGACCATGCCTAGATGGAAGAGAGTGAAAGAAGGAATTCTAGGATTTCCCCACTCAGGGAGGGACCTAAAGAAGACCCCAAAGTCCCCCTCAACCTACCTCCAATGGCTAAGAATCGTCTCCAAGCAAAGACATCCAAGAATTATGAAGTTTGAAGCCATGCTAGCGTTAGAAGACCCCAACACGGCCGTGGTGCCATGGAACGGCCGTTCTGGCAATTGAGCAAAATTATAGGTTGATCGACAAATTATTGAAGTTCAAGCAAGTCAACCACCACTGCCGTGTTTCCCATCACGGCCGTGCTACGAAGACCACACCACGGCCGTGCTAGATGAAGATGGAACGGGCGTGTTGCTTATAACGACCTCCTCACAACTCCGCCACCACGGCCGTGCTACCCAGCACGGCCGTGCTACCAGTCTTTGTTTTCACCCATCAACATGTTGATTTAACACTTAGCCAACACGACCATTCTCTTCCACCACGGCCGTGCCCACTCCTACCCACCACGGCCGTGCTGCCCAGCACGACCGTGCTACCACCCCAAAACCTAACTTTTTTTCACTGCTTTTCCTATTATACCCCCACTTAACCCTAGCTCCTATATAAGCACTAGTTGCTTCTAGGGCTCGAGAGAGAGCACTTCCTAGCCACCCCCAGCTGCTCCCTTGCCTCCATTACTCCCATCCACCTACTTTCCTTGCATTTAATCCCATTTCCACCCACTTTCCACTCATTTCCACCATAGAAACCTAGTTTCTCTAGGTTTCTATCCATCCATTCCACCATTTCCATGCTCTTGGGCACCATTGGAGGAGGAGGATCGTGGCTGGAAGTAAGGAGGTGAAGAAGTCAAGCTTCATCAAGCATCCATGGCGTTTCCTACTCTCTTTCCCTTCTCCTTTGTTTCTATTTTGATCATGTATAGCTAAGCCCCCCTTGGATGGGCTGTTTGGGGCAAAAATGTGACTTTGATACCATGTTGGGGGAATATAATTTGTAATGAACATATTTCACTTCTATGATGATTGCCTTTTCTTGTATCTCATTTCCCATTACTTGTGCATGTGATTGTTGTTTAATTACATTAATTGCTTGCCTTGTGGTGCTTGAAGACATTTGCTTCTAGGGTGTTGGTTTCTATGTAGCTATCATAGGATTGGCTCCTAGGTCATTAATTTGGATCCCTAGCTAGCCCCCTATCTTCCTACATAATCACCTTCTTCCTACATGCAAATGTGAGTTCTAAGTGACTAGTATAAGTGTGATTAGTGCAATTGCCTAGGATTTCCTAAAGGTTGAGGTGGCTAGTGGCATGAGGTCAAATATCCTCATCTCTACTCCCATCCTTACCCTTGGTCCTCAATTGACTAATACCACTTATCCTAGAGACCTAGACTTGGTAAGTCCTATGAGAATTACACCTAGCCCTAGTTCTCCAACTAGTAGCATAGGGTACATCCTCATAGCACCCACCTTGTTGTTTGGTTTGGTAGTCTAGAATGAAATATGCTAATTGCTTATTATGGTGACGTCCCCCAATTAATGTCAAGGTCACATTCCCAAACGACCCACCTCCTTCATCTAATTGCTTAAAACCTTAATTGCTATGTTTGCTTGTTAATGCTAGTGTAGTTCAATTGCTTTAGTTAACTTAGTTAATTGCCTAGTTTCGCTAGCTAAGTGCTAATTTAGGTCTTTGATCTCGATTAGTGGTTAACTTAGGCTCTCAATTGCTAGTTGTTTGCTTAGTCTAGTATAGTTTGTTCTTGCTCTTGTTTAGATAGCTTGTTGACTTAGATTGCTAATTTAGCCTTTTGATAACTTAGTTTCATATTGCTTTTCATACTTGCTCTCTTAGATTAATCAACAACCAACCAATCTTAAAACCCTAAAAACCTTACTCTCCGCAATAGGAACGTAGCTCACGCCTTCTAACTCTTGCGCCCCCTCTATCTCCGTGGTTCGACCCCGCATCTTGCCCTTGATCTATACTACAACAGTACCCCGTACGCTTGCGGGCGAACTGTTTTAGTTTTAGTGATAGACTTGATTTGGGACCATACAAATTTCAAAAGCAAAGATCCCATCATCCCGTGCCTCCCGACCTCGTGGATTGCACTCGGCCACCCTAGTTGGCCGGTGCTGAAAGCCTCTAGCGGGAGCGCACCAAACTTTCTGGAACTGTTTCCGGGGATAGAGGCGCTCGGCCTAGTTAGATAGTGTAGCTTAGCCTTTCCTTTTGCCCTCACCATTGCTATTATTTATTCTTTGTGTTACTCTTGCATATTGGTTCGCTAACTTGGATCCTTTTTGTTTGTTTGTGACTTGCGCAGGTGACATCTGTGCATGCGTAGCACGCGTTCGACTTGCACCAACTTGGTGGTTTACGACCCCAAGATTGGGAGAAGAAGGCACCAAGCTCGCCGCAACCTACACCGAGAGGCCGAGATGGCCGAGAACAACCATGATGCCGACGCTCAGCCACCTCCGCCGCATCGCCCACTTCACGAGTACTTCACGCCAGGGAACTACAACTCCCCCTCGCCACTCTGGTTGACCAGATGCCAGGTCAACAGTTCTCCATCCTGCCGGCACTCTTGGGGCTTCTCCCTACATACTTCGGTATAGAGAACGAGAACCCCTACCACCACATAGACGTGTTCCTTGAAACATGCTCTACCTTCCGCACACCAGCCGCCATCGACGACTCAATCAGGAGGACGCTCTTTCCCTTCTCTCTCAAAGAGAAGGCCAAGGAGTGGTATGTCTCGAGGCCAGAGTTGGTCACTTGGAATGAGGTGAAGAATGAGTTTCTCAAGAAGTTCTTCCCCATCGCCAAGTTATCCTACATGAGAAGGTGCATCACATCGTTCACCCAGAAAGAGAACGAGCCCTTCCACGAGGCATGGGAGAGGTTCCAGAAGTTGCTTCGTGACTGCCCTCATCATGAGGTTCCTCTTTGGCAGCTAGTTCAGGCCTTCTACACCAGGCTTGAGGATCAAAGCCAAAACAATGTAGATTCTTCTTGCGGGGGCACGTTCATGGCAAAGCTGCCTGAGGAATCATGGCCGCTGTTTGAGCATCTCGCTGAGAATTCTCGCCATCGAGCTTCCACTAAAGGGGGGCATTGCGGCCGAAACTACACTCCTCCACCTTCCTCCGTTGCTCCCGCATGCAATGCCACCGACCCCGATATGATGAAGATGATGGCTGATATGATGTGGATGATGAAGAATCAAGTGGGTGGCTCTTCTAGCCAACCCGCAATGGCTGTTGACACTGTAGACGAGGAAGTTAACACTTTACACTCCTTTGGTGGCCGCAACAACCAGGGCCCAATGTCCAACTCCTACACTCCCGAGTGGAGGAACCACCCAAACTTCTCTTGGAAACAACACAATGAGGATGGACAAGGACAGGGGCAGCAAAAGCCACGCTATAGCTCCAAGTTTGAGGATGAGGTACTAGGAAGGCTAAGGAGCCTAGATGAAGTAAAAAAAGATGTCAATGCACATGGACAGTCTATTAACCGTCTTGAGCAGAGGTTGGATCAGATTTCTCTCTCTTTGGCTAGAAGAGAAGAAAGTAGACTTCCATCTCAACCAATGCCAAATCCGAACAATGATGGGAATTTTCTAGGGAACACTTCGAACGTTTATGTTCCACCATCTTACCAAGCCCCACTAAACCCCTATGATCCTCTGCCTCCTCAAGCGCCACTCAATTATCAATATGATCCATCTCCACCTCACACCTACCAACAACCACCCCCACAATACCACCCCCACCACAACAACAACCACAACCCCAATTCATTCTTCAAAACCCCAACTCCCCTCACCAAAGGCCTCCACCACCCCAACAGCCACAACCACCACCACAAGCTCCCTCTCCTACCACCCATGAGCATGTGAAGGCAGTGACTACATTGAGGAGTGGCAGGACTTTGGAGAGGCCCCATGGTACAGTTGTTGGCAGAGATGACACTGAGGCTGAGCAGGATGACACTGAGATGCAGATTGATGATACTGTGATAAGAGGCAGTGTTGATACCGTGACGCCGAGCATTGATATTGTGATACCGAGCCGTGATACTGTGATTCCAGTGATACCAGTGGATGATACTGTTGATTTGGACCGATTGGGGTCCCAACTCCCTCCATATCCTGATGCACTTGAGGAGCCTTCTGCTGCAAAGAAAAAGAAGAAGCATGCGGAAGATATTTTGGAGATCTTCAAGCAAGTAAAAATCAATGTGCCTCTTATAGATGCAGTCAAGCAAATTTCGTCCTATGCAAAGTTCCTTAAAGAATTGTGCACCTTCAAAAGAAAGACAACAGGGAGGATGCCTAAGAAGATCAAGCTCACTGAGCAAGTGAGCTCCATTCTCCAACACACCATTCCCCGGAAAAGAAAAGACCCTGGTGCTCCCATCATCTCATGCTACATCGGGGCACATCGCATAGACCAGACTCTTCTTGACTTAGGGTCTAGAGTAAACTTTATGCCGTATGATCTGTTTGCTGAGCTCCAAATGGGGGAGTTGAGGCCAGCCCATTGCACTCTACAGTTGGCCGACCGATCTGTGAAGACGCCTAGAGGGCGTGTGGATGATGTGTTGGTTCGTCTTGATGAGGATACTTCTGCCTTCTTCCCAGCCGATTTTATCATTCTTGATATGGAAAAAGAGGCTAGAAAGGTACCAATAATCTTAGGGAGACCTTTCTTAGCCACAGCTGATGCCATGATCCATGTGAGGACAGGGACCATGTATGTTACATTCATGCACATGAAGATCAGGTTGAACATCTTCAAGTCTTCTACTATAGCCGAAGTGATAGGAGCCACCGAGGAAGATTGTTATTTGGTGGAATGCCTAGATGAGATTGTTGAAGAGTTCCTGCCTGCGTGGATTGAGACTGCCACCCAAGGTAGAGGTCTTGAACCAATTGTTGAGTTCCCTGACGATGATGATGAAGAAAATGAAGAGTGTGAGCTAGCCTTAGTGGCTGCAAGTCAGGACCTTCCTTCTATTTCTGCACCATTGAAGAACTCCCTTGAAGCACCCCCCGCTCTTGAGTTGAAGAAACTTCCTGAAGGATTGAAGTACGCTTTCCTTGGCTTAAATGACACCCTCCCGGTGATCATTTCCTCCATTCTCTCTCCTGAGCAAGAAGATGCCTTGATGGAAGTCTTGAGGAAGAACATCCAAGCCATTGGATGGTCTATTGCTGACTTGAGAGGGATTGACCCCTCTATTTGTGTGCATCGGATATACTTAGAAGAAGATGCGAGACCAACCCGCCAAATGCAAAGAAGGCTAAATCCAAGGTTGAAGGACGTTGTAGCTCAAGAGGTTGTAAAGTTGCTTGATGCAGGGATGATCTATCCCATTTCTGACAGTACGTGGGTGAGTCCCATCCAAGTTGTGACCAAGAAGGGCGGGATTACGGTTGCGGAAAATGCCGATGGAGAGATTATGCCGGTGAAAGAGCAATCCAAGTGGAGAATGTGCGTGGATTACCGGAAACTCAACGAAAAGACAAAGAAGGATCACTACCCACTCCCGTTTCTTGATCAGATTTTAGAGAGATTAGCTGGACAGAGCTTCTACTGTTTTCTTGATGGGTACTCGGGATACTTTCAGATTGCTGTGCATCTGGCGGATCAGGAGAAGACGACATTCACTTGTCCAAGTGGTACATTTGCCTATCGGAGGATGCCATTTGGGTTGTGTAATGCCCCTTCTACTTTCCAGATATGTGTAACCTCAATTTTCGCTGACATGCTTGATTCGTCACTTGAAGTTTTCATGGATGATTTTTTAGTTTTCGGGAAAACCTTTGATGAGTGCTTGCTACATCTAGCTGCTGTCCTGGAAAGATGTGTGAAAGTTCGCTTAGTTTTATCTTGGGAAAAAGCCATTTCATGGTACCTGAGGGTATAGTTCCGGGACACCGAGTTTCGAAAGATGGGATTGAAGTTGACAAGGCCAAGGTGGGCCTTATTTCTACACTCGACATTCCTTTGACCGTAAGACATGTTCGATCTTTCTTGGGACATGCAGGTTTCTACCGACGCTTTATCAAGGACTTTAGCAAAATCTCAAGACCACTCTGTCGATTACTTGAGAAAGATGTTGAATTTCAATTTGATGACAAATGTGTTGAAGCCTTCAATCATTTAAAAGAAAGGCTTATCTATGCTCCTATCATGCAGCCCTCGGATTTCTCTCTGCCATTTGAAATCATGACGGATGCATCCGATATGGCGGTGGGGGCTGTGCTGGGTCAACGCATTGGCCGAATTCCTCATGCTATCTATTATGCAAGAAAAACATTAGACGATGCTCAAAGAAACTATACGACTATCGAGAAGGAGTTGCTTGCGGTGATCTTCGCTCTTGACAAGTTCCGGCCGTATCTCTTGCAAAACAAAGTGACAATCTACATGGACCATGCTGCGTTGAAGTATCTCATGTCCAAGAAAGACTTAAAGCCAAGGTTGATCTGTTGGATTTTGTTGCTCCAAGAATTTGACATAGAAATTGTGGATAAGAAAGGAAAAGAAAATGGTGCTGCAGATCATCTCTCCCGCCTTAATGGACCTTTTGATATGACAAGTCCAATCAAAGAGACAATGCCACATTAACAACTCCTCTTAGTCTCATCTATCCAAAAGCCATGGTACAAGCACATGGCAAATTTCCTAGCCAGTGGGAGGATACCGAGCATTTGGATAAGAGAGGAAAGCAAGATATTGTTTGCTATGGTAAAGAACTACATTTGGGATGACCCTCACCTCTTTAAGTATTGCCCAGACCAGCTCATTAGGAGGTGCATTCCGGAGATGGAGTAGTAAGAAGTCTTATCTATGTGCCATTCCGGAGTGTGTGGAGGCCATTTTGGAGGGAAACGCACGACCGCCAAAGTTCTTCAATGTGGATTCTACTGGTCGACATTGTTCAAAGATGCTCATAAATTTTGCAAGGGTTGCTTCAAGTGCCAAAAAGTGGGCACCATCTCAAAGAGGGACATGATGCCTCTATCACCTATTCTTGTGGTAGAAGTGTTTGATGTTTGGTGGATTGACTTTATGGGTCCTTTCCCTCCTTCTTTCGGGTATGTCTACATCTTGGTCACCGTAGACTATGTATCAAAATGGATTGAGGCTGTGGCAACAAGGACAAATGATCATAAGGTGGTGTGTGATTTCGTGAAATCCAACATCTTTAGCCGTTTTGGTGTTCCAAGGGCTATGATTAGTGATGGCGGGAGTCATTTCATCCACCGCACCTTTGAAGGGCTGCTAAAGAGACATGGAGTGAACCATCGTGTAGCTACTCCTTACCACCCTCAAACGAGTGGTCAAGTTGAGTTGGCAAATCTGGAGATAAAGCTCATTTTGGAGAAGACGGTGCGACCGGACCGCAAAGATTGGTCACTTTGCCCCAATGAAGCTTTATGGGCATATAGGACTGCATACAAAGCCCCGATTGGCACTACACCGTTCAAGCTTGTCTATGGTAAGAGTTGCCATTTGCCGGTTGAGATTCAACACAAGACACTTTGGGCCTTGAAGAAGATGGACTTCAATGAAGAGAAAGCCGGAATGAAAAGAAAGTTTCAATTGCATGAGCTAGAAGAAATGCGGCATGAAGCATATGAAATGTCAAAGAGCTACAAGGAAAGAACCAAGTTTCTAAATGACAAGATCATAAAGAAGAAAGAGTTTGAGCCTGGCAAATGGGTATGGCTATACAATTCAAGAATGAAGTTCTTTCCCGGAAAGCTTCGTTCTAGATGGGAAGGTCCTTACCTTGTCAAGAAGGTGTACCCATCCGGGGCAGTGATTATTTGTGCAAAAGAAGGAGCTAAGGAATTTACCGTCAATGGGCAAAGATTGAAATCTGTTGTGGAAGTTGGCCCGGACAAGGCCAATCAAGATTTTGATATTGTCATGCTTATAGAAGAAGAATCTGATGAAGAAGAATGCTTGGACGAGGATGAGAAAGGGATTTAGTACAAGGATCTTTTGAAGATTCCGAAAAAGTGAAAAAGTCCAACAATCAATAAGCCTGGCTGAAGGCGTTAAATTTAGCACTAGTGGGAGGCAACCCACGTGGTTTGAGATTCTCGAACCCTTCTTTTGATACTTTAGTTTTGTTTTACACAAATACACACACGCACACTTGTGCTTGATAGTTTTGTTTTTAGTTTTGATGGAATGACAGGTTGAACAGGTTCAAGCCGAAGATTGAGGCACAGTCAGTCAAGGTGGTGGATATTCCACCAAGAAAAGATCATTCATGATGATTAAATGATGAGTTTCAAAAAGTTTTGACTTGAAAGAGAGTAGCACGGCCATGCTGACCAAAACGGCCGTGTTGGCATAAAACCAGAACGGTCGTGCTGAAACAGAACGGCCGTGCTGATAAAGACGCATCCAACAGGTTGATTGAAGATTTTGGCCCCTGGCAACACGGCCGTGCTGACCAAAACGGCCGTGTTGGCATAAAATCAAAATGGCCGTGCTGGCCCAAATAAACCTAAAATCTACCTCGACCCAACACGACCCCTAGTTCTTTTTTGCGAACCGGAACGGTCGTGCCGCGACTTCTGGCGATTAGGGTGAGTTCCCTACACCCCCAAATCACTTCCTCTTGCTCCCAAACTCCGGATCTGAGGTTCCTTTGGTCCCTAATTGTTTTCCCCAACCTCTAGCTTCGATTTCCACTGTTCATCACCACCGATTTCTCCAGCTACACACAAATTCCGCCCCATCAGCTCAGAGCTATGTTTTTCCAGTGCTAGCTTCATCCTTCATCAAAGAATCTTGCAATCATGAAGGGCATGGGCAAAGCGATCAAGAAAGGAGTAGAGAAGACCACAAGCATCCTCACCGGTGGCAAAAGAAGATCCAAATGACCGGCCGGTTCACAACAGTCTGGCAGCGCCTCGTCACCATCCAATTCAATTTCACGTTCCTTTGGACGGTCGACATCGATGAGCACCTCTCGACTACACTCTCCCTCCAGTGAGCACTTCTTAGATCCAAGCTACATCAACCCTGGGGAAGAGGAGGAGGAAGAAGAAGAGATGGAGAATCTGGTGGATTCTATTGAAGTCACTGCACCGGCTCGTGAGCGAAGGACTAAGAAAACTAATGAAGCTTCGTCCTCACGCCTACCACCACGACCAGCTCTAGCAAGGCATTCGACATCATCTGCCCAACCCAGTGGAAGCAATGAAAGAGTGCCCTTGAACTTGGACACAAGTTCGGGGTCACATACCTATCAAGAAGAAGAAGTGGATGATACTGAGAGCGAGGAATTGGAGGATGAACCAGTGGATATCCTATCAAGACTAGAGGAGGATAGACTCACATGGGCAGGAAAGCAACCACAAGGAACCACTTATGGCATAGGAATCGCAAGAAGCGAAGCAGTGAAACCCCTTCACCCCGAATGCATGACAAGAAGGGTGATCGCCACTAGATATGCATGTGTGCCCACAATGGAAGCCATAGATGTCAATTTCAGTTTTGGTTTTCATCTAAAACGTTGTGGATTGTACGATATTTTAACTAAGGTCGAAGAAGCATACTTGGAGATCACTCGTGAGTTCTTCACAACCTTAGAGAAGGTTCAGTATTGAGGATAGGATGCTATCAGGTTCAAATTAAACAACTCAACACATGTCCTCAACGCCTCTCAGATCAATGCAATCTTTGCCCCTAACCTAGAAATGGCAAGGAAATTCGACGGGGGAAGATTTGACAAGAATGGTAAGGCAGATTACGCCAAGATGTGGAATACGATCACAGGTGAATCTACTTTCTCTTCAGGGAAATCTAAAACGAGCAAGATCCACAACCCATTCTTGAGATATTTGCAAAAAGTGCTGGCAAATACCGTGTTTGGTCGCTATGATAATCAAGGATCAGGCACCCAGAAAGACCTTTTTCTCATATCTACAGTTGTAAGCGAGGGGTTTGTGAATGTGGGTGCCATGGTTATTGATCACGTGAAGACAATCCCATCCAAAAGTAAAAACCCATTCATCATGGGAGGGATTGTCACCACTTTGGCGAGGGCGTTGGGATGCAATCTGGAAGGGATCACCAAGGTAGATGGAAACAAATATGTGGACCTAAACTATCTTGCGAGGTCACAGATGATATCCCTCAAGGATAACAAAAAAAATTATGTGCTGAACCCCGGCTACCCTGGTATCACCTTGGAACTCCCTTACCATGCCCCCTTTTGCTCATGGATGCAGAGCATGTGGATGATTTTCTCAATCTGTTATCACACTATGAGGAAAACACCCCTAGAGAGGGATACAGAGCACCAAGTGTAGCCTTACCTGAGGAAGAGGGGGAAACAAACGTGCCAGAACAGTAGTGATCATTTGAGCATCCACACTGCATAAGACTGAGAATGGAAGAGTTTGAGGCGCAGCCACCTCCGACAAATGCATATGATATGGCATCCATCCATGCACAGTTGGAAGGGATTCAGAAAATGCAACAGGGCATGTGGTTGGATCAGCAGCAGATGCATCGCCAAATCAACCACATGTATCAGTACCAGCATGCGCAGACACAAAGAAACCCCCAATGGGGGGAGGATTTATGGGGGTCAATTTCTAGCTACCAGGAGACATACCCCCCTCCACATGCAGACTACTGGGGCCACTACTACCATTAGCCTCCTCCACAGTCTAGCCCGTCGCAGGACCCCACACCACCACAACCATGACTTCTACCCTATCATCCCTAAGCTTTAGTTTCGTGCTGAGGACAACATGGTTCAAAAGTTTGGGGTGGTAGGGCGGTAAGTCCTCTATTTTCAGCTTATTTTGACAGTTGCATGTTTAACCTGATCATTGTTTGTTTGATGTTTAACCCACCTAGTATAGATTGTCTTTTGCTGACATCTTTGCATAGCATGTAGTTTAATTTCTTATATTTTTGAGTAATTTGCATTGCATTCTCATATAGTTTTTGATAATTTCATATGCACATTGACCAAGATTTACTGTTTTATGTTTTAAATTTTCCTAAAGTAGGTTTAGATGTGATTTAAGGCAAATTTGCACCATTTTGACCAATTTTTCCCAAACTTGAATATTCTTGCTCTAAAAGGATGTTTTGACTTAACCTCCAGTTTTTGAAATGAAATGTCTTACTCTTGTGACAAATGCATGCTACATTCTTAGATCTTATTGATATACGGTCTTGTTTTTGACTTTTTACATGTGAACCACATCTCTTAAGTCTGTGAATGCTTTAGTTGAATCATGAATTGAGCAAGCGACAAACGCTTAAAGCCAATGGAATCACTTGGTAGAAATATGAATATTGTGTTAATTCTATCATGTGGTGTGATATTACTTGATGAAGTGTTGAATTAGCTTTCATGTAGGGAATCTTATGTTGAAAACTACACTGATGACCCCTCTTTGATCCGACTATTCTTCCACCATCTTCATACCCCTCCGCCTCATGAAAAGATGCCAAAGTGCACATATTAGCCGTGGCCACCTCCAAAAGTTTGGGGTGGCCACATCTTTATCTCCCCGCTTCAATCTATCCACCATGTGCCCTACCTACACCAAGGGCAAAGAAAAAGAAAAGAAAAGAAAAAATAAAATAAAAGGATGCTCCTGTTTAAGAGCATTCAAATAAAGAAAAGAGGAGTGTGTAAAAGCACTCCAAATCTTACCACAACCCTTTCTTCTTCTTTTATACCCATTGAGCTAGAAAACATCAAATCTAGCTCACTTTACCCTTTCTACAGCCAAGTGGATCATCTAGTGTGATTTGAAGCATAAGACCGAATGCATGAAAGTGAAACAACACTCCTGGTCACCTTTGATTAACACCAACATGAAATGGTTTACCCGGAATGACATAAAGGACATATGGACAACTTGTGTTTCTATGCTTTATATTTGAAGTTTGTATGCTCAGTGCTCAGCTCATGGATGGTTTGTGAAAGAAGGAGGGGAGAGATGTGAAACACATGCACTTAGTCACCTCCAAGACCATGTATTCAATAATTTGTTGTTGCTTTGCATTTGTCAATTGTTTCTGATTGAAAAGAACTAAAAAGAGAGATTAAGTTGGAGCATACTTGAGGACAAGTATGTTTTAAGTTTGGGGTGGTGATGTAGCACTATTTTAGGACTCCATCTTGTATCATTTTGTACTCAAATCACATCTAGACATGTTAGACTACAAGCATTTACCCCTAATTTGTTTATCATTGCAAATATGCTTATGGATGTTCTTTGCACTGTTTTTCAGGTACTTGGACCATTCCTAGATGGAAGAGAGAGAAAGAAGGAATTCTAGGGTTTCCCCACTCAGGGAGGGACCCAAAGAAGACCCCAAAGTCCCCCTCAACCTACCTCCAATAGCCAAGAATCATCTCCAAGCAAAGACATCTAAGAATTATGAAGTTTGAAGCCATGCTAGCGTTAGAAGACCCCAGCACGGCCGTGGTGCCATGGAACGGCCGTTCTGGCAATTGAGCAAAATTACAGGTTGATCGACAAATTATTGAAGTTCAAGCAAGTCAGCCACCACGGCCATGTTGCCCAGCACAGCCGTGCTACGAAGACCACACCACGGCCGTGCTGACCAGCACGGCCGTGCTAGATGAAGATGGAACGGGCGTGTTGCTCAGAACGACCTCCTCACAACTCCACCACCACGGCCGTGATACCCAGCACGGCCGTTCTACCTAGTCCCCAACACGGCCGTGCTACCAGCCTTCGTTTTCACCCATCAACCTTTTGATTTAACACTTAGCCAACAAGGCAGTTCTCCTCCACCACGGCCATGCCCACTCCTACCCACCACGGCCATGCTACCACCCCAAAACCTAACTTTTTTTCACTGCTTTTCCTATTATACCCCGACTTAACCCTAGCTCCTATATAAGCACTAGTTTCTTCTAGGGCTCGAGAGAGAGCACTTCCTAGCCACCCCCAGCTGCTCCCTTGCCTCCATTACTCCCATCCACCTACTTTCCTTGCATTTAATCCCATTTCCACCCACTTTCCACTCATTTCTACCATAGAAACCTAGTTTCTCTAGGTTTCTATCCATCCATTCCACCATTTCCATGCTCTTGGGCACCATTGGAGGAGGACGATCGTGGCTGGAAGTAAGGAGGTGAAGAAGTCAAGCTTCATCAAGCATCGATGGCGTTTCCTACTCTCTTTCCCTTCTCCTTTGTTTCTGTTTTGATCATGTATAGCTAAGCCCCCCTTGGGTGGGCTGTTTGGGGCAAAAATGTGACTTTGATACCATGTTGGGGGAATATAATTTGTAATGAACATATTTCACTTCTATGATGATTTCCTTTGCTTGTATCTCATTTCCCATTACTTGTGCATGTAATTGTTGTTTAATTACATTAATTGCTTGCCTTGTGGTGCTTGAAGACATTTGCTTCTAG
This sequence comes from Alisma plantago-aquatica, assembly GCA_963693085.1. Lineage (NCBI taxonomy): Eukaryota > Viridiplantae > Streptophyta > Magnoliopsida > Alismatales > Alismataceae > Alisma > Alisma plantago-aquatica. Next base: position 769,661,543 of record OY856413.1, on the reverse strand, counting down.
GATGTTGGTTTCTATGTAGCTATCATAGGATTGGCTCCTAGGTCCTCAATTCGGATCCCTAGATAGCCCCCTATCTTCCTACATAATCACCTTCTTCCTACATGCAAATGTGAGTTCTAAGTGACTAGTATAAGTGTGATTAGTGCAATTGCCTAGGATTTTCTAAATGCTGAGGTGGCTAGTGGCATGAGGTCAAATATCCTCATCTCTACTCCCATCCTTACCCTTGGTCCTCAATTGACTGATACCACTTATCCTAGAGACCTAGACTTGGTAAGTCCTATGAGAATTACACCTAGCCCTAGTTCTCCAACTAGTAGCATAGGGTACATCCTCATAGCACCCACCTTGTTGTTTGGTTTGGTAGTCTAGAATGAAATATTCTAATTGCTTATTATGGTGACGTCCCCCAATTAATGTCAAGGTCACATTCCCAAATGACCCACCTCCTTCATCTAATTGCTTAAAACCTTAATTGCTCTGTTTGCTTGTTAATGCTAGTGTAGTTCAATTGCTTTAGTTAACTTAGTTAATTGCCTAGTTTCGCTAGCTAAGTGCTAATTTAGGTCTTTGATCTCAATTAGTGGTTAACTTAGGCTCTCAATTGCTAGTTTCTTGCTTAGTCTAGTTTAGTTTGTTCTTGCTCTTGTTTAGATAGCTTGTTGACTTAGATTGCTAATTTAGCCTTTTCATAACTTAGTTTCATATTGCTTTTCATAGTTTCTCTCTTAGCTTAATCAACAACCAACCAATCTTAAAACCCTAAAAACCTTACTCTCCGCAATAGGAACATAGCTCACGCCTTCTAACTCTAGAGCCCCCTCTATCTCCGTGGTTCGACCCCGCATCTTGCCCTTGATCTATACTACAACAGTACCCCGTACGCTTGCAGGCGAACTGTTTTAGTTTTAGTGATAGACTCGATTTGGGACCATACAAATTTTGAAAGCAAAGATCCCATCATCCCGTGCCTCCCGACCTCGTGGATTGCACTCGGCCACCCTAGTTGGCCGGTGCTGTAAGCCTCTAGCGGGAGCGCACCAGAATCCCACATGTTGTATGGGAAGAATGGTTTAGATACATTGGTGTGTGCATCTCCTTACCCAGTGAATCCTGGATGGTACCACCCTCTTGCATATGATAATCTTGGTGGAGGAGGGAAGGGTTACTTAAAATCTACTCTTATGAATGTCCTTCTCGAGCGACCACTACCTCAGGTACAACAACAACCTTCTTATATCTCTCACCTCTCTTGGCTTGTTGTGGATGGCATCCCCCTTAGAGTTGTCGCTAGACTGACGATCCATATTGTTGTTCCCGGCCATCTAGACTGATCATTAGCGAGATTGAGTGAAGTGTGGGCTTCTTGATCTTCTCGCAATTCCCTAAAATTCACGTTAGAAGGATTCAAATGTAGGGTGAAACATGTGTCTTGGGATGGATCCAACCAAACAGATAAATATCAGAAGAAAAAAAAAGATTCCCTCCTTGGTCTAGGAAGTGTATACAATGGAATAATCCTGAATTTCTTGCAACCTTTTCACGATAAAATATACATGTGATTTTTTTATTATTATTATAATTTTGGTTGTTCCTTCCCCTATCTTGGGCTATATGAGGGAAATTATCCACTTTTGCATGAAATGTGTTTGCCAATGCCATGGAATAAAGGAAAAATATGGTGGGTGTGATGTTATTTTATGTCGTGCTTCCAAGAGGACCATTTGAAATAGGGTGGAAGCAAGGGGGGTTCAAGTGGTTGATCAAGACAAAGGTATCCCTCACTAGACTAGTGGTTGTTCTTAATTAATCACTTTTATCCCCCAAGGTGCCCTCATCCAATAGGGTCACCAAAGTGAAACCCTTGTCAAATCCATGACATCCTAGCTTCCTCCTAGTTTGAGGGGTTTCTAAGGGGAGTTCTTCCCTCTGGGTTTAAGGAACAATTGGCACAAGGGAAGAATCAACCTATCTTCTCCTTCGTTATGGAGCTCAGTAAGTGGTTAGGGTCCAATTTTATGTCATACTCCAGGACCTTGTTTAAGAATATGAAGTGTGATTGGGCCAATTTGAGGTCATGGTCCAAGACCCAAAATAGATTCGAAAATTGAAGTGGGATTAGATTAAGGTCACAATCCAAGAATTGTAGTGGGGTGGACCTAGAATTGGCAAATGATGTCCTAGATGATATGGAGGAAATCCCCTCTTTAGGTAACAATTTGTTTTCCTTTTGAGTGATTTTTAGCATGAGAAGTCCAACTTTTAAAGGATTCTCACTATTTGAGTTGATTTCTTGAAGATGTTCCTTTTGGAAAGGTTGTTGAATTTGGGATTATGAATATTTGAGAAAAATTGTTTTGAGTTTGAGATTGTTAATATTTGAAAAAGACTATTTGAATTTGAAATTGTTAATCTTTGAAAAAGATTGTTGAATTTGATATTGTTAATCTTTCAAAAAGATTGTTTTGAATATGAGATTGTTAATCTTTGGAAAATATTGTTTGTTTGAGATTGTTAATATTTGCAAAATATTATTTGAGTTTGAGACTATAAATATTTGAAAATTATTGTTTTGAATTTGTACACATAAAGGTTAGCAACAATCCCAATAATTTCCAATAGTAAAGACAAGACATAAAAGCAAACAACACTCCCCTTTTAGCCCATGAGTTTAGGCACATGTTACATCCTCACTCAAGGGTGACCTGTATATGAGGGGTTAATCCTTATATTCTATATGGATGGATGCCACTTGTCAAGGGGTATCCCTAGCTCAGTGGATAAAGGTACCGCTTCTAATACACCTCGTGAATATGGTGGCCATAATCATTCATGATTGTTGGGAGAGTGAGATGTTTCTAAGGCCTTTGGATGTCCAGCTTAATGTTGTGTCGGTACCTTTATTGGAATCCTGTATCACTTCCAAGGATCCAACATAAGGTTGGCACCTTTCCATGATACATGGGTTTATAAGAGAGCAAAGTGCATGTGATGGATTTTAATATATTCAAGGAAAATCCATAATTGACAGTTAGAGACATGTAAATAAAGAAATAATGCCAACATGTTTTCAAGAAAGATCAAATTTCATTTCCAACCCACACCTGACCTTCATTCTTTATTTTTTATTTGTTGTTGTTTTTTAATATAAAAAGTACCAGAAGCAAAAACCAAACCTTGGACGAGAAGTGCGGCCAAAACCCTAAATTATTAGAAGTTGTGGTAGCCGAAGGAAAAAGGAAAATAAAATAGGATCAACATCAAGAAAAAAAAGAAATAGAAGGGGAACATGGATGGAAAATCGCCTAAACTCACACACGTACGGCTGGGGGATCAAGGTGATGCACCACTCTACTCCCAAGACAAAAATGACAGATAAGGAAAAAAATAGAAACAAAAACCAGTGACCTTGAACAAGCTCAATCTTTAAAATAGAAGAATGGAAATTTGATTTTGATCCCCTTGCCATTACTTCCCAACAGACTATCCAGTCTGTCTCATCCTACCCAAAAGTCAAGGTATATAGGAATATTTGATAAATAGAACTCTACCCTTTCTGGTAGTGAAATGTTGAATCAAAAAGTGTTTCTTCACCAAGTTTCATACAAAAATTGTGGAAAAATAATAAGTTGTTGAAGCCATGGTGTAAATTTGAGCAATTATCCACCCTACACAACAATAACAAATCAGAAGATAAAACTAGAGATTAGATCTGGCGATCTTGATATGAGTGGGGAAGGATTAGCATCCCCATTTTTCCTGGTGAACTGATATCAAAACACTATCTTATTGCCAAAAATTGAGCAATTCAGGATGGTTAAAGTAAAGAAAGAACATTTTTTTAATTGATGGGCAGGCTTTTGGGGATGGATATGGACATCTTCTTCTCACCATCACCCTAAAATTCCTAACTTTTAGGTGTGTTGTGGTCCTAAGCACCTCAAGACTTCCCATGACAAAGATCCTTCATTGGAGATTAGGACCGACGTGTAGGATTTTGGAGTAAGACTAGCAATGATTGGTTAGAGAAACAGATCTGAGTTTTCAGATATGAATAAAAGCAAAAATATGATATCAATAGGCCATGCAATAGTTAATGAGTCAGATGCAATAATATATCAAGTCAGGTGTAATAGTTAGAATGATTAATGAGATAGATGCAGTAGTAAGGTGCAACGGTTAGAGCAATTTAACATTCTATAGATCTAACAGAGTAGGAGGTGTTAGAAAAAGGATCCTTGATCCCAAGAGATATGAAAAATTAAGATGGAGGTGGTCATTTCTCAAGATTTAGAAGAGACAAGAGGGGGTTGTAATACACTGGGTATGAGGGTCTATTTATAGGTGGATTTTAGGGTTCTGGATTCTGGAAAGAATCTTCTAGAAGAGGTGTCAAATCATTGTGACGCACCAAACAGTGAGGTTCATATATAGATCAAGGCTATCTGCTTGGTGTCTCCAAGTGAAAAAGGTAGTTCCTCATTTCCCAGTAATTTTAGGAATGTTTTGGCAAAAATTGGAGAAAACTTGCATAGAAATATAAGTCGGGAGTATCTCTCATATTTTTCTGGAAAAGGTAGTTAAAACAAGGAAATATTCTATTTCAGGTAATTCAACTGGGCAATTTGTAAAAAATAGATTATATAAAGTAGAATTGAAGGACAATTGCACTTTTAGTTTGAAAGAAGTTTTCTTTGTAGAAAGACTTGAACTGGGTGAAAGTGGGCAAAAGGGGGTGGGTAAAAGGGCTAAAAAATGTAGAGTATTTTTTGAAAATAGGTGGAATGTGGAATGGACTCCATCATTAGACAAAGAATTTGCATTAAATTTTTAATGTATGCTAAGTGAGCAAAAATGAGGTGTCAAGAGATACAAGTTGAGGTATTTCACATCTCCCTTGAGTCATATTAGACAATAGCTTGCATTTTCTCTCTCTCTTGATATGCTTTATGTATTTCTCCTTGAAAGTGCCTTTTTTATTAGATTTATTATGATTGAGAATCCCCTACAATTGATAGTAGTTCATCTCTGAACTATTCATAATCTGAATCATTAATTTAACCATTCTTATCTTTGTTCAATTTGCACCGAATTACATTTTCTTGATACATTGGTCCATATTATATTAGAAATCCTAATTAATTGATATGATTTTGACTAAACGTATCATGTCACTACATTAAATTCCTATTTTTAATTTGTTAAGACTATTTTTATCTATTCTAGCCAAACATTATGGAGGTATACCCATTGTATAACTTTTCCCATAAATGGGATATTGGTGCTCTCACTTAATATATATACCATTACATAGAGGATTTAAGGTACTCACACCTCCTTCCTAGGCACAAAATGTGGAAGTGTTTTGGACCTAATTTTAGATGAGTGCAGTGCGCTATGTAATATGCATGCAATGGAATTGGTTGGACTGATTTCATTATTGTTCTCTATATTTTGTTAAGGCAAACGATTATACTTTGTTGTTTTGTTATATAATCCCTATATCTTATTGTATGAAGATCTTTTTGATATCCAATTAGATATTCTACCTCCATTTTGATTAGGAACCTTTTTAATTTAAGTTTATTTACTTATATATATATTATCAATCCCTATTTCATACACATACCGGATTCTGTTTTTAGTTTTCCATTTGTTCTTATCTTGTGGGTACATTCCCAACCCCTTAGGTGGAGAGTACATTGGAGTCACTGAGGCTAACTTGCAACTTGTCGAAAGGAGATCGTATTTCTTGGAGATAGATATAACTAGATAGGCTACCTTCTATAGATCATTAGCATTTAGCTTGGTTGTTTTAGTTTTCTCTTGTATACACCCTTTGTGGTGAATAACTATACTAGTAATAATAATTATATACGTCAAATATTTTAATATTCATCTACCAAACTTATTGTTTTTTTTAGCATACTAATTGAATAAACCGGACGGTTACCCCTTGCAAAATTTTATGATGGTGATTGGCATTGGGTATAGTTCCTTTTCTTCAAATGAGTAAGTGAGTGGTTCCCTTATCAAGTCCCATTCCTTATACTATTGTACCTCATTTTCTAGCCACTGATATAATATATTTGAGAGTTGAAGGTAATATCAATAAGTAAATATTACCACATATGAGAGAATCACGCCCCTAGGATATGTGATTGATATAGCTACTAAGAGATAAGACCTACCTTGTAATAGATAGTGAATTTTGCACTATGTTTAGGTATGCCTCAACCTTTGTTGGTTTCACCCAACACAACTTGCATGGGTGGTTGGAATTGTAGTTACTTTGTTGATGTTTTCTTAATCACCTTGTTAATCACACTTACTAATGGATGTCTATGAGATTCATGACCTACATCACATGTTTTAGATTTAAAACTTGTTTGATACATACTAGGGGATACTTGGAAGGAAAATGATTCTGATCATATTTTGATATAGATAAATGGTCATGATGGAAATAGTTAGTTAATATTTTCTACACAAATGTGTTTCACAATAAATAGAAGTGTTGAAACCAAGCCATAGTGAAATAAAGAGACAAACAATATTTCTAATCATTTAATGCTTTCTGTGGCACACTGCCACACAAAACAAGATTACTCAAATTAAACACACGCTCAATCATTGATTAACCACATATCCAAAAAAGAGGGTAAATTAAAACCGATTAAAATATTATCAACATGTTTAGGGATAATTGCATATAAGTCCAACTACCTAATATTTACATATATGTCCAGTGGACTCAGGCACAACCATCGACATACTGCCAAAAATGAGTCGAGTTACATATAATCTACAAAACATCCCCGGCCCGGACATGAGAGTACAAGGATGACTTTCAGATACATTCACTACAGCTAGCCAACCTTCTACTTCTACTACTCTCCAAGATGTTCTTCCTCACCTCCACGAACCTGACGATGTCGCTGATGATCACCTAAAGATATGTGGTGACCCAAGATGTGAGACCACCAATGACAGATATAACTCTCAATGATGGTTATTGATTATCAGGTTGTTTAATAAACAATTTAAGCAAATTTAGTAGATTAAACATATAGTATAACAACGAGGATGATTAACATGACATGTAAAGGAGCAAATTTAATTACCATTTCTACACATTTTATTTATATTACTACATTATATCACAACTAAACATTATAAGAAACATGCAAGGGTTATCAACCGATGTGAATCATGTTAAACCCTAAATAGATTTGCTACAAGGCTAGATTACGTATTTTATTAAGCCATGGGGAGTTTGAGGTATTCCACTCAAACTTGCAACTGACCACTACTAAGTTGAATTTAGTTCCGTATAAGATATAGGAGAATCGGAATCCAAAGATCTCATCCACCCTAGGTCAGTACGAGTTCACTGTAGTGACACATAAGGTCAAGCTGCAAAATAACCTAGTTCGCCCTTGCTATATAGGTCGCAACACTTGAGTAACCAGAGTATACAAAACCCTATCACCCGAGGTAGGACTGGAGCTGTCCTCAGCACATGTTATATACATATACCTGAGATACAACCGCAACCATTGTCCTACTGAGGTATGATCGCAGCCATCCTCAAAACCTTGGAATCAGGATGTCAAGGACACACCGTCTCTTGCACCTACAAACACTCAATAGTATACGACTTCAGGCTTCCCTTTAGGAATACCCATGTCCACATCAAGCAAATCCTAACACTGGGATGGTTGTATGACACAGGCACTACATGATTAGGGTTTCACTTGATTAGTTAATGCCAATTGGGTATATTTTAACTGCATCAATCAAGTTACATACAAATCCTAAAAGAGTTCTACAAAAGCATGGGTATGTCACAACTCTAGAAGATATAAAGTGTATGAGATATAATTCTTACCACATTATCATAGGATACCAATACTTGTCACATCATGAAGAGGATTACACCTCCATCAAGGCTTAAGACATGCCCAAAGGTCAATAAGACCATCACATTATCTCCTGCAAGAACATCATTATCTTGCACATCTTATAAAATGTTCAACATACCATCACCATACTTGTGATACACTTGATTAGCATAACATTGCATGAAAGAGCTATGCTGTTCAAATTATAGCATAAAATAATAATCATAATCATGGAGAAAGAGCATTCCTTTATTATATCAACATACAAGGATGCTAAGTATGGTTAACGATCATCATTTAATTGTATTACGGTTATGTTCAACATAACAAATTAGTTGATGTCACAATTCAACATTCAACTAACCATTGGTTTTATGCTTACTTAAGAAAAAGCACAAAACCTAACCCTAGAACCTCCATTGGATCATGGGTGCATATAGCCAAAACATAACCATCATATTAGGAGCATTGAACTGAAACCATCAAATCATTGACCACACATAAAACTATCAGGTTTAAGGCAAACAAGACCATTGAATCATATGCATTAGCCGCCACCATTAGATCATGAGAAGCCATAGGATTATACATCTAGATAGACCATTTTTAGTTGACTTTAGAAGCACCATCGGTTGTGGACATCAGGTCCACCATCGATTGTGAAAACATGAAAACCATTAACTGCGATTAATCAGAGAAGCCATCGTCTGTGGTCAAGAAGTGGAACCATCGACCAAAGAACTAGAAAAACCATTGAATCTTGACAAAAATGCATAAAAGCCATTGAATGTTGACCCACTAGAACAATTATTTATGGACGATTGACCATGGAACCAGTGGGACCATCGTTTGTCAACAATAGGTGAAAAAAACAAAGACAAAACACCTAGTAAACCATCATTTGAGTTAGAGAGAGAAGAAATTCATCAACTTGAACCACCTAGAAGGGCATTAAGACCATAGTTTATCAAGGATAAGAAGGTCCAAAACAAAAAGTAAGTAAGGGTCATTGGTCGGAAACAAGGATCCCAACCATCAGATCATGAACAAGGTAGAAATTAGCTCAAGCACTAAGGAAAAGACATCATTTGTCATCGAAAGGAAACCCTAGAATCAAAGAACAAAAATGATAAAATTTCACATGCATGCAAGGTCTAAGACTCCCACTTCCATGAAGGATACATGCACAAGGTTAAAAGGTTCATCCAAGAAGATTAACTACTCAAGAACTACCACATAATCTCAAACCCTAGGCAAAGATAACATCTTTCTACTAGAACTTCATTCTAGGGAAAGATCTAGTACATGCAAGTTAAGAGTAAGAAATAAACGTGGAAAAAGTTATATAACTCACCTCAAATATGATGAAGAAGGTCCAAACAAAAAGGTAGCTCGAAGAGGGAGAGAATAACTCCTAGTTTGAGCACTCCACATGTCCAAGCTAGCTCCTTCTCCAAGAACAAGCAAACCCTAGGTCAAGGAAGCAAGAAAGAAGGTGTTCTTCAAGCTATAGCACATGATCCACTAAGACACACCATGAATCTGACCAAAAAGGAAGAGAGAGAAGGTAGGACAACATGAAAAATGAAGTTAGAGAGGAAGACCTTACTTTCTTAGGTCAAGAACAAGCTAAGGAAGCTCCACAATCTCTAGGAGAGGGTAGATCCGAACCCTAGGTGCACATGCAAGCAAGATCGACCAAGCATATTCTAATTTGAGCTCCTTCTTCTCCACCTAGAAAGCGAGAAAAGATCCAAATAGAAAGGAAGAAGAACATGTGTCTAAAGATCTAAATTTCATGGAAGGAGGGAGGTATAGAATGGAAGGTGAAGGTGTCTAGCCAAGCATTCCATGTGTCCAAGGTCAAGAACATCCCGTCCATGCATTCTAGGTTGACCATAGAGTGTGGTCACTAGGAATAGCATCAAGTGTCAACCGTAGAGGATCCATCAACCTCCAACACAGGGGAACCATCATATCTTAACATCCTTGGTCACAAGGGAAAAAACCCTAGCATCACCATCAGTTGTGCACTTCACTTGGTGAGCCATCAACCCAGAGAGATTCAAGAGAGAAAACCATAAATATTCACACACCAAGAGACCACCATAGGACCCTAAAACACAAGGAAAGCCATTGAATCCTATCATACAAGAAAAACCATCTAGTTCTAACACACAAGGTAGACCATCTAGGAGAGGAAACCCTATCTCAACCCCAGGTAGATGTCACCACAAAACCAAAGGCACAACAGGGTGACCCAAGGTAGAACTACATCAAGCGTGATATGAAAACATGTGAGGCACATCAAGAATGTGAAAAATTACAAGAAAAACCCTAGATATGGGTAAATTGCATAAAAGCCCTTATAAGCACAAATTTTGCATATTTTACTCAAACCATGTCTAAACTAGACCAAACTTGAAACATAGGTTTTTCACATGATATCAAGACACATATTAGGGTTTTATTAAGGTTTTAAACATCCAATTATGATAATAAATCATGATCAACCATAAAGCAAGGTTAGGGGCCTTACAACCATAAAACCCTAACAAGGATTTCACCCCTGAAATCCTAGGTAAACAAGGATGGGTAATTCATATGCATCTCATCCTATAACTCTCATGTGGCTTATCTTACACCATGATTATGCCACAAAACCTTCACCAAAGCTATATCCTTCTTCCTTAACTTCTGCACACACTTATTCAGGATCAACACGGGACCCTCCACATGAGACACATCCTCCTCCAACTCAACCTCCACTGGCTGTATCGTCTGCTCTGAATCTGGGTGACACTTTCTCAACATGGAGACAAGAAAGACATTGTGCAACCTATACAACTCTATTAGTAACTCCAGCTTGTATTCCACCTTCCAAACACGTGCCAAGATAGGGTATGGTCCAATAAACCTAGGAGCCAACTTACCCTTCTTATCAAACCTCAAGACACCCTTCCAAGAGGAAACCTTGAGATACACATGGTCTCTGACTTGGAACTCCAACGATCTGTGACGGTTATTAGCATACAACTTGTGTATGTCCTAGGCTGCCTTCAATTGTCGTTGTATCACCTTGATCTTCTCTATAGTCTGTTGTACTAACTCAAGACCCAAAAGTTAATACTCACCTGTCTCATACCAACAAAGAGGAGACTGACAATGTCTCCCATACAACACCTCGTACGGTTCCATGTCTATGCTCCTCTAATAATTGTTCTTGTAGGAAAACTCTATCAAACTCAAGTGCACATCCCAACTACTAAAAAACTACAAGACACATGCTCTCAAAAGACCTTCCAACATCTGAATGGTCCTCTCTGATTGACCATCTATCTATCCATGAAAAGTTGTGTTAAACCTCAGTTGTGTCCCCAAAGCTGTATGCAAATGTTCCCAAACATGACTCATAAATTGTAGACCTCTGTCAGATACTATGGTAATCAGAATACCATGAACAAACTATCTCATCAACATATATTTGTGCCAAATTTTCAACTGTATATGTCATCTTGACTGGGAGGAAGTGAGCTAACTTGGTCAACCTATCTACTGTCACCCAAATGGAACCATGACGTTTGGCTATCCTGGGAAGACCAACCACAAATTCCATTACTATATGATCTCATTTCCACTGCGGATTGGAAAAGGTTGTAAAGTCCATGTAGGCTTCTGATGCTCTGCCTTGACTTGGTGACAAATTGGATGTTTAGCGATGAACTCTGCAACATCACACTTCAGACCTAGCCACCAATCAAAATCCTTCAGATTATGATACATCTTGGAACTTTCAGGATGCATCTTGTACATTTAGGAATGGGCTTCCTCAAGTTCCATCCTCCTCAGTTCATCAACATCTAGAACCAATGTCCTATTATGAAAACAAATTGTCTCGTCATCTGAATCATGGAAGCCATCATGCTTCCTGCTGCCAAATTTTGACTTGATATTCTGTATCACGACATCACTCTTCTGAGCATCACTGATTTTTTGCATCAAGGTAGGCTTCACCTACAACCGTGCTAGAAATACTACCAAAAATGTATACTTCCAATTGTACATTCATCAGGAAAAAAGATACCAACATATCCCGCTTATGACACACCGTAGAGTGTAACTGTACCTTATCTGTAGATGATGACGAAGATGAGTTCCTACTCAACTCATCAGTCACCACATTTGCCTTCCCTAGGTGGTAGTTTATCATGCAATCTTAGTCTTTGATCAACTCTATCTATCTTCTCTACCTCATGTTCAGTTCCTTCTTTGAGAAGATATATCGAAGATTCTTATGGTCGGTGAAGATCTGGCACTTTTCCCCATAAAGATAGTGTCCCCAAATATTCAGAGCATGAACCTCAACTACTAGCTCCAGGTCATGTGTCAGGTAGTTCTTGTCATGTTTCTTAAGTTGGCATGAAGCAAAAGAAATCACGCTCTTGTCATGCATCAATACACATCCCAAGTCATTCTTCGAAGCATCACAGAAGACAATGTAACCTTTCCTGCTCTAGCAGGACTAAGACTGGAGCACTGGTCAACTTCTCCTTCAACAACTAGAAAGAATGTTGACACTTGTCATCCCAAACATAAGGAACACCTTTCCAGGTCAACTTAATTAGGGGTAACTCTAGAACCTTGAAATTCTTAATGAATCTCCTATAGTAACCAACCAAACCTAGGAAGCTTCAGACCTCATTCGGTGCCTTGATCTACTCCCACTCCAACATGGACTCAACCTTATTAGGGTCTACACAAACACCCTTGGCATATATAACATGACCTAGAAAAGACACCTCAGTTAGCCAGAACTCACATTTGCTGAACTTGGCATACAATCGGTGTTGTCTCAACAACGTCAATGGCTGGTGAAGGTGTTGCTCATGCTATCCACTTTTCCTGGAGTATATCAAGATATTATCAATGAACACAACTCCAAACCGATCTAGATATAGTCTGAACACCCTATTCATTAGATCCATGAAAGTTTTTGGTCCATTGGTTAGGCCAAACGACATAACCACAAACTCGTAGTTACCATACCTAGTCCTAAAAGAAGTTTGGGGTATGTCATCAACCTTGATCCTCAATTGGTGGTAACCTAACATCAAGTCTATATTGGAGAACATTATAACACCTCTCAACTGATCAAATAGATCATCAATCATTGGCAATGGATACTTGTTCTTTACTATGACCTTGTTCAACTACCGCTAATCTATGCAAAGACTCATGGAACCATCTTTGTTCTTCACAAACAATATAAGAGCATCCCAAGGGGAAGTTCTTGGTATGATGAAACCCTTCTCCATCAACTCCTACAACTCATTCTGCAACTCCTGCATCTCTACTGGTGTCATCCTATAGGATGACTACGCTATGGGTTGCTTTCCAAGAACAAGATTGATCTCAAAATTAATCTGTCTAGGAGGTGGAACACCGGGAAACTCTTCAAGAAAGAGATCCTCAAACTCATGCACTACCGACACCTCCTGGATACTAGGACCTCTCAACTTGGTATCCACAACATATTCTAAGAAAGCTTCACACCATTGTCTCACCAGCTTCTCTTCTATCACAAAAGACACCAAACATGTAGAAATAATCTTACTATCTCCTTAGAAGATCCATGAAACATCTCCATCACAAAATGTCTCTACCTTGGAAATATAATCTAAAATAACTTTGTACTTATCCAAGGTATCCATCCCTAAGATCACATCAAATCCATGCAAATCAAGTGTCATAAGGTCCATTTGAATATTGCATCCCAAGAAAGAAAGCACACAAGATGGTCACACCTCTTGCAACTTGGTGGAACCAATTAAATGAGTTTCTAGAACAAGGCTATCTGATCTACTACAAATAATAAGATAGCAACTATTTATCACCTCTCTGGTGATAAAAGAGTACATCAGACATGGGTCAACATAAATAGATACGAAAGAAGAAACAAAAATCCAAAATGAAAAAGTTCCATCTGACATGTCATGACTCATGGATTGACCATCCCCTCTGACTGACTCACAACATAGAATCTAGCCATTGCCTATTGTCATCCTCATCCTGTGCCAGTTGGTCCATATGAACCCTCTTGTGATGCTTGACCACATCCTCTGCCACCGACACTGCTATATTGTTGCTGATGTGGACCTCGTTGGCTCTGCTTCAACTATTGTGTCACTTTCTCATCCTTCTATCTGATGAACCAATTATAAATCAAGCCATCACCAGTAAAATCGTGGAATTATCATAAACAACAGAATTATCAAAAACCACTAAAAATTAAAACCATTTTGCACATAGGCCCTTTTATAGTAAACTCTTACATAAGGATCTAAATCCTTATATACATAGGGTTCACATTATACATTCATTATTTCATCTCTTCTTGAGGATAATAAGTACCAGTTGCTTTACTTTAATATACACAACAACAACATAAAAATCTTGAGATAAGCAAACCAAAATCTCAAGTCGTTTGTGAAAAACACTAAGATTATCTCCCAAGGACCTGAGAGTACAAAGACGACACATAGACTTCTATCTACAAAACTCTTGATAGAAAGTGTACTCCACCTGAGATACTACTACTATCCTTACTGATACGATCCTTCTTCTGTAGTCCGGTTCCTAGTCCCTCATCCGCATCCCCCTAAAAATTGTGGATCCCACAGAGTGAGACTATTGTCCCAACAAGAGATATAACTCTCTGCCAACAATATTATTATCACATAATATAATATAAGACTGAACTACATGTATTCTATTTATTTAACAGATATATCTTTAAGTGCAAAGCATAGATATTGATAACAGATCTATGAGTCATTTTTTGCTTTAAAAGGAATATGAAGAACATGTATAACATCTATCTACTAAGATATATGAGTAATAAGGCATCAACCAATGTTTCTCGTATTTGATCCTTAAACAAATATACTACATGGCTGATTACATGTTCACAATCATACTTATTCCCAGAGGAGTTGAGATATACTGCTCATACTCCAACCGACCACCAGTAAGTCAAAATCGGTACCATACAAGGTCAATGGCTGAGCCGACTGTCAAGACCTCACCTTTCTCAGTCAGTACGAGAACACTTAGGTTTAGAATGACATCTTGTGTCTGTTGTAATTATCTATTCTAGGGTATAGTGGCATCCTCACTATAGAGTTACCGCCGTAGCATGTACTCTCTTCGGGAGAAGACCACTTAGCTTTCCCAGATTATCAGCATGACCACTGAGCGATCCTATTCTGATTTTATCAGGAAGTACACTGAGCAACTTGATGTATTTAGGGAGTCCACTGAGCATAGGGCTGGCAAAACCTGAACCGACCTGCTCGACCCGACCCGACCCGAAATGACCCGAACCCAAAAAACCCAAAATTATTTGCGGGTTGGGTCCGGGTTTGCAATTCTCGACCCGCAAAACCCGCTCGACCCGAAATTATATCTTCGTATGTATATATATTTTTCCATATTCTAGCCATATAAATTTTTAACACATACAAACATAAATTTGTGATAGTTTATATAAGTCTTTGCTTGCAAAACAATAATTAATTAGCAAATTTTGCAGCAATTTCGGGTCTAGCGGGTTTGAATTTTTGGGTTTCTATTTTCGGGCTTTTCAGGTTTGCATTTTTGGGTTTTTCGGGATTGCATATTATATAATATTTTTGGGTCCATCGGGTTCATCGGGTCAGACCCACAAATATGAATTTTGGGTTCTGGTCAAGTAGGTATGACCCGTAATTATTTTCGGGCCGGGTTCGGGTCGAGTATATTTGATCTGACCCAAATTGACCCGAAATAGGACCCACTCAACCCAGACCCGATGGCCAGCCCTAACTGAGCACCCTTATTTAGTTTGGGAGTCTAGTGAGCACCCTTCTATTATCACATAGTCAAAAATATGCATTCCGAGTAAAACTCATTTCACCATTCAGCAAATGCTGACACTGAATGGATCTATAGTCTGGGCAACTATATGATAATATTCATCTTTATTAATTAAGTGCATTACTTCATCTTTTAGCATCAAGCAAATTTACAAGCAAGAATTATGTCAAATGCTACAAAGAAAAGCATTATTGCATTTATCAGATACTGTCATAATTATTGAAGCACATAGATCACTTAGAATCTCAATCTCTTATCATCGTCATACTTGGGTATTCAAACCCTTCATTCATCACTGAGTACTTTCACCACTTAGCAGATGATCATTACCTCTAGGTCATCAGACCCAGCTATTTGTTCACATAGTACACATAGCGCATTGGATTTGTATCACATAGCCACATAGCTCTTACTTAGCCATGCTTATTGCCTTAAGATACTTGCCTGGTTATTATATCATGTTATCAAAAATTTCAACATATGTCTTAACCATGAAATACTAAGGAACACATCCTCCCTAATGAATTAGGGTTATAATCAATCGATTAAGGTTTTAAGATTTCATTAGCAAAGATTATGCCCTAACTCATACTCCACTCATCTCAGGAGTATTAGTGTATGCTAATTACATACTTATCTTTTAAGTCTTAGTTTCTCTCTCATCCTCACTGGGATGTAAATTACTTAATTCACCTCTTTAAGGTCTACTAGCTTATCATCATCAAATTGAGTTAAACTCATTGTATCTCAATATTTCATTAATCTTATTCATCCCTTAGACAAGCTTAATAATTAAAGACATGCCTACCATATCAAGTAGCATGATTGATAATGTTATCCTATTGTATTTGGAGATGCATTCTATTGTATTTGGAGATGCATATATCATCTTAACAAGTATCCATTTGATCATGTGGTGAAACCACATCCTCATATCGGGTATAGGGAATATCCCCTAATGCCATATTGTGTAACCATGTTAGTTAGGTAATGCCATATCATGTAACCATGTTAGTTAGTTATCACTTTACCTTTTCTCATCTCAAGTCAACCTTATATCAT
Source organism: Alisma plantago-aquatica (assembly GCA_963693085.1). Taxonomy (NCBI): domain Eukaryota; kingdom Viridiplantae; phylum Streptophyta; class Magnoliopsida; order Alismatales; family Alismataceae; genus Alisma; species Alisma plantago-aquatica. Next base: position 769,644,663 of record OY856413.1, on the reverse strand, counting down.
GTATGGGTTAAATCATTATTCCCATATCGGGTATAGGGGTGTATTGGGTCCTCATATCGTGTACTAGAGTACACCATATCAGGCATGTCATTATGACTTTGCCATACATCTTTCAAGATAATATTTTATTAGTTCTCTACCTTAGTTTGTTATATCAATTTCCATTCTAAACTTCCATATTGGTTTCCCATCATATCGGGTTGCCTCTTGGGTTATCATATCGGTTTCATCTTGGGTTAACATATCGGTTTACCCTCTTAAATGTCATCTTGGATTTCATCATATCGTGTACCTACATTAGGTGGTACCATGTTTCCATATCGTGTGTCTATGTTAACTATCATATCGGTTTACCTACCTTAGGTATCATATCGGGTTACATGTATTGGGCATCATATCAGGCATATGTATTGGGCATCATATCAGTTTACCTCTCTTAGAAAAACCTCCTTTTGTCTTTAACCAATTCAATGGTTCTATTCATTCTCCATAGTTTCACGATAGGCAAAACACTTAGCTACTTATCAACTCATCTCAACATGGTAAGCTGTATCGAGTTAACATATCGGATTCCTATATCCTTATCTAGGGTTTTGCCCATATCAGGAAAAGGTATTTATTTACCTTTGCATCGTGTAGAAGATGATAGATGGGAACCTTCCATATCGTTCATAGGGCTTATTATGACCTACCTTCATACCGGGCAAGTTTCTATGTCGAGTTTCATATTGGTTTTCACAAACCTTCAACTCATATCAGGTTACAAGGGTCCTCAACCCATATCGGGTTGTCCAATGATGATATCATCATCAACCTCAAAATCATTATCTTACTATTCTAAAGCATATGCAACATTCCTAGTTACTTATTGGAACTCATGGATTATATCACTAATTCAAAGGAAATCTGAATTTGACAATAATCAACAAGTTGTACAATATTAAAGAAAAGATAATAATATGGAAGGGTTTAAGTTATATAACTCGCCTCTCAAGTAGCTTCCAAACTTCAAGCTTCAACTCCTCACGTTCCAAGGTTGAAGATGAGCCTTCTACAAGATACAAGGATTGAGCTCCAAGCTCTTGCACGATATCTCCAATCACTTTGGGCGATATCACCTCACTTGATTGTTTCAACCTACTTTGGCTGATATCTCTTCTCCTTGGCCGATACCAGGCTTCACCACTCCACTCTCTTCACTATGGGTGACACAAGGAAGGGTATTGCATGATACAAGAGGGAAGGTCACTTTCCAAGATCCAAAAATCTCACTAACAAGTGAAGGTCAAGGTATTTATATCTGAGGTTTATAGAAAAGAGTGTAATAGGTGTCATTTGCTTAAGTTGCTTCTTGCCACCTAGCCATGCAAGGTCGAAACATACTCTTGCATGCATGCCACTATTATCTTGCCATGCAAAAAAAATAAAAGTCCAAGGATAATATATAAGAGACAAGGGTCGGCTCTTGAGTTGTATTCTAGGACAAGTCTCCTTACATTAACTATTTTATAATATTCATCTCCATCTTTTCCAAGACAAGTTGCAAATCGATGCTTTATTCCTTCTTTGAAGTGCCTTTCCCATCATGGGCCAAACTAAGACTCAACAAAACGATAGGATGCTCTCCTTATGGCTCCATGACCGATAGGGACTTCCTTCTAGGTCCACAACTCGATATGTTCATATATAGCTTTCAACTTATGCATTTTCTTGGTTTATTCATTATTAAGAGTGCTATCATTTTAAGATGCTTCAAACATATCATATCCTTCTTTCTCTATCCTCTACATAGAACTAGGTAATAGTAAAAACAATCTAGAGGTGGTAATTTACACATTAACCCTACACTTTGAATATATTGAAATTTGTACTACAATTGATGCATCAAGCACTTAACATTATTTACACAAGTTCTCACTTAGGATTAGGCTTTGCACAAGACACCAATTAGCATCATATTCTCTTTCATGACATACAAAACACTTAGAATACATTCAACATGTAATATTTGCAACATGACCCCTCATCTTCGGTAAATTGCACTTTTCACTTAGATTATCATATAATGCACATATAGTTTGCATATAAGCTCAATATTAAAAATAATACACCACAAAGGCCTTAATTACTTTCCAAAAGATAAGAGAAAGTTTGTAAGAAACTTACTTAAGCAAAACATATAGGGTTAGGCCATAACCCTAGGCAGGGGTGTTACATTCTAGGGCACGCCCACCTCAAATGCCCTACTTGTCCACACCTGTGGTAGGTCCTAGTGTCATATTGTAACCTAGATGGCCCTATTACTGATACTGATTTTGCACTAAACTCCTGCTAGTAGAAAGTTGTGACCTCTTGCTATGACCCCACCTCCCGATAACCCCCATTTAAGGGAGACCGAGAGGTCGAAGCCGCACCCATAAATTCCGGATCAAAGGTTCGGCAATTAACCAAGAATAATTATCAAATTTTAACATACTATACTGAAAGCTGTAAGAAAATAAAATTTTGCATACCTTTTTGAAAACTTGGAACTCTAAACTTCTATCCACTTAAGGATTCTATTCTAACTAATCCTCCTTGTATTTAACTTCATGTATTACACAGTATGACAATTTACTATTTGTCCTTTTGGCTTGTACCTAAAACGCCGACAAACAAAATGTCGGTCAGCCGAAGCTGGTATGTGGGGAAAATAATAAACGTGCAACTATGATAACAACATCATCATTCAATTAATCATTTAACAATCAAGATTACATTTTAAGCCAAACTACTCAATCCATACCTATCCACAACTCTGTGTTGTCCCTGTAAGGACTTATATGGTACCTCTGTAAAGGTAGAGTCACATGGCACCACCCAAAGGTAGCCCAATATCTAACTCACTGTGACTTGATGGACCTACCCTCTAGGCAGCCATATACTAAGTCATTCATGACCTGATGGACCTACCCTCTAGGTAGCCATATACTAGGTCAGCCATTACGACACAGAGGGGACCAGGATCTGAGCTAGAAGGCATATACATTATGTGATAGTCATAGTCACTTTATAATTGCAATATGAACATCCAAATAGTTTAGTTGCATTCAATGCGATTAAACCTCCAAGAATCCATCGGGAAACTAAAGCGGTTACTCATAATTAACCACATACCTTCAATTGCAGATTTCAAGAAAGATTATGCAGAGAAACCCAATCAAGCAAGCAATGAGGAATAGAAATCTTGAAATAAAAGCACCAATTTCCTTTTATTAATATTTATCCAATTTCATCACATTCATTAGGATTTCAATTCCAATTTTAGGGTTTCTTTGGAAATTAGGGGTTTTGCCTCCATCATTAATATTATGATCTCTAATTTATCAAAACTACATAAAACCCCTAATTCCTCAGTATGGCACATCTTATCAAGTTTAGAATCTTTATTAAGCATCTAATTTCCTTATTCCAAATAAATATGTTTTTTATCTCTTTTTATCCCAAATTAGTGTTTCCATATAGATTAGCCTTCTTTCATGGATTACAACTCTAATTTAGACATCTTTGCATTCAAAACAGATAGTTAAACCACCTTTATAATTAACAGGGTTAAGCTTATCAATTTGACCTATTAATCTATCAAATTACACCCTTAATATTCGATTAGGGTTTCTCATCAACTTTTAATACACTTTACTAGCAATTAGGGTACTTTTGAAAAACGGAGTAGAATCAGGTTCTCAAAGTATTTTTATCAGATTCCTCGTATTTTTCTACACAACTTTCATATATAAAGTTTTTCCATTAGAGGTTCCAAGATATTTCTATCAATTTCACAAGAAAAACCCTTTTTCCTGAATTATTCGATTAGAGAGCAAAATTACCAGAAAATTCTCGAACGTCGGATCGATGCACCGCTAGACCCCTCCTAATCTGACGCTCTGCATCAGCCACCTCCACTACCTTCTCTGTGCACGTGCCCCCAAGCTTGGTCTGTTGGATTTTAACTGAGTCCACGATGGTCTCTGGATCGAACGCTCCGCGATTTGAGCACCCAAACTCAGCCGGGCCCTTCACGTGCCGTGAGATCTCGATCTAACGACGACTGTATGTCATCTTCTTTCTTCCTCAGCTGCTAGAGCCACGGCGGCGCCCTCACCGGAGTGGAACCAATCAAACGGGATAACGAGTAAAGGGGATCGAGAAGAAGCCGTTCGGGGTCGCAATGGAACAAGGGATCGAGGGGTCCCCTTTTTATAGGGTATGGGGCGTCCCTGAGAGGAGTCCCAACCCTAAACAAACTGAGCAACTAGCCCAATTGGGCGTTCCTTCGAGATGCATCCATAGCTCGAGAAAGTTGGGTCTAACCAACTCAGAATACCATCCTGAATCCAACAAAGTGATTTCCCAGTTTGCACATGCATCAGTTCGCGAGGAAATTCGAGAGAAATAACCCTCTGATGCCGCGGTTCAGTCCTTCTCGGACTCAAGGAAGGTGGTGCACAGCTTGCCTTGCATCAAGATCCGACGGCTGGCATTGCTCCGTCTATTTCCATTATATTAGAGAAAATCGTGACATTTATTATAAACCCAACACTTTAGGGAATCTTGTAAAAGCTATAACTTCCAAACTAAGTATCCAATTAATCCCAAATTTGGAGGGAAAGTCCATAATGACTTAATCTACCTTTCTATTAAAATTTGGCTCATTATCTCAAAGAAAACGTTCCTTTTCTTTAAGTGCAAGATATCTCTTAAATATATATATATATATATATATATATATTTCTCACTTATTTTCTCTTTCCTTTGCTATTATATTATCATTTTGAGTTCCTTGAACCTCAAGGAACCTTAATAGCTCGAAATCCCCTCTTTAGAATATTTCCTTTGCCTCTTTCCTTATCTTTCATCCATTTTCTCATTATCTTACTTTTTCTTTATTAAAATATTTCTTTTTGAGGATTTCTATTTATCTCTCTTTTATTTTCCTTATGGATATTCCTTTTAATATTAGCAACCTCATGGATACGAAAATTCACCAAGAAATCTCATTTATGCCTCTTTCCACTCATTTTCCACATTTTATCATTATTTTCAATTTCTTTCTTAATAAAGAAATACTTAATTAATATTTTCTTTTCTTATTGCACTCTTTATGCAACTTTGGACTCCTTGGAACCCAAGGAACCCAAGAGGCACGAAAACCCTCTTTGGATTTACCTTCTAAAGGTTTCTACATATTTCTTTTCTCAAATGTTCAATTATTCATTCACTAATTGAATTTTCTTTGTTATTTCCTTGTTATTGGGCCCAATAGCCAATAAAGCCCACAAATCAAACAACAAGGCTATTTTAAACGAAATCCATTTATTCACAACAAATTATATCATTATTTGTCCAAATATCTTTAATATGAGAAATTACATTTCTCACCAAAGGAACCCAAAATTTGGGGTTGTAACATCCTTCCCCTCTTATAGGAATTTTGTCCTCAAAATTCAAACAAGCAAACAAACAATTCAAGACTTTTCCATGTCCATCATTGGCCCCTATGTGGCTTTACCGTACTCATGGCGCTTCCATAGAACCTTTATCATCACATATTCTTTTCTCTGAGTTCTTTCATCCCGACGTCTATAAACTGCACAGGTGACTCAGGCCATTTCAGCCTCCCTTGGGGCTCACTAGGTTCATTGCTCCGCACATGGTTGGGGTACCTCACATAGTGCTCTAAACTGGACACATGGAACTCATCACCCATTACTTTATCCTGAGGGGTAAGGTCAAACTTAACCTTCTCCACCAAACCATATCAAAAGAACCCATGCATCGGGGACTCAACTCTCTTAGCTATAACTCAGAGGGGTCGGATTTTCACATATTCTTCCACAGTAACTTGTATGTCAGTCTACTTTGCTTCTGCTCATGACTCTAATCGTCTCTAGGCTCCTTTCAGCCCTTGCACAATCAAAGTGACTTCATCTACACGCACGGTGGTCCCTTTTCTAACCATCATGTGGTCCTTTTCTAACCATCATGTGGCCCTTTTCTAACCATCATGTGGTCCTTTCACTAACATCACCTTACTGAAGTGGTGACCGACACAACCTCCATTACAGAGCTTCTTATAAAACCCGATACTGGCTATGGTGGTCATTGTCACATCTTTCATAGGACAAGAACTGTCTCTAGATATCACTCTGAACGAGCGCACATGCCATCATCATACCCTTTGGTATGGATTATACTAACCATTAGTTAGGGGTGATAAACTATACTATCATCAAGTTCTTCATGTACCTACTTTCACCTTATGGAAGTGAACCTTTAAGTCATACTCATGAACTTTTGAACTCGCATCATGGTGTAGTTGAACCATCTCTCTCATATGTAGCTCAACCCGATCTGTCCCTTGACAGTACTCTTTCTTTCTTTCTTTCTTTCTTATAACATCTTGGTAAGGCGATCTACCATAACCCATATTGCCTCATGACCTTTCTTGGTCAAGGGGAGACCTATCACAACATCCATAGTGTTTAGCTCCCATTCCCGCTCAGGGACTCTTTTGTCCTCTATATCAATACACTGGGTTACTGGGGTACGTCCTTTACCTCCTATCTTGCATGGCCATAAACCACATGCAACTTCATCTTAAGCATCCAAATTGTTATTGCCATTTTCCCCGGTGTATGATGATCTTCAATCATGATTTCCTATATGTCATGATTCTTCAAGATCGATTCCTATGAAACCATAAACTACTCTAGTCGGGGTTTCATCACCTTCTTTTCCAAAGAAGTGCACTTGAGGTTCTACCACCATCCTTTCATTTCATCAAGGACTAGACTGGATAACCAAACAACCATTAACTTTTCAACATATCTTGTTTCATCTGAGTGTTATCTAAACACACCTCCTTTCCAAACTTAGGGTTAACCTAACAACCTCTTCTAGCCAAACTAGGCAGTTATAATACAACTAGAGCATCCATTACCACTTCACATCCTTAGGTATTAGGTAACATTGAAGACATACACTTCCATGTATTTCACTTATTATCTCACCTTAAACTCTCTATCTATCTTCATTAAGAACACTCTCTGATTTCATCATCATGGTGATCAAACTCAACCTGGTATAACTTGTAAGTTCCACATAGCTCATGATAAAAACATCCTCATAAGGTGACTACCCCATTCCTCTTAGTGTTTGCAAACCATCCATGTATCATTCACTTTACCAGGGTAGGTTATCTTCTCTATCCCTATTTCTTGTGACAACATTCCCAACCTACATCATCTCTTATCCTTGGTGTATGGCATGAGTAATGTCCTATCTCTCACCCCCATAACAAGAGGAAATAAGCATTTGGCTGCAGTCCAAATACAGAGTTCTTCCTATTCCAAAAGTAGAGATGGTACATCCCACCTTATCAGTACACCTTTAAATCTTAGTTGAAACGTGCCTCATATGTCACTTCATCACAAACATCACGATATCAAACTAGTCTTAGAACCTACTGAGGTTTATATCCTTGGTCATCTCCTCTAGGTCTATAGGGTACCGACTCCTTTGGTGTCATCCTCCTCCCCTTATGCATCAAGAGAGTGCCCTACTCATCTGCCCTTTGGGTCCCATGAGTTCATGAAGGTGATCAATCTCCTAACCCATGGCCCTCAGACAATGATAGCTGTTACCTCCCGACCCTATGGTCATGTGCAACTGGGGAGTTAGGCAACTCCTACTTTTATTGGTCTTATCCCTACCTGACCCTAGGGTAGACTTAGGATTCACCATTATAGTACCTGCTCACTTAGAACCTTACCCAAGCCTTCAACATCTCTCTTTCTACATTCGTGGGCTGGATTTCATCCTTTCATAGAGGTTATGGCAACCTTCCTACCTTGGTCAAGCCCCATACCAGTTACCTCCATGATAACACATTCATATGCAATTAGAGATGGATATCTATGGGTCTACAAGTTCATTCTCATACCATGTACTTTTCACTTAGCTTCTCAAGATCCTGTGAGACCCCTTCAGGCTACCTTAAACCAAAAAAACTGATATACACCCTACCAAAGGGGCCCCTCTCCCAGGATGGGAGAGAAAACTATCTCTTGACAACAAGGTCACAAAAGCTCTTAGGTCTAGGGTTTACCTCCACATGAGCCTACTTAACCCTAGAAAGCTATTAAGGTACAAGTAGATCACCTACTGTACCATGCTAGGTCATACTTATCCTCTTTCCTCGATGATGGATCAAGATCATACTTTCATTTATCATCATCCTAGCTGTGAGGGGTCCATCAAACACACCTTAAACTTAAGGGGCTTTCCCTTTTTCCTCTATACATGAGGAGTACCATGCTCGCTTCTATAGGAACTCGACTTCTCATTATGAGCATTAGGTACACCACTTCCCCTCTTAGGCATAGGAACCCTAGGTTCACCTATAGGTGTCCAACCGCATGCTCTATCTCTTAACTACGAACCAAGCATGCAAAAGGCATGACATGCACTTCCTGTCATCCTTCAACTCGAGAAACACTTAGGGTTGGGTCCTCCTTAAGGACAACCAACAAGGTACAAGGCCTCATAACCTGCTACTAAACTTTTCTAGGTCTAAGGAACTCTTCTTCCCAGGGTTGGGTTTCCAAAGATGCTAGGTCACCCATGGATCATATGGCATCCCAAAGGCATGTCCTTTCACACACCTGGTCTACCATGACATCTAACCTATCATGTCATCTCTCTCTAACCTTCACATAGGGTTAGGGTTAGCATCATCCTCAGAGGATGTGCCAAGTCTCTACATGCAATGGAGATCTCTATCTCCAAGACTAACTTATCCTCCTGACAAGAAGGTCTAACCTCAGGTCTCTTCTGAGGACATGACAACTTATGTCATACGTCCTAAGCATGTATCTATTCTTTAGTTTGCGCTTAATCTATTAAGCTTATGTCCATGACATCTTATTTACATGCCTTTCATTAGTTTGGTGGAGGATTCCTTAAACCTTATTAACCTTACTCATACCTCCAGAGGGTGAGAAGAAGAAAGAAAACCCTAATCCTTTAGGTCCTTATCAGAATTTTGTGGTGAGAAGGGATGAATAAGATGAGAAGTCCTAAAGGTATCTTATTTTGATTCATACCCTAAGACTTTGGCCAGGCAGTGGCACGGATCCGGGAGTCCTCGTATTCTGACTAGCGGTGTGGAGGAAAAATATTGCTAGCCCCCGGTCGTGATCCTTTTCTAGACACCTCCGTCTTTCGGATAATCCTCTAATAACTCCCTTGGGTTCTATGGAGTTTGTACAATTTAATAATTATTAATGGTTAAATGAGGAACCTACGCTCTGATACCAAATGTTACGACCCCACCTCTCGATAACCCCCATTTAAGGGAGACCGAGAGGTCGAAGCCGCACCCATAACTTCCGGATCAAAGGTTCGGCAATTAACCAAGAATAATTATCAAATTTTAACATACTATACTGAAAACTGTAAGAAAATAAATTTTTGCATACCTTTTTGAAAACTTGGATCTCTAAACTTCTATCCACTTAAGGATTCTACTCTAACTAATCCTCCTTGTATTTTACTTCATGTATTACACAATAAGACAATTTACTGTTTGTCCTTTTGGCTTGTACCTAAAACGCCGACAAACAAAATGTCGGTCAGCCGAAGCTGGTATGTGGGGAAAACAATAAATGTGAAACTATGATAACAACATCATCATTCAATTAATCATTTAACAATCAAGATTACATTTTAAGCCAAAATACTCAATTCATACCTATCCACAACTCTGTGTTGTCACTGTAAGGACTTATATGGTACCTCTGTAAAGGTAGAGTCGCATGGCACCACCCAAAGGTAGCCCAATATCTAACTCACTGTGACTTGATGGACCTACCCTCTAGGAAGCCATATACTAAGTCATTCATGACCTGATGGACCTACCCTCTAGGTAGCCATATACTAGGTCAGCCATTACGACACAGAGGGGACCAGGATCTGAGCTAGAAGGCATATACATTATGTGATAGTCATAGTCACTTTATAATTGCAATATGAACATCCAAACAGTTTAGTTGCATTCAATGCGATTAAACCTCCGAGAATCCATCGGGAAACTAAAGCGGTTACTCATAATTAACCACATACCTTCAATTGCAGATTTCAAGAAAGATTATGCAGAGAAACCCAATCAAGCAAGCAATGAGGAATAAAAATCCTAAAATAAAAGCACCAATTTCCTTTTATTAATATTTATCCAATTTCATCACATTCCTTAGGATTTCAATTCCAATTTTAGGGTTTCTTTGGAAATTAGGGTTTTTGCCTCCATCATTAATATTATGATCTCTAATTTATCAAAACTACATAAAACCCCTAATTCCTCATTATGGCACATCTTATCAAGTTTAGAATCTTTATTAAGCATCTGATTTCCTTATTCCAAATAAATATGATTTTTATCTCTTTTTATCCCAAATTAGGGTTTCCATATAGATTAGCCTTCTTTCATGGATTACAACTCTAATTTAGGCATCTTTGCATTCAAAATAGATAATTAAACCACCTTTATAATTAACAGGGTTAAGCTTATCAATTTGACCAATTAATCTATCAAATTACACCCTTAATATTCGATTAGGGTTTCTCATCAACTTTTAATACACTTTACTAGCAATTAGGGTACTTTTGAAAAACGGAGTAGAATCAGGTTCTCAAAGTATTTTTATGAGATTCCTCGTATTTTTCTACACAACTTTCATATATAAAGTTTTTCCATTAGAGGTTCCTAGCTATTTCTATCAATTTCGCAAGAAAAACCCTTTTTCCTGAATTATTCAATTAGAGAGCGAAATTACCAGAAAATTCTCGAACGTCGGATCGATGCGCCACTAGACCCCTCCTAATCTGACGCTCCACATCAGCCACCTCCACTACCTTCTCTGTGCACGCACCCCCAAGCTTGGTCCGTTGGATTTTAACTGAGTCCACGATGGTCTCTGGATCGAACGCTCCGCGATTTGAGCACCAAACTCAGCCGGGCCCTTCACGTGCCGTGAGATCTCGATCTAACGACGACTGTATGTCATCTTCTTTCTTCCTCAGCTACTAGAGCTGCAGCGGTGCCCTCGTCGGAGTGGAACCAATCAAGCGGGATAACGAGTAAAGGGGATCGAGAAGAAGCCGTTCGAGGTCGCAATGGAACAAGGGATCGAGGGGTCCCCTTTTTATAGGGTATGGGGCGTACCTGAGAGGAGTCCCAACCCTAAAAGAACTGAGCAACTATCCCAATTGGGCGTTCCTTCGAGATGCATCCATAGCTCGAGAAAGTTGGGTCTAACCAACTCGGAATACCATCCTGAATCCAACAAAGTGATTTCCCAGTTTGCACATGCATCGGTTCGCGAGGAAATTCGAGAGAAATAACCCTCTGATGCTGCGGTTCAGTCCTTCTCGGACTCAAGGAAGGCGATGCACATCTTGCCTTAGATCAAGATCCGACGGCTGGCATTGCTCTGTCTATTTCCATTATATTAGAGAAAATCGTGACATTTATTATAAACCCAACACTTTAGGGAATCTTGTAAAAGCTATAACTTCCAAATCAAGTATCCAATTAATCCCAAATTTGGAGGGAAAGTCCATAATGACTTAATCTACCTTTCTACCAAAATTTGGCTCATTATCTCAAATAAAACGTTCCTTTTCTTTAAGTGCAAGATATATCTTAAATATATATATATATATATATATATATTTATCACTTATTTTCTCTTTCCTTTACTATTAAATTATCATTTTGAGTTCCTTGAACCTCAAGGAACCGTAATAGCTTGAAATCCCCTCTTGAGAATATTTCCTTAGCCTCTTTCCTTATCTTTCATCCATTTTCTCATTATCTTACTTTTTCTTTATTAAAATATCTCTTTTTGAGGATTTCTCTTTATCTCTCTTTTATTTTCCTTATGGATATTCCTTTTAATATTAGCAACCTCATGGATACGAAAATTCACCAAGAAATATCATTTATGCCTCTTTCCACTCATTTTCCACATTTTATCATTATTTTCAATTTCTTTCTTAATAAAGAAATACTTAATTAATATTTTCTTTTCTTATTGCACTCTTTATGCAACTTTGGACTCCTTGGAACCCAAGGAACCCAAGAGGCACAAAAACCCTCTTTGGATTTACCTTCTAAAGGTTTCTACATATTTCTTTTCTCAAATGTTCAATTATTCATTCACTAATTGAATTTTCTTTGTTATTTCTTTGTTATTGGGCCCAATAGCCAATAAAGCCCACAAATCAAACAACAAGGCTATTTTAAACGAAATCCATTTATTCACAACAAATTATATCATTATTTGTCCAAATATCTTTAATATGAGAAATTACATTTCTCACCAAAGGAAACCAAAATTTGGGGTTGTAACACCTCTACATTACTCGGGGACCACATTACGTCACCCTTGATCTCGATTAAGAAAAGTCAATCTCTAATGTGACTGTGGTGAAGAAAATCTTAGCTTCTTAAAGTCTCTAGATGACTATCCTTGAAATAGAGATGGCCTCTTCTTAGTGTTATGTTCGTGGTTCTCGTTAGCAAACCTCTCAATCCTCCTTACTGACTCCACAAAGGTAGAGAACCTCTCTCTATTCTTCAAAGCTTATATTGTCATAGACAACTTCAAACTCAAACCCTTCTCAAACCTACAGATCATCTTCTTCTACGTCACTACTATATGACGATAGAACCTCAAAAGATCCATAAACTTTGCCTCATACTCATTGATAGACATCGAACCTTAGCAAAAATTCTCAAATTGAGTTGTCTTCTCATCTAGGTACATCTCAAGGAAGTAACAACTCACAAACTCCCATCAAAACTCTTCCCAACTCACCATGACTCCTAGTTTTTTCTCTTCTTTGATGGCCCACCAGTGGCCAACACTGTCCTTCAACATGTAAAATTTGTGCTTCACCTTGTCCTCTTTTGAGACGTTTAGGATCTTGAATGCCTTCTCAAGCTCATTTAACCACATGTCCATGTCAGTTGGGTCTTCCATACCCACATACTCGATAGCTCCAACACGTCTCAACCTACCAACATCTACCAAGACCCTTGAGATTCTGCATTAGGGACGACTGCCCTAGCTTGATGTACATGCGCTCTATCAGCAATCACATAATCGTTGTCATGAGCTATGCAAGTATGGACTGGAAAGCTAGATTTTCTATGGTTGCAGGGTCAAAATGAGGCAGTGCGGGTTTTTTCGGCCCCGTCTCAGGCACTTTACCATCATGTGTTGACCTCCTACCGTCACCTCCTGGCACGACGTAGATACTCTTTGCATTCTCTTCACGCTCTCTAGGCATATCTACATCGCATAAGCTATGATCAAATATGTTGGATTATGTAAGAACAGACTCAAAATCGAAGTCCTACGTCCCTATAGACTCAACAAACCAAAAGCTTTGATACCAACCAAACCATCACACACCACCATGCTAAATGAGATTCCTCAAAACAAATACAAGATCAATAATTAATTAACCACACATCGTCAAAAGAGGGTAAATTAAAATTGATTAAAACGTTACCAACATGTTCATGGATAATTACATATAAGTCCAACTACTTGTGTAACAACATATACCATATCAGATATTTATATATATATATATATCTACTAGACTCATCCACAACCTATTACACAAAATAGATCTTTCATATATATATATATATATATATATACATGTCATATACATCCATCGACATACTACCAAAAACTCAAATTGAGTTACATATCATCTACAAAACATCCCCTTCTTGGACGTGAGAGTACAAGGATGATTTTAAGACACACTCACTATAGCTAGCCAACCTTCTTCTTCTACTACTCACCAAGCTTCTCTTCCTCACCTCCACAAACCTGACAATGTCACTGATGATCACCTAAAAAGATGTGGTAACCACAAGGTGAGACCCATGTCCCAACGAGAGATATAAATCTCAACAATGGTTATTGATCACAATAGGTTATTTAATAAACAATTTAAGTAGATTAAGTAATAAACAATTTAAGTAGATTAAGTAGATTAAACATATAGTATGACAACAGAGATTATTAACATGACATGTAAAGGAGTAGATATAACTACCATTTCTACACAGTTGACTTCTATTATCACATTATATAACAACTAAACATTATAAGAAAAAATCAAGGGTTATCAACCAATGTGAATCATGTTTAACCCCAAATAGATATTGTACGCTACTGGATTATGTCTTTTATTAAGCCTTGGGGAGTTTGAGGTATACCAATCAAACTTCCAACTGATCACTACTAAGTCAAAATCAATTATGTACATTATCTAGGAGAGTTGGAATCCTAAGACCTTATCCACCCTCAATCAGTGCGAGAACACTGTAGCGAAACAAACGATCAAGTTGCAAAAAAGCCCAATCCACCCTTGGTATATAGGTCGCGACTCTAGTAACCAGGGTACACAAAACCCTATCACCTGAGGTACGGCCACAGTTGTCCTCAAGGCATGTCCTATACATATACGCGAGATACGACCGCAACCGTTCTCGTGTTGAGGTATGACCGCATCCATCCTCAAAACCTTAGGACCAGGATGTCAAAGACACATATATAGTCTCTTGTACCCACATATATTCAACATTATACGACTTTGGTCTTCCCTTCAGGAATACCCATTTCCCCATCTATCAAATCCTGATACTGGGATGGTTCTACGACACGAGACACTACGTGATTAGGGTTTCACTTGATTAGTTAATGCCAATTGGGTATATTTTAACTGCATCAACCAAGTTACATACAAACCCTAAAAGAATTCTATAAAAGCATGGGTATGTCACAACTCCAGAAGATATAAAGCGTATGATATATAATTCTTATCACACCATCATAGGATACCAATCCTTGTCACACCATGAAGAGGATTACACCTCCGTCAAGGCTCAAGACATGCCCAAAGGTCAATAAGACCATCACATTATCTCTAGCAAGGACATCATTATCTTGCACATCTTATAAAAGGTTCAACATACCATCACCATACTTGTGATACACATGTTTAGCATCACATTAAATTAAAGTTCTATGATGTTCACATGGTATCAAAAAAGCATAACCATAATCATAGAGAGAGAGCATTCCTTTATTATATCAACATATAAGGAAGATAAGTATGATTAACCATCATTATTTAATTGTATTAGGGTTAGGTTCAACACAAAGCACATTAAGTTGATGTTACAATTCAACATTCAACTAACCATTGATTTTGCACTTACTTAAGAAAAAGCACAAACTCTAACCCTAGAACCTAGCCAAAACATAACCATCAGATTAGGATAATCAAACCCAAACCATCAAATCATAGACCACACATAAAACTATTGGGTTCAAGGCAAACAAAACCATTGAATCATATGCATTAACTGCCACCATTGGATCATGAGAAGCCATAGGATTATGTAACTAGAAGGACCATAGCTTGCTGACTTCAGAAGAACCATCGATTGTGGACATCATGTCCACCATCAGTTGTGAACCACAAAAACCATCATTTGTGTTTACTCAGAGAAACCACTGTTTGTGGTCAAGCAGTGGAATATCAACCAAAGAACCAGAAGAACCATTAAATCTTGACAATCAAGCAGAGAGACCATCAAATGTTAACCTAGTGGAACACCATTGGTTGTGGACCTCTAACATCCTCACTTTCATAGCTAATGTAAGCCATTAATGTGGGGTTTTATAGTAAGTGTATGCCAAGGGACCTAATGAACCTAACATGGCTAGGTATGGTAAAGATCGATGTTATTTTTGGTCACTCAACTTGATGATAAATACAATCATGATCACCTAAGTTGAGGATAGTTTGATGACTATATAGATATATATAATAGATGTGAACTAAGCTCATACATGTATGAAATTAGGGATAACATTGTGTTCTTTATGATAGGTATTGCACATGGTACAATTTTGGTGATCTTTAGAGTTAATTTAGTGACTCGAAGAAATGATCAATGTCATAGGACAAGTGAAATTGCACACATGATACAAGAGAAGTATAAGTAGTAAGCTAGCCTATGCAGATTATTCTACAAGGAGATAATACGTATATGAGGTGTTGGTTAAAGTTTTTGAAGAATTGAGATTAAGGAGTAGTCTATGGAAATTCTATAGGAAATAAGAAGGAATATATCATTTGATGGCTTAATTGAGTAACGAACTATAGAATTTGAGATTGGAATAGGTTTATGCCCAAATCGGTGGCCCAGCTGAGCAATGTGCCGGTTCAATAGGTGCTTGCGAAAAAAAAGGGAAAGGAGACTCGGGAGTCCCGTTTTGGAAAGAACATGACTAAAACAGAGTCCCACAGAAAGAAGATATATTTGCGAGATCTAGAAGGGGAAGGGTTATAAAAGCAGTAGTTTGTTGAGGGATCAGGGTGGCGGCTTCAGTTCTAGGGTTTTATAGTACAATCAAGATAGGAAGGAGGATAATGAAAGAGAAGAAGAGGGGCCGTGCGGTAAAGGATGCGGACTGGGGGACCTATGATCTCAAACTATCCTCAGATGCAGATGGTCTACTATGGTCAAGGAGCGATGGACAAAGTCAAGTATGGTCTCCTTAAGCTCAATGGTGACCTAGGGGTCGAGCACGAGCCGCCCAATAGTGGTTTATGCAGCGCCAGTGGCTTCACTCTGTCAATGGATAGCAGCCGTTACACAAGTTAGAAAAGGAGATGGGGTAGAAATTGAGATCCCCACGCCCATGTTGTGGTACTCTGGAGGTGAGGTGCGCCACTGGGTGACTTCTTCATCGATAAAGCTGGAAGAGAGGGGAGATGAGAAGGAGGCGGGGGAGAGAGTGCATCGGCGGCGACACTCTATTTTCACGGAGAAACAAAGTACCTGCGTGAAGAGGAAGGAGTGAGGGGCGGGTCTTAGTCTACGCAGATTCAGATCCATCTGGGGGACCCACGAGCTCAGACCCTGGGAGCCCAGGTCAGGCGGTGTGGCTCATCAACAACCGTTAGATCTAGTTTGGACGGCTTCAAGCATGCTAAAGAGGTAAATTTTAGGAAAATCATACCTTGAGATTTTGTTATCTGATTTAGATGAACAAGGTACCTATGGAAAGCTCTTCGAGTGTACTATCTTATAAAAATAGTTCCAGAGTTTGATTTTGATATCTTCTATTTATTATATTCTGGATAGACAAAACTATATGATTTTGATGTTTTGCCAATTAAAAATAGTAAAAACTTTAGAAATTCATGCAAATTTTACTAACTATGTATTTTGATATGTTTAACATTAATTTAGAGCTTGATCTTTCATATATGAAGTTTTAATGAGATTTTTAATGTAAACCCTAATAAGGGTATTTTGGGTATTTCACCCATGATATGATTTGTATTTAGTTTTGGACCTGAGTGACCATTATGTGAGGGTAATAGATGATTATCTTGACAATGAGTGGTATATGTATGGCTAATTAGGTCTAATATTTTTAACATTGTGATAGTATATATTGATTTCCTAATTGAGTCAGTAAGTTTTCTAATATGTGACTATGCTTGGTAATTATTCTCATTATATGGAGTATATGCTCATATTAGTGAATAAGACGATTTATGTTGAGTATAAAGATTACAGTAACTACATAATAAGAGTTTATTTTAATTTCAAAGACAAGATTTTATGGTGAGTATAAAGTTGTGTTTAAGAACCTGAAGTTGGTACATATAGTTAGAAAGACAGGATTTGAGATTTAGAAATAGAAGGAGGGAGCATACACTTGGACTAATAAAACTATGATGATATCCAGGTTATTAAAGATATGGAACTTGGAATCAAGATTTATTTATTTTTATAGATGCCATTAGCATAAGAGGTAAGTGGTCCATGCACATGAGTACTCATAGTTTATGTTCAATATGTTTACATGTCTCCTAATAAGAGTTTCATGATCTGTGATTTAATGTTCTAAGACTTCAATGTTAAGATTTGTAAACAATATTATTCTCATATTTCTATCTTTATGCAAGTTTAGATACCCAAAGTCTAAAATAGAGATATGCTGCTCAAAATAGTTGTGACTCATGGGCCAAGTCCATGAGAAAGTTGAAGAATCATATTCCTATAATATTTCTTAGAAATGTTTGGAAGTAATGAATACAATTTCAAGATAAGATATGCCAGTAATGTATCCATACTTAGTTGATGATTTCAAATAGCTTTGTATTAATAATGTAAGTACACATATGTTTTTAGAATTTCTCATATTTATGGGCATAGTTATGTAGTAAGATTTCAAGTAGAAACGTGCCATTAAGATTTCATACATATGTAGAGATCTAAGAACTAGATTCCTTAGAATAAATAGTATCTAGAATGCAAGTACAATTTAAGAATATGAATTTAAAAATATTAAGACATGATGTACTAATAAAAGTACGTTTGGGATCAGAAGGTATTGTAAAATGAGTTTATGATGGCATTATGAGATAATGACAAATTAAGTTATGATTAGGTTGCAAGACAATATTTTATGAGATTTATATTCTGATATTTAAGGTTTAATATGTAAGTTTTTATGCAAATATTAAGGTTCAGGGTAACATCATATTTAACAAGAAGGATTGAACCACCTTGTTAGAATTCATATTTTTAGATATGTTGTACTTAAAATACGTTTATGAACCTGACTTAAGATACTTTGTATACCTAGTAATTCTATGAGCATTTCATGTCCTTTTTCCTAAGATATTTATCATATAATTGGTATAAGTAAAGTAATTTGACCAAATAAGAGTTTTAAAAACAAAGTTTACCCCGATAATGAGATATATGTTCAAATCCAGCAATGAATTCAGTTTAGAACTTAAGAGTAAAAAGATTTAGATTCAGACTTAGACTACTCACTGTGTGAGTAGCCAGATTTTGAATAAAGGTACATGATATGGGTTTTAGACCCAATTTCAATTATGTAGTAATTGAGATACATGTTTACATTCAGATATAGATTCAGATTCAGATATAGATTCAGATTCAGATTCAGATTCAGATTCAGATTTCAGATTCAGAATTCAGTACATGTTTAGTACTCAATTTCAGATAAGTTCAGATTCAATGTTTAGTAAAGATAGACTTAAGATAATTAATTTGAAACATTCACATAATGCATTATATAATAAGTCCTCACCAGAGAGTCCTGGGACGATTCAGAGGGCGCGTTGCGCCAGACACTGCAGGTGTCGTAGAGGGCATGTTATGCCAACAGAGGGTGCGTTGCACCATAGAGCACACTTCGGTGTCAACAGAGGGCACGTCGTGCCAACAGAGGGTGCGTTGCACCATAGAGGACACTTCGGTGTCAACAGAGGAGGACTTATTGTATAATGGTGGCCACAAATAGATAAAAATAGTAAGTAAAAGATACTTTAGACTAGAGTATGTCTGTAATCTCATCCATGAGTGTGATGAGAGGAATTCAGACGAGATAAGTATGACCTAGACACTTTGGTGTAGGTCATGAGACCCATGGTATAGGTCTCCAGAAAAGATAGAGTAGAAAGATAAGAGTTAAAGAAGTCAAGAGATATTATGTTTTCATATTTTAATCAGCATTTTCTATCAATTTTATAATGCCCAAGAATATATTGTAACATTGTTAGCTCTTTAGTAATGTGCATTTTAGAATACTCATGCCACTTACTCTAACAATTGTTTTTACCAATGCATGGCTGGGGACGCGATGTCTACAGGTTTGGAGCGATTGAAGAACAAAGGGACCAACAAAGGCCTAAGAGAATTTCAAGCTTGTCTAGTGGGGTGCCATCTACCTAGATGATCCTGAGTATCTACATCTTTTTATTATGAACTTATGCATAAACATGATGTAGTTTTATGTTGACAAAAAACTATGTATGAATCAGTTTTACAGTTTTGCAAAGTGTTTCATTTACTTTTATTGCAATGGTTATCATGTTTGTGATACTCCCAGAAAAAAAAGCGTCCGCTCATGTGTTATGAAAATCTGGGTGTTACATGACCATTGACCATAGAACCAGTGGGACCATTGTTTGTCAATAATAGGTGAAAAAACAAAGCCAAAACACCAAGTACACCATCATTTGAGAGAGAGAACAAAACCACTGACTTGAACCACTTGGAAGAGCATTAAGACCATCGTTTATCAAGGATAAGAAGGTCCAAAATAGAAAGTAAGTAAGTTCCATCAGTTGGCAACAAGGATCTCGACCATTGGATCATGAACAAGGTAGAAATCAGCTCAAAGCACTAAGGAAAAGCTCTTTTTTGTCATCCAAAGGAAACCCTAGAATCAAAGAACAAAACCATCAAGTTTCACATGCATGCATGGTCTAAGACTCCCACTTCCATGAAGGAGACGTGTACAAGGTTAAGAGGTACATCCAAGAAGATTAACTACTTAAAAACTACCACAAAGCTCAAACCCCAGGCAAAGATAGCATCTTTCTACTTAGAACTTTGTTTTAGGACAAGATCTAGTACATGTAAGTTAAGAGTAAGCAATAAACATAGAGAAAGTTATATAACTCACCTAAAAGATGATGAAGAAGGTACAAATAGAAAGGTAGCTCGAAGAGAGAGAGAAGAACTCCAATATTGAGCACTCTACACGTCTAAGATACTCCTTCTCCAAGAACAAGCAAACTCTAGGTTAAGGAAGGAAGAAAGAAGGTGTTCTTCAAGCTTTAGCACATGATCCACCAAGAAACACCATGGATCTGACCAAGAAGGAGGAGAGAGAAGGTAGGGAAGAAAGGAAAATAAAGGTAGAGAGGAAGACTTTAATTTCTTAGGTCAAGAACAAGCTAAGGAAGCCCGACAAGCTCTAAGAGAGGGTAGATTTGGACCCTAGGTGCACATGCAAGCATGATCGGCAAAGATTCTTCTACCTTGAGCTCCTTATTCTCCACCTAGTAAGAGGGACAAGCTCTAAGAATAAAAAAACCAGAATAGGTGTATAAAGAGATCTTTTGCATGGAAGGAGGGAGGTATATAATGCCTTGGGAGAGAGAAAAAGGAAGGTGATAGTGTCTAGCCAAGCATGCCATGTGTCTAAGGTCAAAAACATCACGTCCATGCAATCCAGGTTGATCATCGAGTGTGGTATCTAGTAAGACCACTGAATGTCAACCCTAGATGAGCCATCTACCTCCAACATAGAGGAACCACTAGATCTTAACATCCTTGGTCACAAGTAAAAAACCCCAGCATAACCACCAGTTGTACACTTCACTTAGTGAGCCATCGACCCAGGGAGGCTCAAGAGAGAAAAACATCGATCCTTACACACCAAGAGACCACCATAGGACCCCAACACACAAGTAAATCCATAGGATCACATCATACAAGAAAAACCATCGAGTTCTAATACACAAGATAGACCATCTAGGAGATGAAACCCTAACCTCCACCCTAGGTAGATGTCACCACAAAACCAAAGACACAATAGGTCTCCCCAAGGTACAACTATGTCAATCATGATATGAAAACATTTTAGTCACATAAAGAATGTGACATTTTACAAGAAAATCCCTCGATATGGGTAAATTGCATAAAATCCCTTATAAGCACAAATATTGCATATCTTACTCAAACTGTGTCCAAACTGGACCAAAATTGAAACTTAGGTTTGTTATGTGAAATCAAGATACATATTAGGGTTTAATTAAGGTGTTAAGCATCCAATTTATATAAGCAAGCATGACCGACCATAAAGCAAGGTCAGGGGCCTTACACTTTCTATGTCAATTTTAAAACTAATTAGTATAGCCATTGGTGCGTCCCCGCTAGTGGTGCTTTTACACCCCACGAGGTCGGAGCGCATGGGATGTGGGATCTTATGCTTTCGAAATTTATATACCTACACTAACTACCTACGTCTACTAAGACACTACGCCCGCAAGCGTACGGGGTCGTGTCATAGTATAGTGAGGCGGTAAGTACAGGGTCGATCCACGGAGAGAGAGGGGGCACTAGAGTTAGGCGGGGTAAGCTACATTCCTATTGCGGAGAGTAAGGTTTTTAGGGTTTAAAGGTTGGTTGGTTGTTGATTAAGCTAAGCAAGCAAGCAGGAAAAGCAATATGAAACTAAGTTATCAAAAGGCTAAATTAGCAATCTAAGTCAACAAGCTATCTAAACAAGAGCAAGAACAAACTACACTAGGCTAAGCAAGAAAGAGAGCCTAAGTTAACCACTAATCAAGATCAAAGACCTAAATTAACACTTAGCTAGCAAAACTAGGCAATTAACTAAGTTAACTAAAGAAATTGAACTACGCTAGCATTAACAAGCAAACAGAGCAATTAAGGTTTTAAGAAATTAGATGAAGGAGGTGGGCCGTTTGGGAATGTGACCTTGACATTAATTGGGGGATGTCACCATAACAAGAAATTAGCATATTTCATTCTAGACTACCAAACCAAACAACAAGGTGGGTGCTATGAGGATGTACCCTATGCTACTAGTTGGAGAACTAGGGCTAGGTGTAATTCTCATAGGACTTACCAAGTCTAGGTCTCTAGGATAAGTGGTATTAGTCAATTGAGGACCAAGGGTAAGGATGGGAGTAGAGATGAGGATATTTGACCTCATGCCACTAGCCACCTCAGTCTTTAGGAAATCCTAGGCAATTGCACTAATCACACTTATACTAGTCACTTAGAACTCACATTTTCATGTAGGAGACCCACTTGTTGATCATCCTTCATTGAAAAATACAATACTCACGGGTACTGTACGTCTGTACCCAGAACATGTGTATGGTATCCTAATATATGGTATTATGTTTCTCGCGTATTATCATTATTTTTTACAAGGATTCTAATACAATTTATTTCATCGAAAAATACGCTCCGGATTGAAAGTTATGGACAAAAACATTTTCTCTCTCTTTTACTTCTCTCATCTTTTATTGTTTTAATTGTTGTTGACATCTAGCATAACAGGTAGTTGGCGCACCAGGAAGCCGAGGACTGAATAGATTCCCGGGGATGTGGCCGGTTATACGTAGAATTTTTCTAATGTATTGTTAGATTTCGTGTTAGACTTGGATAAGTAATAACAACGTAACGAATTGAGGAATGAGAGAATGAATGCAGCTCGAGACGTCACAAGGTAGAGTGGAGAGACTGGCTTGCTTTGTTACATGCATAACACATCCGCTCCTTTTTGCAAACATGCAGCGGTGCCCCGAAATCACGGGACCAGGAGCAGCAGTAACAACGCCACCGGTGTTGGGAACTGCAGTGGCATGAAGAAAGGCATCAAAACAATGAAATCCAGCTCCTTCAACGGAGAACACAACCACATATCATAATCTTGTTCAGCACACCCTGACTGAGAGGTTCATACCCAACATCGACAACGCAAACTTCAATGTCAGCTGGGAATTCCAGTCAATCTGGGTTGAACTATCTGGTGCGTTTGCACTTCAGCGATGTTGTCAACCAGGCGACCAACCAGCTCTTATTTAATAACTAGAGAGACAACTTGTCCACTGCGGCTGACCCAGATTTGTCGAGAGCGACGGGGTAGAATCTGGCTACACCATATTTTGTTGACTCGTCGCCGAGAACGCGCTTGTGACAAATGGGAGATGCAGGTGTACGGCGGATGGATTTGATTTGACTGTCAATTAGCTGTGAACTGGACCCTGCGCCGGTATGGTGACTCGCCGGATGATGACAATGCCTGATGATGTCAATGCCTATTGACGTCGGGTGGCTGTGGAAATGAGTGGTGGTGGGACTCAAGGGTGTGTATGGGGTTGCACCCTTAAGCCGTTGAGGAGCCGGATCATAGGTTTGTGAAGGCGGCGACGATGGACCCTTGGTTAGGGGTGTAAACGGTGTAGGTACAGTGCGGGTCTGGCCATAATTATATCCGTACACATCTAATTTAGCAGGTCCGATTCTAATTCTAGATCCACATAATACAAAATTTGGATTCACACTATACCCGTATTGTCGTACCCGCAATAATAGCAGATATACGTGCGGGTATGCGAGTAAGCGGTTCTATAAAACATCATATTGTTGATGTAAGAGAAATGACTACGTTATATACACAACAAGATATTGTTATCTTATAATATATTAACATGTAATACTTATATTAGACAATGCTATATTGTATACAATAAAATTAATTGAGTAATTATTTATATATTTGTAGTCATGATCATAACATTTAATTTATGTAGAAAGTAACGTAAATTAGTAGACATTTTGATTTTAAGTTTACATATTATGTTCCTTATTGGAACTAGAATAGTTAATTCTTAGTTATATGACTAGTCTCAACCTTAGAGTATGATATAATCTGAATAATTATATTAATTAGACTAGTAAAGTATGATATATATAACATATTATTTTAGTAATTACTTATGTACAGAGGGTACACGGATCTAGCGGGTCTGGGTCTAAACATATCTATTATTGGACTCACTTATATGCGGGTCTAAGAATATACGGATCCAAAGGTATATGTGTATAAAAAATTAGATCCGTGATGAATTTTTTAAGGGTCCGAATTTATGGATCCGCGGTCTACCCGTACCCATTTACATCCCTAACTTTCGCCGGGGCGGGAGCGACCGTTGGAGGGTGTAGGTGGGGGTTCGGCCCCGATGTTGGATCGGGCTGTGGAACTGGCTCCGTCAAAAATTTCCGTTACATGTATCACGAAAAGACGGTTGCGAGGCGTTGGTTTGGAGTGCAAATCTGTTTACGCGTATCACTATTCCCTATCCTACTAATGCCAAACACACGTGTTTCTAATATTTACGTTAATTTCCAGTACGGTTGTATGTCGTCTACTACTAAAACAATAAACGATTCGAAGTGGTCTCGTGGTGCGGGATCCGGTTGCACAGTGAATCGTAGAGAAATAGTTTGAGAACGGAATGTGACTCCGCGGGCTATGGTCCAGGTGGAGGGCGTTAGGTGGCCGTTTGTGAGGGCCGATGGAGATAAATTTTAAATGATTAGGCATTGTCGACCTAGGGCCTGTTTCGTAGGGTGTAGTTTATTTTCATGAGTTTAAATGTCAGCTTTTTTATTTTGTTGGGTTATTAGGGTGCAGTTAGTTGATTTGCGATTTCACTTTTAGTTGCCAATTCTCGGAAAAGATACCGCAGCTGATCACAACGCGATACATTTGTCAAACTTTGTAAAATTGCTTTTATTACATGAATATGCCACTGCGCCACTCATTTGCATGCTTGATATGTTCTTCACGTGGCCCCCTTTACTTATTTATAAGCAGCGAGAACGGCTAATGGCTTTCTGCTGCAACAGTTTGTCATATTCACCAAATAATTACAAGCAAAATACCAAACTTGAACGACACTCTACCAAATATGAACAATGATGCCCAAAAATTATGGTTATCAATGATTTACTTTTTGAATCGTGGAACCGCACCCGGTTACACCCTACCAAACTAGCCCCTAGCTTTGATTATTATAAACTCTTTCATACCGTAAAACATTGTTAATGGTATGAGTAGCGGTCCAACGTCATCACAATTACTCAAAGCAGAACATTTAGGTGTGGCTATAATATAAACCTTCCGTTATCTGTCTCAGTAGATTTCGAACCCACTACCTGCACTATAGTTAACAATTGACTTTACCTAATAAGCTACTTGTTAAGCGCATATAGTGAGACAATAACCGCACATGTGCATAATCATATAAGCTCAAATTATGATCGAATACACTTAACATTTTTATGAATATAATGTGCTATTTAGAATGTAAAGTAAAACCAACGAAAAGTTATTAATTTCCCTATCGTAACAAATCACAAGCTTGCCACGAAACTATTGAATGAGGAGTGGCACGACTACCATATACTACGTAAGCGCAAGAAAATATTTAAGGCCATCATGACAAATGATAGTCATATTTATATCAATAGATGCAAAAATGATTTAGTTGATAGGGCTTGATAAACACCATTATGAAAAGCAAAACTCCCCATACTATAATGATTTTTGCCTATAAGACAAAATATTAATCCATCAAAAGGAACTACAAAGTATAGAGGAGAGAAAAAAATTATGTATACCATACCAGGGGGCTACACTACAAAATCCCTCTATGAATGTTTCAGAGTTTCCACATTAAGTCATAATTTAGGGTTTTTCTTAAAAATCCATTTCAGACTATTCACAATGTTGCCAAAGACCCCCAGGGCATCAGTTCAATGGAATCTCACATTCCTCTCTTGCCAAATGCAGTAGTACAATATAGCAAAGCATGCACTGACCAAGGGATGTATGCTAGTGTTATCTTTACTTTACATTTGTATCCAGTTGGTACCCACATCGGTAATCAATGAGGGGTTACCGCCTCACCCCAATTTCCTATTTATCACGCATCACTTGTAGAAGTTGTTCCTACATTTAAAGAAGAATCAAAATTAATTAGGAGTTACCACTTCACCAAAGTTTCATATCGATCTTGCATCATTGTATTTGCGTTTTAAAGAAAAGTGTGTTCATGGTTTCACATCCCCTCTTCAAGTAGTAATCACACATGATTTACAAATAGCTCCTATCCTCTCATCCTATCGCAAGTAGAAAGTTTTCCCATGATGCACATGTTTAAGCAAAAACTCCATTTGGGAGTAAGGAATTCGTTCCAAATTACCTCATCACAAGAGACATGTGGCATGTGGTGTGAGATCCTCCATGATCAAGCCCCTTCATTACACAAAGACCAACAATCATTAGCTTTAGGACACTCATATTGAACCTTGATCCACATGTGCACTACATTGCGTCATGCATATAACACTCGACCTTCTGGCCATGGGCTTTCAGTTTCATTCTATACCTTACTTTCATCCTCAGTCTGCAGTTATAAGTGTTTCTTCTAAACATGATATCCATCCTCTCCAAGGTTGTTGAATTTTCCATATCATTAGGGTCAGGGATGATGATCCTGCCCACATGGTATGGCTTGGCAATCATACTGCATCGAACAAAATGGACATTCCATCCCAAAAAATCCACCCATGGTGCTTCAAATTTTGTTGAGGATGAACATCAAAAAATCCCCTTATCTACACCAAAAATTGACTTTGCTAGCAAGGACTGCCCAGGCTAGGATAACCATTCCTTCCATGGTCATATTCATACTAGTCCATTTGCTAACAATATCTCACATATGTCGATGCACATTGCATAATCCATACCTATTCCTCCCTCTACCCCCACTTAGATGTATTCCGATATAGAGGGTATAGAAGGTCCTTCCTGTAGTCTCACTATCCTTTTTAGCCTACCCTTAAACCACAATATTTAGAGAGGTATACCATGACTCAAGATAACTAGTGCAAAGACCAATGAGATTGCTAAAGCTATTCATAATTGACATCAACAGATATAATGTTTAGTGCTCGCTAGAGAAATACATCATCAACAAAGATCATGTGTGTTAATACCTAGGTACCTCCAACTTTGAAAGATTTTATCATAGTCTATGATTTACCTTCATTGACTAGTATAATCAAGCTTTCCATTATTATGGTGAGTAGAAAAGTCAAGAGTAGATCATTTTTGAAGATTTGAATTCAAAGTGGAAGTCTGTTAACCAATACCTAATAAAGAGGTTGTCTTAAAGGATTATCTCGTCAGGTTTGTCCATCTATATGCCAATGTCATTGACGATATTCCATAGATATGACTAGATGAAATTATCATGCTCTTTGGCAAGGTCAAGTTTCACATGGGATTTTCTAGCCTTGTTCTTGATGTTGAACTCTATCATGAACACATAAGCAACATTGTCATAGATCTATTATTGTCCAAATTCCATTCTCATTACATGAATAGATGATGTTAAAAGGATTAGAGCTCCTATCTCAAATGACCTGGCGACATCACACAACATGTGTAATAATTATATAAACTTCACTTTTATCATATTGAACCATAAGGTTTTTGTAAAAGGGGGGTCAAAAAAGGAAAACTTAGAAGAGATATATAAGAAAAAACTAACTTACAAATTAATCAATATGTTTACATTAGGAAGATCCTTGGTGAAGATGGTCTAGTGGAACTTGTTCATCATACATCAAAGCAGCATAATTGTTTGCAAAAGAAAGATCTTTGCAATGCACATGTTGTAATCTAAAATAATAAAAATAGACACACAATCATTGTGAGCACAACAATATGATATCTAGTTAAACAAAAGCAGTTAATTGTTTAAAATTTAAAATGTACATGGCAAACAATTATAGAAAAAGTAAACACTTTATTCTAATGAAAAGATGCCATTGAAAATATATTATTTTAACAAAATACTTCCATAATGATTATGGGTGTAAAGATTTACATAAATTCCAAAAAAAAATGAAACATGATGCATCATTCCAAAGATATAGCCACTTCCACATGAAGCTTTGTACTAGTGTCCAGTGGTAATAACCACTCCACATAAAGCTTGATACATGTTGATTCAAAATTTATATCCATATCCACATGAAGTTTGATATAGAACCATGATGGAATTATATTCTTAGTCAAGTTCAAGTGTTCATCAACACCCACACAAATACATTATTATATACACACATAATATATATATATATATATATATATATAAATCGAGAGAGAGACAGTCAGGCTAGAATACACTCGAGTGTACAAATCGCATGAATACAATCAAGTGTTTTTGCATATCAAGACTATTTTTTGCAAAATGTAAACCATTGATCTTCACCGTCATACTATAATTAGGCTACATACAAATTTTGAGCCCATTTGAATGTGTGTAAGTCACTCATCCAAGGGCAACAAAATCGACGTGCGAAACTAATTTGAAATGTATAATTTTTGCGGTCTTTATAACATGACCTATAAATGTCCAAATGTGCTCAAATTTAGTGTATGAGCTATTCACAACATGTTTAAGAAGATCAATGGATTAGATTTTTGAAAAAAAAAATTGCATCATGAAAAACTACTTGAGTGTATTCTACTCTGAATACACTCGAGTGTAATCTAGCCTGACTATATATATATGTCTATACATATATATACGTCTATATATATACATATATATGTGTATATATGTATATATATATATATATATATATAGTTAGATTTTAAGGGAGACAAAGAAGGCAGCAGAAACAAAAAAAAATCTTCTCCCTGAACCCAGTATAAAGGAATTACATCAACGTCTATATAATAGGAAGGATGGTTTGCAGAGGCATACCTTGTCCCGAGACTTGCTCGACGACATTACCTCACGACTTGCGCGGTCTTCAACTCCGGTCTTGGACGGTGTCTGTGCAACTCCCGGTCTCACTGGGACTACCGGGATTGACAACTGTCCTCCGAGTGGCAGAAGTCTCCCGCCTCTGAAGTAGTCCACACGGACCACCTGGAACTCCAATCTCCTTATCCCACAAGGAATCAGAAAGAGTCGTATCCTCCAGTCGGCGTACTAGTCACCGACACACTCTCCTATAACTAGTTGATTTTCTGCAGTTGTCTTTCCCTTACTGTGCCTCCCTTATTGGGTAGCACTTGCTCGAGATCTCTCGGTTACCAAAACCAGAGAGAACAACAACTTTGTAGAGCAACTGGTGTTCAGAGTTGTACTTTGAGAAACCCCCAATACCCCTATATATAGGAGGGTCATGGGACATGGTTCTCTACCCCGGACAATGCGGGATTAAAGCAGGAGTAGAAGGGTTTGAGATTTTCCACAAAACAACTAATCTGCGTCAGCTGAACTGATTGGTTCACACCTAAAACGATTGTTTCGGGCCCTGAGCTGATCATTTGGGACCTGAGCCGATCGTCTGGTTCTCTGAGTCGATCGGTTCATGTTTGAGCCGATCGGTTTGTGCTCCTGATCCAACTCAAATTGACTTTCATATTTGTTTTCGATTAATCAAATATTAATCCTTGTCCAAATTGAATTTGTACAAGTGAAACAAATTGTATTTGTAAAATAGTCTTCTGACTTTCCAAACGATCTCGGTTGGTCACATGAATCGACCAGTTCAACAATTGAGCTGATCATCTCATTGATACATGAGCCGATCGTCTCACCATTTGAGCCGATCGATTCAGCAACCTGAGCCGATCGGTTCATCCCATGAGCCGACCGGCTGGGGCAGCAAACTATGCAAAATCAGTCAATTGTAGTTTCAATCAATCTAATACTCTAATCAATCGGTCCAACACCTTGAACATTATGATACTGAGCTATCAATTGACTGAATGTTTAATTAAACTACTAAATTCCTTTAGTAATCAATCTAAACATCGTTTGTGGATAAACTCCTCTTCCAGGTTAAATCCTATGTGTGTGACCCTGCAGGTCCATTTCATGTTGGTAGTGAAAGTCCATAACACTTATGACTTCACAAGCAAAGAGCAGTGCCTAGTCACACATCAGTGCTACCCAAGTGAAATAGAAAGTTGGAGAACAACTTTCAATCCTACAATTCGTGAATGGTGTTATAGTGAATGTATAATTCCTTTGTCCTTGATATCCCGAATGAACTCAAGGCATGGAATAGTCATCCTGTCAACGTTCATTCACTTTCTTGATTTCAGAGTAGATTGGAAGAGATATGTATGACATTAATATCACATACTGATTCACACATGCATGTGCACGCCTATCTCAATCCTACTCATCAAGTGGCCATGGATATCAAACTCCCTCAGGAGGGACAAATCCCATATCTATCACTCACCCCTCAAAAGCCTCATGTGTCAAAGCCACCCAATCATCACCTTTATAACAACCCATGTTTCATGACTGCGTTTGATGATGTCAAAGTGTACCCAATGACATGTGTTGAGTGTAGTGATTTCAGGTCAAAGAATCACACTCACCACCATTACTGTGAGAACTGACTGTGACTACCATGTCATGGTTCCATGTGTCAAACTCACGGTGGGTCTGTCCGGTAAACTTGTTCTCTAACAAGTACCTATGTGTTTGGTTTGATATCTCCATATCATGACTAATGAGATTCTGTCATCAACAAACACCACAATCTAGTCTTGTGTGTCATTGTTGTCTATCTACCTTCTACAATGACATCCGACTAGGGACATGAGAATGTACAAACTCTTAGCATCTGTATGATCTCATCGTTCAGGTCCTGAACCTGAAAGCATACGTCATTGAGTACTGTCATTCTCTAGATATTCAATATGTTCTATCATTATCTCATATGACTGAACCAGAAAGAATTGGAAGCTTGCCTTTGATGCTTATCAAATCAACCTTAATGTATCTCACCAATCATCCCATGATTGGCTCTCAAGGCATACATACCAACAGACTCGCACTTGCACTGCGAGCCAATCACCCTTGAATCATATTCATAGTGATCTTCAAACATGTCCCACATGTTGTTGTGCTCTAGTGCTAACATAGTGAGTTATGGAAACACCTTGTTAGAGTCAGTATTAACTGCATGTCTCTCATCTCTTCCTTGTACATCACACATATGAAATGGAGTTGCTGTAATATACAATCTAGTATTCTTTTGCTAACCTTTAGCCACATTGCATGACCAAGTACTCCTTACTTGTCATCAATGACCGGAATATCTATAAGTTCATCTCATGAACTTCCAGATCCATATAGTATCCACTAATGTTCTCTAACACACAGATACTCAGTTTTTCCTTTTAAACAACTTCATTGGAACGTTTCCATTTATCAACAAATATTCACTTTTATATATCCCATATATATTTTGTGATGAATTTTCTATCCTTTTTAGAAGTTCGCATCAGTGTAACTCTTTACAGTGAACCCTTCCTTATTTCCATAGAACTAGTACTTCTCAAGTACTTATCAAGTTCTTATGGTATTCCAGTAACCTTTACTGGAACTAGACAAACATCCACTCGTCATGTCCCACATATGAGTTATCAGGATGAGCACATCATATTGTCATGTCCTACATACAAGATTATGAATGCATTTTATTCTTGCTATGTCCATACATGCAAGATAATGGGATGATTACATACACGATAGATCCATATCTATTCTTAATGTTTCCATTCTTTATAAGAATTAGACACTTGGCCTTGGGATACTAACTCCATGTAACATGGACACATTTTCTCCAATTGAATCTGTGCACACTGAACCCTTTAGTATAGATTGCCAATGTATGCTTTCTCTTTTCAGGTCAAGAGGTTTTCAAGAACTATCTCTATAGATCTCTATTCCTATTACATAGGAAACGTCTCCATCTTCCCTAAAGATAATTTCCACTTTGGATTTCCATTCTAGAACATTTCCATTTCACATCAACATGTGGAATGTAAATATGCTCCCACTAAATCACAGATCCCTTCTTTATCTTTGACATATCAGTCAAACCCTTTGACTATATTATCAAAGTAAAGATCACAGTTCTGAGTTGCTTGTACTCAATCAATCACATTGATTAGTCCATTGTAACTAATAGACTTCATTTGCATTAATGGATTCATAAACCTTATAGGTTGTGTCACGTACACATCCTCATTTTATTCCTTATAGGAATGCGGTATTAGTATCCACATGCCAAATACCTTTAGTCATTAAGTTGCAATCAACAAGCATCATCCTTCTCAAAATGTCATCCATGTGTCTAAATGCTTAAGACTCATTCACACTTATGCATTTCATCCCAATGGGTGCTACCATCAAGGTCATACCTTATGGTTCACATGAAAGTCATTTAGGATGTAATGGTCATAAACCATAACTCGAAATCCGGTTCCTCAATATCATCTAGATTGTTGACTCATCATATGACCAACTCATCATATAGATATTTGAGGTGTATCTGTTAAGGAATTTGAGAACTCACAACACTTTATGATTCTTAATATCCTTTATTAGTGTAGGATATTCTTTATTTAAGAAGAACTTAGTTATTTGATAATCATCATCTAACTCCTTAGAGTATGACTCCATTTGATTTAGACATCACCATGCCTTAATCACGAGCTCATTATGATACACTATCATAATCACTCATAAGGATCTCAAACATCAAGTATTTCATTCATTGATCTCATCAAGAATTAACACTTTACCGAATTCATACTTCATCTATGATATTCTTGAACACTCTAAGATATTCATATTGGTATTTCTCTAAATACCGTTTGAAGTATTAGCATTAACTCTAATAGGTATGTAAATACATCACATGTATTATACCTAATAGGACAATCATTCTCCCACTACCACTAATGAAGATTGATTTATCATGTTCAAGAGATTCATGTTTCTTACTGGTTCTCTAACTAAAAGAGTCTAGATTTATCCATCATATGGAAACTAGAAATGAATTTCTCATGATGATGCTAATTCATTGTTTGAGTTATCAATAACTTTTAGATATCATTTTATCTTATGCATACCAAGTGCCACAAGATAAACAAGGCATTTCCACAAAGATCATATCTTTGAAACATCAACTATATTGATAGTCATCTTGTCACTACAAGATGCAACAATAAAGTGTTTCTATTGGAAAATCGAAACAACAGTTCTCAACTCTATTTCATGCCCTTTAGGCTGAAATAAACTGAAAGGTACTCCTATCTGTGGCAGCAACACTTGATCCAATGATGGGTACTCCTTTCTTGGTCCTTTCATAAAGGCCATCACTTCTTTGTAGATCTTACACATCATATATGTCAGATCTCCATCTTGGTATCATATACCTCAAAAGCGGTTCATTTCATGATACCTTAGGTGGAGATATCCATCCCCTCCTTCTTCTTCTTTTTTGTTCTTCCAAATATAGAGGGCAATTCCCTCGTTCACCCTCCCATGTGCCTTGAGGCTGAAGATGACTTGGGCTACTGGCTAGCATCGGAACCCTTCTTAGCTTTGCCCTTGGACCCACCTTTCTTTCTATTAATGAGCATCACATACTTTGGCTTGTCCTTCTTCATCTGTGCCTCGAGGCTAAAGACAACTTGTATTGTTGGCTAGCATCATAACACTTCTTTGCTTTGCCCTTGTCCACACTTCATCGATCAAATTAATGATTAGGGTTTGTCTTTCTTCATCTTTGCCTCTACTGTCCTCAACATGTCCAACAACTCTGTCAATGCTTGTCAAAGTTGTTCATGTTGTAGTTCATCATGAACTATATGATTCTCACAACATTTGCAGTATCATACTAGTAGCCAACTATTGGCTCAGAGGAAATTTCAGTCTAGTCATACCCAATCACATTGAGTGTGTGAATACCTACTGGATCTTCTTCTGTCATGACATACTAGGGTACTGTCTTGGAGACATCATATGTTTCATGTTGTCTCTGCAACTCATAGTTCAGAGAGCACAACATTAAGCACTCCACATCAATGGCATCCTCGGTATGCTTCCATAAGCATACATTCAACCATTAGTGTGGTGGGATCGAGTTCATCTGGTTCTGGTATAACTAGGACTTAGAGCTTTCGCTCTTCGATTGAGAACACTTGTGGGCTCCGATCTCCAAACCACGAATTAATCCCGATTTAATCATGTGCGGAAGCAATCGGTAAACAGCGGAAGACAAAAATCACGGGAAATTAAAACTTTTCGAGACAAGAGCCTGAAACCACAAACCTTTTCCATAGAAAAAGGATTTAACTGTTTACATCACTGACAATTACTTCTTGAGTAATTACATACAACATGATACCAAAACTCTCAAGAATTCATACTCCAAAACACTCCAGGACCTGAGAGTACAGAGGACACATAGGACTTAACTCTAACTACACCATGAAGCAGGCTAGATCTCCACCTGAGATATTTACTGCTCCTGATGCTGCTGTTGCTGGGATTGTTCACCTGAGGTCTTGTTCCTTCGTCTTCGACGACCACCTAAAAAGTAGAAGTCTACGGGGTGAGACAATTATACATAATTGCCCCAGCGAGAGTTATAACTCTCCACTAGGCTTTATAAGCAAAGCAAGGAATAACTAAAGCAATAAGAGCCTTCAAGATATTCACTGGCAGTTCTGATGATAAGCAAGAGTTCAATCAATATTAAAATATGAGAACATCTATGCTATTCAAGGTAACATCAATCAAATAACTCATAATTAACTCTAACAGATATACTACGCTGTTGTTTATGTTTTTCCAAACATTATTATTATTATTATGCCCTGTGGAGATGAGGCATACCACTCATACTCCAACTGATCGCTAAGAAGTCACATCAGTATCATACATAGGTCATTAAGAGAGCCGGATTCTTATGACCTCATCTTCCTCAGTCAGTTAGAGGATTGATTGTTTGACATCTGGCGGGATGTCTTTATAATAGCTCACCAGGGTACTCTGGTCCTTCGCTATTTTTAGAGTTACAGTGGCATTCTGTACTCTCTTCACTATCGGAAGATTTCTTGTTTATCTTTCACCGATACGGTATTTGTGTCTTTAAGGGAGTGTAGATATACATCTCACCTTTAGGACTTTATGGTGGGGTCTGATGGACTACTAGAATCTACATCATCCTCTCACCTTTTCTTTTATAGTGAAGGTATGACGGACTACAAGAATCTACATCAAATACCTACACTAGGATGTAAGGTTCTACACATCCATGTACCCCACATACTCAAAAGTATGTGCTCCAGGAGTTCCCTTAGGAAGACCTGTTTCACCATCATTTAGACAACTGACAATGATGGATCTATGATCAGGGCTCTACATTTCACTTGATTAGTTAGGTACATTCAGTATTCCAATCATCATACAGTAACACAGCTATATATGAGAATACAAAATGTAACAGGCCTAACTTATCACAATTATCAGATATTCATCTCAAGTCATCTATCAAGCATGACCTTAATAACATTTATGGCTCTTACAGCCCATAATTCACAAAGGATGTCACTTAGCAGTGCATCAAGATGGTTCACTATTCATAAAGCATAAGACATGCCTTCAATGAATATAACATGGTATTTCATACCTGGGTGTGACCATCATCTCATAACAACCTGCATGGTTAATTCAACAGATAATAGTAAACACTTCAGTAAATAGGAATACATCCCCAATTAGGGTTTCACTTGGATTCACCCTCAACTAGTGTTTCACATGGAATCACCCTAAAATAGGGTTCCACATGGGATCACCCACAACTAGGGTTCCACATGGAATCACCTTCAAATAGGGTTCCACTTAATAACCCTTACAATCAGGGTTTACTATTCATCTTTCATGTCATCGCCCAAAAATTAGGGTTTACTATTCACTCCATGGTGAATTGTACTCATTACATCATCATGTAAGAGAAACATCATCATTAAGACTCTTAATTATCATTAAGATCCATTAGATATCATCATTAGGGTTTCCATGACCTCACATAGGTGGGTCATTCCCTAATCATGCACCTTCATGTGTAAAAGAAGTATCTTACTAGAGATTCTTCCTAAAAAGGGCACTTTCTCTCTCTAGGATACTTTCTCTCTCTAGAAACACTTTCTCTTTCCTCTCTCTAGTAGATGGTGGCAACACCACTCTAGATTAGGTTGAGATAAGTCTCTATTGACTGATGTGAGCCAAGGAATCAACATCATGTGATTAGGGTTTAATTAGACTAGGGTTTTACCTCTTTAGACCCCTCAAGGGTATTTTGGTAATTTGCCTCATGATCACCATCATGGGTCAACTCACTAATCACTTAGTCCCTTAATGACCTATGTTACCATTAGGGTTTAGATTAGATCACCATTGAACTAATTACACCATCAATTGATTAAGTACAAACCACCATGTACACCTTCAAACGGTTTCAACCTTCAAACGGTTTCAACCACCAAACGGTCTTGAGACCGTTTGGTCTCAAACGGTCTTGAGACCGTTTGCTCCAAACGGTCTTGAGACCGTTTGGATGTGTTGACCGTTTGGAAGAGTTGACCTTCCAAACCGTTTGGAGCTCAATCGGTTTGAAACCGTTTGATCAAATCAACTTGAGATCGATTGGACCAAACGACCCTGAGATCGTTTGAGCCCAAACGGTCTTGAGACCGTTTGGATCCAAACGGTCTTGAGACCGTTTGGCCTCAAACGGTCTTGAGACCGTTTGGATCCAAACGGTCTTGAGACCGTTTGGTCCAAATGGGCTCAAACCGTTTGGACCTCCAAAGTGGT
The DNA here is from genome assembly GCA_963693085.1 of Alisma plantago-aquatica. Classification (NCBI taxonomy): domain Eukaryota; kingdom Viridiplantae; phylum Streptophyta; class Magnoliopsida; order Alismatales; family Alismataceae; genus Alisma; species Alisma plantago-aquatica. The sequence continues at coordinate 769,607,364 of OY856413.1, read as the reverse complement.
TCAAAAGTTACAATTGGTCATGGATATGTATGTTGAACCCCTCAATTGGCTAAAGGTATGCTAACCACTTATACATTGAGCCAATTAGGGTTAGCCTTAACCACTTAGACATTAAATTGACCCTCAATTGTAAACCAATTAGGGTTCAATCGTTTTCAATTAGGGTTTCAAGTTGATTGGTCATCAATGTTCAACAATGTGAAACAATTCAAGGTTGAACCTATCAATTGACCTCCAATTGGGCTCAAACTTGGCCCAAACGGTCTTGAGGTCGTTTGGACATCATCCAAACGGTCTTGAGACCGTTTGCCCAAATTTTGACCAAAAACCAAGTTGTTTTGACTAAGGTTGAAGTCCAATTAGGTCAAAATCAGCAATTTTCAACAATGCATCAATTTCCTACAATTGGACCCTCAAACCATTAGATTAACTCAACCCTAGACCTTCAAACGGTCTTGGGTTGACACCAAACGGTCTTGAGACCGTTTGGATGAGTTCCAAACGGTCTTGAGACCGTTTGCCCATCCATCCTTTGGACTTTAGCGAAAATTCATCAAGGTTTGATCTATTGAGTTGATCATCACATCAATACTTAATTGCAATATGATTTGGTGCCTTTGGACCTTCAATTGATCAACTATACTTGACCCCAGACCTCCAAACGGTCTTGGGGTGACCCCCAAACGGTCTTGAGACCGTTAGGGTGATTCCCAAACGGTCTTGAAACCGTTTGGGCTAAGCAACCCAAAATCTCAACTTAACTCATAGGAGATTCAGCACTAATTTCAATTAGGGTTTGCCCTATTAATCATCCTTCAACTCATGACTCGTTTGGAATTTATCCATAAAATTTGGTGAGTCGTTAATTAACATCATTATGAACAGTAATCCCAAACGGTCAACGTTTAGTCAACCATCTTAAACGGTCTTGAGACCGTTTGCCCAAAAAGGGAAAATTAAACAGATTGCAAATCAGAAATTAATTCAATTCGTTTTGCTAATTGATTTGCTCATATCTCACGATTCCTTTGGAGTTAACCTCTCAAATTTCGTGGGTGATTAACCTACATAATTATGAACAAGATTCCCAAACGGTCTTCGCTTGGTCAACGGGACCAAACGGTCTTGAGACCGTTTGCCCTCAAACGACCCTGAAACCGTTTGCCCACCAAACGGTTTTGAAACCGTTTTGAGCAATAGGTGGAGGTCGTTTGATAAAGTGAAAATCTGTGGATAAGCATAGGAATTAACGCCCTTATCTTCCACCTTAAGAACCGTAGCAGTTCTTCACGTTTTTGCTTGCAAGGATGCAAGGGAAGATAGGGAAGAAGAAGATCTATCAACTATATGCACAGAAAAGATGTATAATCAAAGCATAAAGTTTAGAGTTATAAAACCCGCCTAAAGCTTGCTCCTTGAGCTCCAAGCTTTCGAACTCCAAGCCTTTAATGGCGTCCTAGAAGCTCCACAGGTCGGCCAAGGTTAATCCTCCAAGGAAGGTTGAGAAAAGATGGCTAAAAAGATAGAATTAAGTAAGCTAGCCATGAATTTGTCCTTGAATCCGAATTCTAACCATGGAATTTGGGCAAGAAGGGGAATCCAAACCTACCTTGCACCCTTGGTCGTTTCTCCTGAGCTCCAGAGCAAGGCTTGGCCGTTTGGGAAAGAAAGGAAGTGAATGGAACAGGGAAAGATCGTTTGCTCATTTGCAAAGGAAAAGCCTTTTTATAGCTTAAGCCTATTTCTTACCACAAGGACCTTTCAAAACCAAAAATTCACATCTAGGTCCCTCCTTGCTCAAGAGCACGCCCAAGCCCATCAAATTATTAAGCAATTCTTAAGAAAACTCAAGATCTAAGGGTATAGGAATCCAACCTTCAACTAGGGTACATTCATGTAAAGGTTTTGTACCCATTTTAGGTGATTTCTATCACAAAGATCATTTTTCTCATTTAATTATTAAATGATGTATCCCTTTCATCATTTTTATTCTAAATGATGACAAGAGTCATAAAAGATGTTCTAGATGGTGAAAATTACAAGTTGGACCCCTCAATTTGGGTAAATTGCACTTTACCCCAAATTAGGGTTTCTAAGCATGGGAATTGCTTCCACAGCTGCACCTTGGTGCTCAAGCTTGGGAAATCCCTCAAACTTTACCATAACCATTCACATGATGTTTCAACATCAAAGGAACATCTTATCTTGTGACTTTTGCAGGTTCAACCCTTAAACTGGGTAATTTTCACATAGGTCCCTGCATACAACACAATGCTACAACTTTATACAAAAAGGAGCAAAATTGAAAGTAAATGTTCCTGAGGAACTTAATTACATGCCAGGGAGTGTTCACAAGTATATTAATTACATATTTAGGCAAAACTTCCAGGGTTAGGTCATAACCCAGGTCAGGGGTGTTACAAATTCTTTACCCCTTCAAAAGGATTTCGTCCCCGAAATCGATAAAGCATATTATAAGAAGAGAGCAGGATATTTTCTTCTCATTTCATCTTCTAGTTCCCAAGTGGCTTCTTCAACACCACGATGGTTCCAGAGGACTTTTACAAGGCTTATATCCTTCTTCTTTAACTTTTTAGTTCTGTTATCGAGGATTGACACTGGTCCCTCCTCATACGTTATATCTTCATTCAATTTTACCTCCATAGGTTGTAGAACTGACTCGGTATCTGGATGACATTTCCTCAGCATGGAAATGTGAAACACAGGGTGCAGCTTCTGCAACTCTAGAGGTAACTCTAGTCTATAGGCCACCTTTCCAACTTTTTCAACAATTGGATAAGGTCCCAAAAATCTAGGAGCTAACTTTCCTTTCTTCCCAAAACGAAGGACTCCTTTCCAAGGTGAGACCTTGAGATACACTCTGTCTCCATCCTGGAATTCTAGGGGTCTACGACGTTTATCGGCATATGATTTCTGTCTATCTTGTGCAGTCTTAAGCTGTTGTTGTATAACTTTAATCTTTTCTGTAGTTTGCTGCACAAGATCAGGGCCTAATAACTGGTGCTCACCAGTTTCATACCAACACAAGGGTGATCTACAACGTCTGCCATATAAGGCTTCATATGGTGCCATATCAATGCTATGTTGATAGCTATTGTTATAGGCAAACTCTATCAAGCTTAGATGTAGATCCCAACTCCCGGTAAATTGGAGAACACATGCTCTCAACAGATCTTCTAAGGTCTGTATAGTCCTTTCTGACTGTCCATCAGTTTGAGGATGAAAGGCTGTACTAAACCTTAACTTGGTGCCTAGGGCTCTGTGTAACTGTTCCCAAAAGTGACTTGTAAACTGGGGACCTCTGTCAGAAACTATAGTGACAGGAACTCCGTGCAAACGCACTATCTCTTGGACATATATCTGGGATAACCTTTCAGCAGTATAGGTTGTTTTGACAGGTAAGAAATGCGCTGTCTTTGTCAACCTATCAACAACTACCCAAATGGAATCATGTCCTTTGTTTGTCCTGGGTAGGCCAACAACAAAGTCCATGGTTACATGGTCCCACTTCCACTGTGGTATGGGTAAGGGTTGCATTGTCCCTGCAGGTTTCTGGTGTTCAGCCTTGACCTGCTGACACACAGGACACCTCAGAACAAACTCAGCTACATCCTTCTTCATCCCAGGCCACCAATACATGTCTTTCAAGTTTCGATACATCTTGGTGCTCCCTGGATGCATAGCATACATCGAAGAATGAGCTTCTTCCAGGACTAACTTCCTCAGGTCGTCCACATCTGGCACTATCATCCTTCCATGATAGCATGCCACCTGGTCATCTGACTCATGAAAACCTTCTCGCTTCTCATTTCCAGACTCAAATCTAATCTGCTGTACAGAAACATCTACTTGTTGTGCCTCCTTTATCTGCTCTCTTAAGGTAGGTTTAATCTGCATCTCAGCTAACAGACCGGCTAACAATGAGGCCTTCAACTGCACATTGTCATGCCTTAAAGAGATAAGCATATCTCTTCTAGAGCATACTAAGGAACTTAGTTGTGCCCTATCCATGGTTGATGTTGCTGATTTCCTACTCAAGGCATCTGCAACCACATTGGCCTTGCCCGGATGGTAATCAATCGTACAATCGTAGTCCTTGATTAACTCCATCCAGCGACGTTGCCTCATATTAAGCTCATGCTGAGTGAAGATGTACTTAAGGTTCTTGTGGTCTGTGAAAATCTGGAAAGTTTCTCCGTAAAGATAATGTCTCCAGATTTTCAAAGCATGGACCACAGCAGCTAACTCCAGATCGTGTGTCGGATAATTCTCTTCGTGTTTCTTAAGCTGTCGGGAAGCAAAAGAAATCACTTGGTTATCCTGCATCAACACACATCCAAGTCCATTCTTGGAGGCATCACAAAAGATTATATATTCCTTTCCTTGCTCAGGTAACACAAGCACCGGTGCACTTGTCAACCTCTCCTTCAACAGCTGAAAAGACTGTTGACACTTATCACTCCAAGCAAAAGGAACATCCTTCTGGGTTAACTTGGTCAAAGGTAAGGCTATAGAACTGAAATTTTTAATAAACCTTCGATAATAACCAGCTAACCCCAAGAAACTTCTAATCTCCGTCGGTGTCTTCGGTTGTTCCCACTGCAGAACAGATTCTATCTTTGCAGGGTCAACACGAATTCCCGAGGCAGATACCACATGTCCAAGGAAGGATACTTCAGATAACCAAAACTCACACTTGCTAAACTTAGCGTATAGCTTATGCTCTCTTAGCAAGGTCAAAGTCTGGCGAAGGTGTTGCTCATGCTGCTGAGCATCTTTACTATAAATCAGTATGTCATCTATGAAGACGACAACACACTGATCAAGGAAAGGTCGAAAGACTCTATTCATGAGTTCCATGAATGCAGCCGGTGCATTGGTTAGTCCAAACGACATGACCGTGAACTCATAGTGACCATATCTTGTCCTAAAGGCAGACTTAGATATGTCACTGTCCTTAATGCGGAGTTGATGATATCCAGACCTTAAGTCTATCTTAGAAAAGACTGTTGCACCACGCAACTGGTCGAAAAGATCATCAATCCTCGGCAAAGGATATTTATTCTTTATCGTTACTTTATTGAGTTGTCTATAATCAATGCACAACCGCATCGATCCATCTTTCTTTTTAACAAACAAAACTGGAGCACCCCAAGGTGAGGTACTCGGTCGGATGAAACCCTTCTCAAGTAACTCTTGAAGCTGTTTCTTGAGTTCTGCCATCTCAGCAGGCGCCATCCTATACGGAGTCTGGGCTATAGGTTTCGTATCTGGGACCAAATTGATCTAAAAATCAATTTCCCGGGGTGGTGGTATACCAGGAAGTTCTTCGGGAAACACATCCTCGAATTCCCTGACTATCGGAACTTCAGCAGGGTTGGAACTCTCCTTGGTAACATCTACCACATGGGCTAAGAATGCGTAGCATCCTTGCCTCATCAACTTATCAGCAACCATAGCTGATACAAGACAGGTGGGCAGAATCTTTCTTTCACCTTGAAAGATCCATGTGTTGCTTTCATCAGCAAACACTGCCAGCTTGGATTCACAATCCAAGACAACTCGATACTTTTCCAAGTTATCCATCCCTAGGATTATATCAAATCCTTGCATATCAAGCGGTATGAGATCCACTTGAATGCGATGCTTAGAAAAGAAAAGTACGCAAGGAGAGCATACTTCTTGCAGAACAGCAGACCCACTCAACGGAGTCTCCAGCAACAACTTATCTGCCCTATGACTAGTTGTCATATTGCAGTTACGAATCACTCTTCGAGTGATGAAAGAGTGCGTAGCACCCGGGTCAATCAGAACAGATACTACACAAGATTTAGACATATCAGAATATAAAAGTTCCATCTGACCTGTCACCACTTGTGGATTGACCACTGCTTCTGGTGGGTTCATAGCATAGAACCTTGCTGTAGCCTGCTGTTGAGGTGGTGCTGATGATCCAGCTTGAGACGCTTGTCCACGTCCTCGAGCTGCTCCTTGATGTTGTCTATTCTGAGATCCCTGTTGATTCTGTCTCGGGGTTTGTTGTGTCACACCGACAGCCCTAGAACGACAATCCTTCATCAAGTGTCCCACCTTACCACAGTTGTAGCAACTCTTTTCCTGTTGCTGTGGTCTAGGTGGTCCAGTAACTGACACAGATGCAGAACTGTGCGTCCCTTGAAGCGGTTGACTTCGTCCTCTACCTCTGCTTGGTGTCCATTGAGTTTGAAAACTCGATCTGGGTGGCGGAGGGTTAGGTGCAGAGAATCTAGGTTTCTTGGAATCCCTAGATGAAGAACCCTGGAACTGTGGATATCTTTTATGGGTTTGTCTTTTCTCAACTACAGATCTCTCTATCCTTCGGACTGACTCAACGAAGGTAGAGAATCTCTCTCGGTTCTCTAAGGCAGACACTGGGGTAGACATGTCAGCATTCAACCCCTTCTCAAACCTTCTGATTCTTTCTTCTTCTGTGGCAGCCATGTGCGGACAAAATCGCAACAGCTCCATGAACTTAGCTTCGTATTCGCTAATGTTCATAATACCCTGTCTCAGTCTCTCAAACTGAGAGATCTTCTCGTCTAGGAAGGTCTTGGGAAAATATCTATTGATAAATTCTCGACGAAACTCTTCCCATGAGAACTCTGCCCCAGGTCTCTTCTGCTCTTCCATGTTCCACCAGTGACCAGCACTTCCTTTGAGAAGATAGACAGCATGTCTAACCTTCTCAGCTTCAGGGATGTTGAGGATCCTGAAGGCCTTCTCCAGCTCTGTCAACCACAGATCAGCATCTGCGGGGTCAGCAGTCCCATGGTACTCGGTAGCTCCGACACGACGTAGTCGCTCGAACGTCTTCCCGATACCTTGCCCCTCAGGCTGGGCAGGTACCCTAGGTGCAGGCATAGGCAACCTGTCGGTTATGTGTGTCATGGCAGTCATAAACTGCCCAAACATTGTCTGGACTGCTGGGTTACCCATGTCATCTGGATCAAACTGGGGTGGCTCTCTAGGTTGTTCTGGTACAGGCTGTTCCAATCCTGGTACTCCTGCACCACCTTGAGGTGCACTAGCACTACTTTCTTCCACATTCTCATCATGTGGCTCTGACATCTTAAGTATCTTCTTCTCCTGAGGAGTAGAAGATTCTATTAGATAAGGAAGGAATACTAAAGATAGACTCGACTTCCTAAGTCCTATGCCTCTGTAGACTCGAATGAACCTGGAGCTCTGATACCACTTAATTGTGGGCTCCGATCTCCAAACCACGAATTAATCCCGATTTAATCATGTGCGGAAGCAATCGGTAAACAGCGGAAGACAAAAATCACGGGAAATTAAAACTTTTCGAGACAAGAGCCTGAAACCACAAACCTTTTCCATAGAAAAAGGATTTAACTGTTTACATCACTGACAATTACTTCTTGAGTAATTACATACAACATGATACCAAAACTCTCAAGAATTCATACTCCAAAACACTCCAGGACCTGAGAGTACAGAGGACACATAGGACTTAACTCTAACTACACCATGAAGCAGGCTAGATCTCCACCTGAGATATTTACTGCTCCTGATGCTGCTGTTGCTGGGATTGTTCACCTGAGGTCTTGTTCCTTCGTCTTCGACGACCACCTAAAAAGTAGAAGTCTACGGGGTGAGACAATTATACATAATTGCCCCAGCGAGAGTTATAACTCTCCACTAGGCTTTATAAGCAAAGCAAGGAATAACTAAAGCAATAAGAGCCTTCAAGATATTCACTGGCAGTTCTGATGATAAGCAAGAGTTCAATCAATATTAAAATATGAGAACATCTATGCTATTCAAGGTAACATCAATCAAATAACTCATAATTAACTCTAACAGATATACTACGCTGTTGTTTATGTTTTTCCAAACATTATTATTATTATTATGCCCTGTGGAGATGAGGCATACCACTCATACTCCAACTGATCGCTAAGAAGTCACATCAGTATCATACATAGGTCATTAAGAGAGCCGGATTCTTATGACCTCATCTTCCTCAGTCAGTTAGAGGATTGATTGTTTGACATCTGGCGGGATGTCTTTATAATAGCTCACCAGGGTACTCTGGTCCTTCGCTATTTTTAGAGTTACAGTGGCATTCTGTACTCTCTTCACTATCGGAAGATTTCTTGTTTATCTTTCACCGATACGGTATTTGTGTCTTTAAGGGAGTGTAGATATACATCTCACCTTTAGGACTTTATGGTGGGGTCTGATGGACTACTAGAATCTACATCATCCTCTCACCTTTTCTTTTATAGTGAAGGTATGACGGACTACAAGAATCTACATCAAATACCTACACTAGGATGTAAGGTTCTACACATCCATGTACCCCACATACTCAAAAGTATGTGCTCCAGGAGTTCCCTTAGGAAGACCTGTTTCACCATCATTTAGACAACTGACAATGATGGATCTATGATCAGGGCTCTACATTTCACTTGATTAGTTAGGTACATTCAGTATTCCAATCATCATACAGTAACACAGCTATATATGAGAATACAAAATGTAACAGGCCTAACTTATCACAATTATCAGATATTCATCTCAAGTCATCTATCAAGCATGACCTTAATAACATTTATGGCTCTTACAGCCCATAATTCACAAAGGATGTCACTTAGCAGTGCATCAAGATGGTTCACTATTCATAAAGCATAAGACATGCCTTCAATGAATATAACATGGTATTTCATACCTGGGTGTGACCATCATCTCATAACAACCTGCATGGTTAATTCAACAGATAATAGTAAACACTTCAGTAAATAGGAATACATCCCCAATTAGGGTTTCACTTGGATTCACCCTCAACTAGTGTTTCACATGGAATCACCCTAAAATAGGGTTCCACATGGGATCACCCACAACTAGGGTTCCACATGGAATCACCTTCAAATAGGGTTCCACTTAATAACCCTTACAATCAGGGTTTACTATTCATCTTTCATGTCATCGCCCAAAAATTAGGGTTTACTATTCACTCCATGGTGAATTGTACTCATTACATCATCATGTAAGAGAAACATCATCATTAAGACTCTTAATTATCATTAAGATCCATTAGATATCATCATTAGGGTTTCCATGACCTCACATAGGTGGGTCATTCCCTAATCATGCACCTTCATGTGTAAAAGAAGTATCTTACTAGAGATTCTTCCTAAAAAGGGCACTTTCTCTCTCTAGGATACTTTCTCTCTCTAGAAACACTTTCTCTTTCCTCTCTCTAGTAGATGGTGGCAACACCACTCTAGATTAGGTTGAGATAAGTCTCTATTGACTGATGTGAGCCAAGGAATCAACATCATGTGATTAGGGTTTAATTAGACTAGGGTTTTACCTCTTTAGACCCCTCAAGGGTATTTTGGTAATTTGCCTCATGATCACCATCATGGGTCAACTCACTAATCACTTAGTCCCTTAATGACCTATGTTACCATTAGGGTTTAGATTAGATCACCATTGAACTAATTACACCATCAATTGATTAAGTACAAACCACCATGTACACCTTCAAACGGTTTCAACCTTCAAACGGTTTCAACCACCAAACGGTCTTGAGACCGTTTGCTCCAAACGGTCTTGAGACCGTTTGGATGTGTTGACCGTTTGGAAGAGTTGACCTTCCAAACCGTTTGGAGCTCAATCGGTTTGAAACCGTTTGATCAAATCAACTTGAGATCGATTGGACCAAACGACCCTGAGATCGTTTGAGCCCAAACGGTCTTGAGACCGTTTGGATCCAAACGGTCTTGAGACCGTTTGGCCTCAAACGGTCTTGAGACCGTTTGGATCCAAACGGTCTTGAGACCGTTTGGTCCAAATGGGCTCAAACCGTTTGGACCTCCAAAGTGGTTCAAAAGTTACAATTGGTCATGGATATGTATGTTGAACCCCTCAATTGGCTAAAGGTATGCTAACCACTTATACATTGAGCCAATTAGGGTTAGCCTTAACCACTTAGACATTAAATTGACCCTCAATTGTAAACCAATTAGGGTTCAATCGTTTTCAATTAGGGTTTCAAGTTGATTGGTCATCAATGTTCAACAATGTGAAACAATTCAAGGTTGAACCTATCAATTGACCTCCAATTGGGCTCAAACTTGGCCCAAATGGTCTTGAGGTCGTTTGGACATCATCCAAACGGTCTTGAGACCGTTTGCCCAAAGTTTGACCAAAAACCAAGTCGTTTTGACTAAGGTTGAAGTCCAATTAGGTCAAAATCAGCAATTTTCAACAATGCATCAATTTCCTACAATTGGACCCTCAAACCATTAGATTAACTCAACCCTAGACCTTCAAACGGTCTTGGGTTGACACCAAACGGTCTTGAGACCGTTTGGATGAGTTCCAAATGGTCTTGAGACCGTTTGCCCATCCATCCTTTGGACTTTAGCGAAAATTCATCAAGGTTTGATCTATTGAGTTGATCATCACATCAATACTTAATTGCAATATGATTTGGTGCCTTTGGACCTTCAATTGATCAACTATACTTGACCCCAGACCTCCAAACGGTCTTGGGGTGACCTCCAAACGGTCTTGAGACCGTTTGGGTGATTCCCAAACGGTCTTGAAACCGTTTGGGCTAAGCAACCCAAAATCTCAACTTAACTCATAGGAGATTCAGCACTAATTTCAATTAGGGTTTGCCCTATTAATCATCCTTCAACTCATGACTCGTTTGGAATTTATCCATAAATTTGGTGAGTCGTTAATTAACATCATTATGAACAGTAATCCCAAACGGTCAACGTTTAGTCAACCATCTTAAATGGTCTTGAGACCGTTTGCCCAAAAAGGGCAAATTAAACAGATTGCAAATCAGAAATTAATTCAATTCGTTTTGCTAATTGATTTGCTCATATCTCACGATTCCTTTGGAGTTAACCTCTCAAATTTCGTGGGTGATTAACCTACATAATTATGAACAAGATTCCCAAATGGTCTTCGCTTGGTCAACGGGACCAAACGGTCTTGAGACCGTTTGCCCTCAAACGACCCTGAAACCGTTTGCCCACCAAACGGTTTTGAAACCGTTTTGAGCAATAGGTGGAGGTCGTTTGATAAAGTGAAAATCTGTGGATAAGCATAGGAATTAACGCCCTTATCTTCCACCTTAAGAACCGTAGCAGTTCTTCACGTTTTTGCTTGCAAGGATGCAAGGGAAGATAGGGAAGAAGAAGATCTATCAACTATATGCACAGAAAAGATGTATAATCAAAGCATAAAGTTTAGAGTTATAAAACCCGCCTAAAGCTTGCTCCTTGAGCTCCAAGCTTTCGAACTCCAAGCCTTTAATGGCGTCCTAGAAGCTCCACAGGTCGGCCAAGGTTAATCCTCCAAGGAAGGTTGAGAAAAGATGGCTAAAAAGATAGAATTAAGTAAGCTAGCCATGAATTTGTCCTTGAATCCGAATTCTAACCATGGAATTTGGGAAAGAAGGGGAATCCAAACCTACCTTGCACCCTTGGTCGTTTCTCCTGAGCTCCAGAGCAAGGCTTGGCCGTTTGGGAAAGAAAGGAAGTGAATGGAACAGGGAAAGATCGTTTGCTCATTTGCAAAGGAAAAGCCTTTTTATAGCTTAAGCCTATTTCTTACCACAAGGACCTTTCAAAACCAAAAATTCACATCTAGGTCCCTCCTTGCTCAAGAGCACGCCCAAGCCCATAAAATTCTTAAGCAATTCTTAAGAAAACTCAAGATCTAAGGGTATAGGAATCCAACCTTCAACTAGGGTACATTCATGTAAAGGTTTTGTACCCATTTTAGGTGATTTCTATCACAAAGATCATTTTTCTCATTTAATTATTAAATGATGTATCCCTTTCATCATTTTTATTCTAAATGATGACAAGAGTCATAAAAGATGTTCTAGATGGTGAAAATTACAAGTTGGACCCCTCAATTTGGGTAAATTGCACTTTACCCCAAATTAGGGTTTCTAAGCATGGGAATTGCTTCCACAGCTGCACCTTGGTGCTCAAGCTTGGGAAATCCCTCAAACTTTACCATAACCATTCACATGATGTTTCAACATCAAAGGAACATCTTATCTTGTGACTTTTGCAGGTTCAACCCTTAAACTGGGTAATTTGCACATAGGTCCCTGCATACAACACAATGCTACAACTTTATACAAAAAGGAGCAAAATTGAAAGTAAATGTTCCTGAGGAACTTAATTACATGCCAGGGAGTGTTCACAAGTATATTAATTACATATTTAGGCAAAACTTCCAGGGTTAGGTCATAACCCAGGTCAGGGGTGTTACAACACTTCCCAATGTCCTAATCAGTCATGGAAATTATTCACATTAGTTTGTTGGTCTTAAGGACCGATAACAAATAAAGTGATTATTGTTGATTAACCATTTATTGTACAAAGGAAATATATGCAATTTAGTCCAAAAACTTGTTTTGACTTGATTCATTTGAAAAGGTTTTACGATATAATTAGGACTTTAATTAATTATCACTCGCACTATTTTTGTTCAAATTGTTAGCCCTCAATATCAATTCAGAAGATTGCAGCGTACAATCTTCTAGTGGGTCAAGATCCTGAAATTCTCTAAGTCATGGACCAGCTAGGGTTGTCACCCACAACTTAGATCTTCCAGGTAGGAAACTCTTGCCAATTGCATCATATGCAACTCTTGAAAGATGTCATATGCAACTCCTTGCCATGATCACCTCCATGCCTCAAGGTGCTAGATCCTATCTAGGTCACCTTGTTAAGTCCGACCCAAAGCCAACACGATGAATATGCTCCCTGCTAGGGCAGACCCACATATTCATCCTTCACGTTTCTACGAGATAGATGGTGCACCATGCTAGGGCATGCCCACACTTGGCCGATCAAGCTTTTCACGTGTGTCGCATTTGGATAGCATATACAACTTTAATATTTAATGAGGGATTTGGTTTTTATAGGTACATATACATATCCAATCATCATAATACATAGTACGTATCATATACATGCTATATCCTACAGAAAACATGCAAAATGATAGAAGTAATGATTATAGCCATCCTAATATGATTCCTCGAGCCAAGAGGAATCACGATCATCTAGGTCACATCACATGAAACCTGTACAAGATGAAGTCTGTGCTTTTCCGTTCTGGGTTTGATCAACTCATCTCCATGATTGATCAACTCGTGATCCAGCTGGCCGGTTGGGTGCCACTAGCCGATCGACTGGCGCCTCCAGCCGATCAGTTCACTGGTCATCATGCATCTCCTCAGGTCGCCACCCGTTCATATCGCTCCTTGAGCCGGTCGTCTGGATCGCTAACCGATCAGTTCACACCTTGAACCGATCGTCTCACTTGTCATCAGATTGTCCTCCGTTCTTTGACATAACAGGAAATATAAAAAAGATCTATCCTATTTACATGTAAATTGGGAAACCCCAAGTTACATTTGGGGGGAGCAAAGGTAGGAAAGAAATCTCGATTTATTTTGAGTTACATCAGGAATAAGGAGATAGGGAATCGGTGCGCAGACTGAGATGCAAGCAACCATATTCAACCAAGCACACATACATAAGGTTTATTGGCCATAACCACGCTATACATCCACCACAAAACTCATTTAAGGGCGACGCGTATTGAGTGCATTCATATTACATATCATATATGTATATTGGGATTTCTAGATTTAGGATTGGACATGCATAAATCCAATTTTATTCACATCGTATGCAATAAATAAAGGCGACAAACCAAAATCGATCACATCGATAATCCTAAAGTATAGAGCAGTTGACGTGGCTCTGATACCACTGTTGGGTTTTAAGGGAGATAGAGAAGGCAACAGAAACAAACAAAAATTCTTCTCCCCGAACCCAATATAAAGGAACCGCGTCAACGTTTATACAATAGGAAGGATGGTTTGTAGAGGCATACCTTGTCTCGAAGCTTACTCGGTGACGTTACCTCACGGCTTGTGTGGTCTTCACCTCCAATCTTGGATGGTGTCTGTGCAGCTCCTGGTCTCACCGAGACTATCAGTATTGACAACTGTCCTCCGAGCGGCATAAGTCTCCCGCCTCTGAAGCCACACGGACCACCTGGAACTCCAATATCCTTGTCTCACAAGGAATCGAAAGGAGTCGTACCCTCTTTTCGGCGTACTAGTCACCGACACACTCTCCTACAACAAGTTTCTTTTTTGTAGTTGTCTTTCCCTTGTTGTGCCTCCCTTATCGGGTAGCACTTGCTCGGGCTCTCTCGATTGCCAAAACCAGAGAGAACGACAACTTTGCAGAGTGACTTGTGTTATGAGTTGTACTTTGAGAAGCCCCCAATACCCCTATATATATAGGAGGGTCATGGGACAGGGTTCTCTACCCCGGGCAATGCGGGATTAAAGTAGGAGTAGACGGGTTCGAGATTTTCCACAAAACAACCAATATGCTTCAGCTGAACCGATTGGTTCACACCTAAAATGATCGTTTCAGGCCCTGAGCTGATCGTCTGGTGCTCTGAGCCAACCGATTCATGCCTGAGCCGATCAGTTTGTGGTCTTGATCCAACTCAAATTGACTTTCATATTTGTTTCTGATTAATCAAATATTAATCCTTGTCCAAATCGAATTTGTACAAGTGAAACAAATTACATTTGCAAAATAGTCTTCTGACTTTCCAAATGATCTCAGTTGGTCACATGAATTGACCGGTTCAACAATTGAGCCGATCATCTCATTGATACATGATCCGATCGTCTCACCAGTTGAGCCGACCAGTTCACCAACTTGAGCCGATCGGTTCATCCCTTGAGCTGATCAGTTGGGGCAGCAGACTATTTAAAATTAGTCAATTGTAGTTTCAATCAATCAGATACTCTAATCAATTGATCCAACACCTTGAACACTATGATACTAAGCTATCAATTGATTGAGTGTTAAATTTAACTACCAAACTCCTTTAGTAATCAATCTAAACATCATTTGTGGATAAACTACTCTTCCAGGTTAAATCCTATGTGTGTGATCCTGTAGGTCCATTTCACGTTGGCAGTGAAAGTCCATAACACTTATGACTTCACAAGCAAAGAATGGTGCCTAGTCACACATCAGTGCTACCCAAGTGAAATAGAAAGTTGGAGAACAACTTTCAGTCATACAATATGTGAATGGTGTTATAGTGAATGTATAATTCCTTTATCACTGATATCCCGAATGAACTCAAGGCATGGAATAGTCATCATGTCAACGTTCATTCACTTTCTTGATCTCAGAGTAGATTGGAGGAGATATGTATGACATCAATATCACATATTGATTCACACATGCGTGTGCATGCCTATCTCAATCCTACTCATCAAGTGTCCATGGATATCAAACTCCCTCCGGAGGGACAAATCCCATATATATCACTCACCCCTCAAAAGCCCCATGTGTCAAAGCCACCCAATCATCACCTTTATAAGAACCCATGTTTCAGGACTGTATTTGATGATGTCAAAGTGTACCCAACGACATGTGTTGAGTGTAGTGATTTCAAGTCAAAGAATCACACTCACCACCATCACTGTGAGAACTGACTGTGACTACCATGTCATGGTTCCATGTGTCAAACTCACAGTGGGTCTGTCCGGTAAACTTGTTCTCTAACAAGTACCTATGTGTTTGGTTTGATATCTCCATATCATGACTAATGAGATTCTGTCATCAACCAACACCACAATCTAGTCTTATGTGTCATTGTTGTCTATCTACCTTCCACAATGACATCCGACTAAGGACATGATGAGAATGTACAAACTCTAAGCATCCATATGATCTCATCGTTCAGGTCCTGAACCTGAAAGCATATGTCATTGAGTACTATCATTCTCTGGACATTCAATCCATTCTATCATCATCTCATATGACTAAACCAGAAATAATTGGAAGCTTGCCTTTGATGCTTATCAAATCAACTTAATGTCTCCCACCAATCATCCCATGATTGGCTCTCAGGGCATACATACCAACATATATATACATATACATATACATATACATATACATATATATATATATACATGCATATATATATGTATGTATGTCTGTATACTCACACAAGCGCATACAAATATGTATATTTATAATCAAAATGGAAAAATAGTGAAAGAATAGCTCAAATAATATTTTATCCAAATATCTCACAAGAATAAGAATTTATATCAATCAATATGATCATTATTGCTAGATGGGTCAAGTAGCTGTTAGTGGAGCTTTTCATTAATTCATGGAGATATACTATTATTTTGGAGTCAAATATTGGAGTAGACCCTAGCTAAAATAGGATAAGAGTTAAACATGGATTTTCTAAAATATAGGCCACAAATATCAATCAATTTGGTTTTAGATCCTCATATAAACCACATGTGGGTTTCTTATTCTTGCTCACAATGAACAATATTAGACAATTATTAAGTTTCATACAAGATTTCAGATCATACTTAAGGGACAAACTCCAACCTAGGTCATATAGGACAAGACCAAAATCATTATCATGGATCAATATTTTCATTATCAAGAGTATCAATGCCAATATTGAATTAGGGTTCAACAAGATTATCCAATATTCTTTATAAATATTGAAAGTGGAATTCATAGGATTTGAACATATTTAGAATTGATAACCACATGATTGGGGTTAGATGATCATAACCGATTTTCATATCATTTTCATGAGAATAGGCATTAAGTAGTGATTAAAGTCGATCTAGGTTTCCACTAATCATGAAGTATTAAGCAAGGTCAGATCTAGGAGTTTTAGAGTCACAAAGAAATATTAGATAATTTACCAAAGATTAATAATCATGGGATTAGTATATAGGAATCAACCTTGTAGTTTGCACCTTTAATTACATTTCATGTTCAAGTTACTAATAATATGATAAATAGTCATCAGGGGACAAAAGATGGTTATAACTTTTATTGGGATTATTAATATATAGAGCTCTAGTGTCTTGATGATTTGTAAGACAAACACAAACTAGTAATCATTTTTAGATTGTCAAAAGATATATGTTAGAGATAAAATTGGAAAATGAATTGGAACAAGGTTCACATATCATTTTATTCATGTTCCACTCATTTTTTACTTATTAATATAGAGTGCTTGCACTTGATAATTCAATAATCCAATCATTACTTATGATTTATTTATGATCTAATTATTTTGTAATTTTTCTTAGTAGAGAAGGGGAAAACTTTTTTTTTGAAAAACTATAGGCCATTAATCAACGGGCATACTTGAAATCTAAAAGATAATGTGTTCTCAAAATTTCCTCCTCACTAAAGGTATGTGTGTGAGTGGGGCAATGACTAGGTGGCTCATTTCATTTCGATTAGCTTTTGACCGTGATCGATTGGTTACTTCTAATTCCACTCCATTGAATGGCTTGGATAGAGGGGTAGAGAACCACAAAGGAGCGCTTCTCTAAAGTCGAAGTGGTGAGAAAGAGGAGAGGAGTCTTTGCATTGGCTCGAGAAGTGGACATGCATCCATGGAGAGGGCTCATATGTGGTGGACTAGGTATGTGCCAAGATGGTGGGAGGAGGGAGGGAAGATGTGGTTGAGTCTTAGGATGGAAGGATAAGTGGAAAAGAAAAAGGAGGGTTCTCGAACATCAAACTATGTACAAAGAGTTGAAAAAAAGAGAGGAAATGGTTCAGGGGTGGATACAAAGCTGACTGGGGAGTTATATTTTGGTTTTTAGAGGAGGCAGAGAAGCAGCGGAAACAAAAATTTTCTCCCCAAACCAAGAACAAAAGGAATCACGTCAACGTCTATACAATAGGAAAGATGGTTTGTGGATGCATACCTTGTCCCGAGGCTTGCTCGGCGACAGTACCTCGTGCCTTGCGCGGTCTTCATCTCCCGTCTTGGACGGTGTCTGTGCATCTCCTGGTCACACCGGGACTGAAGACTCCTGGTCTCACCGGGACTGTCGGGATTGACAGTTGTCCTTCGAGTGACAGAGGTCTCCCGCCTCTACAGTCGTCCACACGGACTGCCTGGAACTCCGATCTCCTTGTCGCACAAGGAACCAGAAGGAATCACACCCTCCTGTTGGCGTACTAGTCTCCAACACACTCTCCTGCTGCCAGTTGCAACTGTAGTTGTCTTTCCCTTGTTGCGCCTCCCTTTTCGGGTAGCACTTGCTCGGGCTCTCTCGGTTACCAAAACCAGAGAGAATGACAACTTTGCAGAGCAACCGGCTTGCACTGAGTAGTACTCTAAGAAGCCCCCAATACCCCTATATATATAGGCGGGTCATGGGACATGGTTCTCTGTCCCCGGCAATGCGGGACTAAAGCAGGAGTATAAGGGTTCGAGATTTTCCACAAAAAAACAACCAACTCACAACCTGAATCGATCGTTTCACAACTGAAACGGTCGGTTGGGGACCTGAACCGATCGGTTGACACCTCAACCGATCGGTTGGGACCCATGAGCTGGTCAGTTCACTTCTGAACTGGTTGGTTCGTGGTCCTGGTCAGTTCCCGATTGACTTTCCAACTTTTGTTTCTAATTGGTATCAAATACCAATCCTTGTTCCAATCAAATTGGGCAAGTGAAACGAAAGGAAAATTCTCACCAATCCTACTTTCCCAACTTGCTCGATTGCAACAGTTGAATCGATCGTTTCAACACTTGAAGCAGTCGTTCACCTTGTCCTTGAGCCGATCGACTCAACACTTGAGCCGATCGGTTCACCAAGCTCAGCCGATTGGTTCATCACATGAGCCGATCGGTTGGGAGTGCAGATTGTGCAGAATCAGTCAATTGCGGTTTCAATCAATCTGATACTCTAATCAATCAGTCCAACACCTTGAACACTATGATATTGATCTATCTATTAATTGAGTGTTTAATTGAACTACTAAACTCCTTTAGTAATCAATCTAAACATTATTTGTGGACAAACTCCTATTCCAGGTTAAATCCTATGTGTGTGACCCTGCATGTCCATTTCACGTTGGCAGTGAAAGTCCTTAACACTTATGACTTCACAAGCAAAGAGCGGTGCCTAGTCACATATTAGTGCTACCCAAGTGAAATAGAAAGTTGGAGAACAACTTTCAATCCTACAATCCGTAAATGGTGTTACAATGAATGTATAATTCCTTTGTCACTGATATCCTGAATGAACTCGAGGCATGGAACAGTCACCCTGTCAATGTTCATTCATTTCCTTGATCTCAGAGCAGACTGGGTGAGATGTGTGTGACATCAATATCACATATTGATTCACACGTGCATGCGCATGCCTTTCTCAATCCTACTCATCAAGTGGCCAAGGACATCAAACTCCCTCAGGAGGGACAAATCCCATATCTATCACTCACCCCTCAAAAGCCCCATGTGTCAAAGCCACCCAATCATCACCTTTATAACAACCCATGTTTCAGGACTGCGTTTGATGATGTCAAAGTGTACCCAACGACATGTGTTGAGTGTAGTGATTTCAGGAATCACACTCACCACCATCACCGTGAGAGCTAACTGTGACTACCAAGTCATGGTTCCATGTGTCACTCTCACGGTGGGTCTGTATGGTACCTTGTTCTCTAACAAGTACCTATGTTCTTGATTTGATATCACTATATCATGACTAATGAGATTCTGTCATCAACCAACACACAATCTAGTCTTTAGTGTTATTAATGTCTATGGTTATTTCCACAATAACAACAGACTAGGGACCAAACAAGAATGTATACTCTTGACATCCACATGATCTCATCGTTTAGGTCCTTAACCTAAAAGCATACGTCATTGAGTAAAATCATTCTTTAGACATCTATCATGTTACACCATCATCTCAGAAATAGTTTAAACATATAGATCGGAAATTTCCTTTATTATTATTCAAATCATTTACAAAGTATCCCATTACAATCATCATATGATTTGCTCTATGGGCATACATACCAACGGACTCCCACATGCACTTAGAGCCAGTCACCAAGGAACCTCAATCCTTGTGACCTAGCATGACCATCATGCTTCTGCTGAGAAAGAGCCTTAGTCAGTGGATCAGCTATGTTGTCTTCAGTTGGTACTTTGCAAATCTTCACATCTCCTCACTGTACGATATCTCGTATGAGATGGAAGCGCCGCAGTATGTGCTTGGACCGCTGATGTGATCTGGGCTCCTTAGCTTGTGCAATAGCTCCAATATTGTCACAATAAAGCTCAATTGCATCACAGCTACTGAGAACTACACCAAGTTAAGAAATGAACTTCCTAATCCACACAGCCTCCTTTGATGCATGTGAAGCAGAAATATACTAGGCCTCTGTAGTAGAATCGGCAACTGTTTCTTGCTTGGAACTCTTCCAGCTCACAACTCCATTATTAAGGCAAAACACAAATCCTGACTGCGATCTGTAATCATCTTTATCGGTTTGGAAGCTTGCATCGGTGTAACCCTTTACAACCAACTCTTCCTCGCCGCCGTAAACAAGAAACTGATCGTTAGTCCTTCGCAAGTACTTGAGGATGCTCTTCACAGCTGTCCAGTGAGCATCCCCGAGATCTGACTAGTACCTGCTCATCATACTGAGAGCACACGAGACATCTGGGCGGGTGCACAACATAGCGTACATGATGGATCCGATGGATGATGCATATGGGATCCCATTCATACGCTCCCTCACTTCACAAGATTGGGGACATTGAGCTCTAGAGACAATGACTCCATGTAGCATGTGGATGCTGCCTCTCTTTGAGTTTTCCATGCTGAACCGCTTCAACACTTTGTCAATGTATGTGCTCTGACTTAGTCCGAGAAGCCTTCTAGATCTATCTCTATAGATCTTAATTCCTAGAATGTAGGATTCTTCTCCTAAGTCCTTCATTGAGAAAGTATTCCCAAGCCAAGTCTTTACCTTCCCTAAGGCTAAGACATCATTCCCCATCATATGTATGTCATCCACATACAATATGAGGAATGTGGTCGAGCTCCCACTAACCTTCTTGTACACACAAGGTTCATCTTCATTTTGAATAAAGCCAAACACTTTGACTTCCTCATCAAATCGAAGATTCCAACTCTAAGATGCTTGCTTCAATCCATAGATTGACCTTTGTAGCTTATAGACTTTATTGGCATTCTTTGGATCTACAAAACCTTCAGGTTGTGTCATATACACATCCTCATTTATATTCTCATTAAGGAATGCAGTTTTAACATCCATCTGCCAAATCTCATAGTCATAGATGCAATAGCAAGCATGATCCTGATGGACTTAATCATGGCAACTGGAGAAAAGGTTTCGTCATAGTCAACACCTTGAACTTGTCAAAATCTCTTTGCAACCAATCTACCTTTATAAGTTTGCACATTTCCATCCATGTCGGTCTTTTTCTTAAAGACCCACTTGCACCCTATGGGTTTTACCCCTTCGGGTGGTTCCACCAAAGTCCATACTTTGTTGGAGTACATGGATTCCATCTCGGATCTCATGGCTTCAAGCCATTTCACAGAATCTGGTCCCTCCATAGCTTCTATGTAGGTAGTTGGATCATCATCTATGATCAACTCTCCACCTTCTTGAGTCAAAAGGTATCCAAACCTCTCAGGTTCAAGGCGGGTCCTACTAGATCTACAAGGTACTTGTGTTACCTGAGGAGAATGAGTTTCTACAACACCTTGTGAATCTTCATTTTCCTCTCGTACATCTACCAGTTCAATGTTTTCTTGTTGGGCTTGAACCTCTTCAAGCTCTATTTTCCTCCCACTGTTTCCTTTGGAAATAAATTCCTTCTCTAGGAATACAACTGTCCTGGCAACAAACACTTTGTTGTCAGTAGGGTGGTATAGATAGTATCCCCTCATTTCCTTGGGGTATTCAACAAAATAACATTTATCAAATTTGGGTCCAAGATTATCAGGAAACATTTTCCTAACGTAAGCCTCACACCCCCAAATCTTCAAAAAAGACAAATCGGGACGCTTCCCAGTCCATATATCATATGGTGTCTTTTTAACCAATTTAGATGGTACACAGTTAAGTGTAAACGCGGCAGTTTCAAGAGCATGACCCCAGAAGATAATTGGAAGATCAGCAAAACTCATCATTGATCGCACCATATCCAACAATGTGCGATTCCTTCTTTCAGACACACCGTTATGTTGTGGTGTTCCTGGCAGAGTCCATTGTGATACAATACCACGGGCTCGCAGAAGGTCCTCAAACTCCTGGCTTAAGTATTCCCCACCTCGATCGGATCGAAGTGCCTTAATACTTTTACCAAGTTGGTTCCGTACTTCATTCATGAAATCCTTGAACCTTTCAAGGGTTTTTGACTTATGCTTCATCAGGTACACATAGCCATACCTACTAAAATCATCAGTGAAGGTAATGAAGTACTGATACCCATTTCTGACATTAGTTCTAAAAGGCCCACATACATCAATATGTATGAGTCCTAATAGATCACTAGCTCTCTCACCTTTACCTAAAAAGGGAGTCTTGGTCATCTTTCCCAACAAACAAGATTCACATGTCTTTATTGATTCATAATCAAAAGAGTCTAGATAACCATCTTTATGGAGTCTAGATATGTGCTTCTCATTTATGTGCCCTAGACAACAATGCCAAAGATATGTTTCATTTGAGTTGTTGAGTTTTTGCCTTTTGGTGTTTACGTTGTATACATTTGTCTCTAAATCTATCAAGTATAGACCATTAGACATTGGGGCACTGCCATAAAAGATCCCATATTTAGAAATGGAACAATTTCCATTCTTAATAAGAAATTCAAATCCATCCTTGTCCAAACAAAAACCAGAAATGATATTCCTATTTATGGCAGGTACATAATAGCAATTCTTCAACTCTATTATTAGCCCACTAGGTAGAGTTAACTCATAGGTTCCTACAGCACTGGTGGCAACTCTTGCCCCATTAGCAACACGTAGTTCAACCTCACCTTTCCCTAAAGGCCTACTTCCCTTAAGATCCTTCACATTTGAAGAAATGTGAGATCCGCATCCGGTATCAAGTACCCATGACGAAGAAGTAGTAAATTTAATCTCTATCACGTATACACCAGAAGTAGAGATCTCTATCTCTGACTTCTTCCATCGTTCCTTCCATCCTCTCCATGTAGAAGAAATTTGTTTGGCGAGAGAACCCTTCTCTCCCTCACCTTTCGTTCCATAGATCTCTATCAATGAACTTTCTTTCTTCTTCACTAACGTATTAAGCATACATAGAGTGGATTCAAAGGCTCCTGGTATATCTGGATTGTGCAGAACACTTCTCACAGTCCTCAACCAGTTATGGAATTTGTTCTCAATTAATTTTCCCATTTTAAAAGATGATTCCTTTGCCATTCTATAAGAGAAATTGCATTTTGTCAAAACCTTTTTGATTTGATTTGAATAAAATTTGATGATAGTTAATTAGGCCTTTAATTAATTACTGCTCCCACTATTTTGACTCAAATTTACAGCTCTCACCATCAATTCGGAAGATTGCAGCATACAATCTTCTAGTGGGTCAAGATCCTGAAATCCTCTGAGCCATGGACCAGCTTGGGCTGTCACCCACAACTCAGATCTTCCAGGTAGGAAACTCTTGCCAATTGCATCATATGCAACTCTTGAAAGATGTCATATGCAACTCCTTGCCATGATCATCTCCATGCCTCAAGGTGCTAGATCCTATCTAGGTCACCTTGTTAAGTCCGACCCAAAGCCAACACGATGAACATGCACCCTGCTTGGGCAGACCCACACATTCATCCTTCACGCTTCCACGAGATAGACGGTGCACCACGCTTGGGCATGCCCACACTTGGTCGATCAAGATTTTCACGTGTGTCACATTTGGAAGGCATCTAAAACTTTAATATTTAATGAGGGATTTGGTTTTTATATACATATACATATCCAATCACCACAATATATATTACGTATCATATACATGCTATATCCCACAGAAAACATGCAAAACGATAAAAGCAATGATTATGGCCATCCTATTGTGATTCCTCGAGCCAAGAGGAATCACGGTCATCTAGGTCTACATCACATGCAACATGTACAAGATGAAATTTGTGCCTGCCTTTCTGTTGATATGTATGCCCTGAGAGCCAATCATGGGATGATTGGTGGGATACATTAAGATTGATTTGATAAACATCAAAGGCAAGCTTCCAATTCTTTCTGGTTCAGTCATATGAGATAGTGATAGAATAGATTGAATGTCTAGAGAATGACAGTACTCAATGACGTATGCCTTCAGGTTCATGACCTGAATGATGAGATCATACGGATGCTAAGAGTTTGTACATTCTTGTTATTTCCCTAGTCAGATGTCATTATGGAAGGTAGATAGACAGCAATGACACACAAGACTAGATTGTGGTGTTGGTTGATGACAGAGTCTCATTAGTCATGATATACATATATCAAACCAAACATATATGTACTTGTTAGAGAACAAGTGTATCGGATAGACCCACCATGAGTTTGACACATGGAACCATGACATGGTAGTCACAGTCAGTACTCACAGTGATGGTGGTGAGTGTGGTTCTTAGACCTAAAATCACTACACTCAACACATGTCGTTGGGCACACTTTGACATCATCAAATGCAGTCCTGAAACATGGGTTGTTATAAAGGTGATGATTGGGTGGCTTTGACACATGGGGCTTTTGAGGGGTGAGTGATAGATATGGGATTTGTCCCTCCTGAGGGAGTTTGATATCCAAGGCCACTTGATGAGTAGGATTGAGATAGGCGTGTGCACGCATGTGTGAATCAGTATGTGATATTGATGTCATACATATATCGTTCAATCTACTCTGAGATCAAGAAAGTGAATGAACGTTGACAGGATGACTGTTCCATGCCTTGAGTTCATTCGGGATATCAGTGACAAAGGAATTATACACTCGCTGTAACACCATTCACGGATTGTAGGATTGAAGGTTGTTCTCCAACTTTCTACTTTCACTTGGGTAGCACTGATTTGTGACTAGGCACCACTCTTTGCTTGTGAAGTCATAAGTGTTATGGACTTTCACTGCCAACGTGAAATGGACCTGCAGGGTCACACACATAGGATTTAACCTGGAAGAGGAGTTTTGTCCACAAGCAACGTTTAGATTGATTACTAAAGGAGTTTAGTAGTTAAGTTAAACACTCAATTGATTGATAGCTCAATATCATACTGTTCAAGGTGTTGGACATGTTGATTGGAGTATCAGATTGATTGAAATCGCAATTGACTGATTCTGCACAACCTGCACTCCCAACCGATCGGTTCAAGTGTTGAACCGGTCGGCTGAGGTTGTTGAACCGGTCGGCTCAAGTGTTGAGTCGATCGGCTCATGGTCAGAGTGAAACGATCGGTTCAAGTGTTGAAACGATCGGTTCAACTGGTGCAATCGAGTAAGTTGGGAAAGTTAGGTGGGTGAGAATTTTCCTTGTGTTTCACTTGCCCAATTTGATTGGAACAAGGATTGGTATTTGATACCAATTAGAAACAAAAGAAGGAAAGTCAATCGAGAACTGATCAGGACCACGAACCGACCGGTTCAGAAGTGAACCGATCGGCTCATGGGTCCCAACCGAACGGTTCACTTGTGAACCGATCGGTTCAGGTTGCAAGTTGGTTGCTTTTGTGGAAAATCTCGAACCCTTCTACTCCTGCTTTTAGTCCCATATTGCCGGGGACAGAGAACCCTATCCCATGACCCGCCTATATATAGGGGTATTGGGGGCTTCTCAAAGAACAACTCAGTGCAACCAGTTGCTCTGTAAAGTTGTCGTTCTCTCTGGTTTTGGTAACCGAGAGAGAGCCCGAGCAAGTGCTTCCCGCAAAAGGGAGGTGCAACAAGGGAAGGACAACTGCAGTTGTAACTGGAGGCAGGAGAGTGTGTTGGAGACTAGTACGTCAAAAGGAGGGTACGACTCCTTCCACTTCCTTGTGGGACAAGGAGTGTGGAGTTCCAGGTGGTCCGTGTGGACTACTACAGAGGCGGGAGGACACTGCTGCTTAGGAGGACAACTGTCATCCGACAGTCTGGTAGGAGGAGTCATCAGTCCCGGTGCGACCAGAAGCTGCACAGATGTCATCCAAGACCGGAGTTGAAGACCGCGCATTGCGCGAGGTATTGTCGCCGAGAAAGCCTCGGGACAAGGTATGATTCCACAAACCATCCTTTCCTATTATATAGACGTTGACACATTTCCTCATGCTGGGTTTTGGGGAGAAATTTTTTTTGTTTCCATTGCCTTCTCTGCCTCCCCTAAAACCCAACACTTTCTGGGTTTGATCAGCTCATCTCCATGATTGATCGGCTCACCATCAAGTTGGTTGTTCGGGTGCCACCAGCCGATCGACTGGAACCTCTAGCCAATCGGTTCACCGGTCGTCGTGCATCTCCTCAGGTCACCATCCGCTCATCTCGCTCCTCGAACCGGTCGTCTGGAACACCAACCGATCAGTTCACGCCTTGAACCGATCGTCTCAGGTCATCCGCCGTTCTTTGACATAACAAGAAATAAAATCTATCCTATTTACAATTGAATTGTGAAGCCCCGAGTTACATTTGGGGGGAGCAAAGGTAGGAAAAGAAATCTCGAATTATTTCGAGTTACATCAGGAATAGGAGAAAGGGAATCGGTGCGCAGACTGAGATGCAAGCAACCACATACAACCACACACAGATATAGGGTTTATAGGCCATAACCATGCTACACATCCGCCACAAAACTCATTTAAGGGCGATGCGTATCGAGTGCATTAATATTACATATCATATATGTATATTTTGGGATTTGTGGATTGGACATGCATAAAGCCAATTTTATTCGCATCGTATACAATAAATAAAGGTGACAAACCAAAATCGATCATATTGATAATCCTAAAATATAGTGTAGTTGATCTGGCTCTGATACCACTATTGGGTTTTAGAGGAGGCAGAGAAGCAGCGGAAACAAAAATTTTCTCCCCAAACCCAGAACAAAAGGAATCGCGTCAACGTCTATACAATAGGAAAGATGGTTTGTGGATGCATACCTTGTCCCGTGGCTTGCTCAACGACAGTACCTCGTGCCTTGTACGGTCTTCACCTCCGGTCTTAGATGGTGTCTATACAACTCCTGGTCACATCGGGACTGAAGACTCCTGGTCTCACCGGGACTGTCGGGATTCACAGTTGTCCTCCGAGCGACAGAGGTCTCCCGCCTCTGCAGTCGTCTACACGGACTGCCTGGAACTCCGATCTCCTTGTCGCACAAGGAACTGGAAGGAGTCGCACCCTCCTGTTGGCGTACTAGTCGCCAACACACTCTCCTGCTACCAGTTGCAACTGCAGTTGTCTTTCCCTTGCTGCGCCTCCCTTTTCGGGTAGCACTTGCTCGGGCTCTCTCGGTTACCAAAACCAGAGAGAACGACAACTTTGCAGAGAAACCGGCTTACAATGAGTTGTACTCTGAGAAGCCCCCAATACCCCTATATATAGGCGGGTAATGGGATAGGGTTCTCTGTCCCCAGCAATGCGGGACTAAAGCAGGAGTAGAAGGGTTCGAGATTTTCCACAAAAAAACAACCAACTCGCAACCTGAATCGATCGTTTCACAACTGAAACGGTCGGTTGGGAACCTAAACCGGTCAGTTGACACCTCAACCGATCGGTTGGGACCCATGAGCCAGTCGGTTCACTTCTGAACCGGTTGGTTTGTGGTCCTGGTCAGTTCCTGATTGACTTTCCAACTTTTGTTTCTAATTGGTATCAAATACCAATCCTTGTTCCAATCAAATTGGGCAAGTGAAACGAAAGGAAAATTCTCACCAATCCTACTTTCCTAACTTGCTCGATTACGACAATTGAACCGATCATTTCAAAACTTGAAGCAATCATTCACCCTGTCCTTGAGCCGATCGACTCAACACTTGAGCCGATCGGTTCACCAAGCTCAGCCGATCGGTTCATCACATGAGCCGATCGGTTGGGAGTGCAGATTGTGCAGAATCAGTCAATTGCGGTTTCAATCAATCTGATACTCTAATCAATCAGTCCAACACCTTGAACACTATGATATTGAGCTATCGATTAGTGTTTAATTGAACTACTAAACTCCTTTAGTAATCAATCTAAACATTATTTGTGGACAAACTCCTATTCCAGGTTAAATCCTATGTGTATGACCCTGCAGGTCCATTTCACGTTGGTAGTGAAAGTCCATAACACTTATGACTTCATAAGCAAAGAGAGGTGCCTAGTCACACATCAGTGCTACCCAAGTGAAATAGAAAGTTGGAGAACAACTTTCAATCCTACAATCCGTGAATGGTGTTACCGTGAATGTATAATTCCTTTGTCACTAATATCCTGAATGAACTCGAGGCATGGAACAGTCATCCTGTCAACATTCATTCATTTCCTTGATCTCAGAGCAGACTAGGTGAGATGTCTGTGACATCAATATCACATATTGATTCACACATGCATGCGCATGCCTTACTCAATCCTACTCATCAAGTGGCCAAGGACATCAAACTCCCTCAGGAGGGACAAATTCCATATCGATCACTCACCCCTCAAAAGCCCCATGTGTCAAAGCCACCCAATCATCACCTTTATAACAACCCATGTTTCAGGACTACGTTTGATGATGTCAAAGTGTACCCAACGACATGTGTTGAGTGTAGTGATTTTAGGTCTAAGAATCTCACTCACCACCATCACTGTGAGAGGTGACTGTGACTACCAAGTCATGGTTTCATGTGTCACTCTCACGGTGGGTCTGTCTGGTACCTTGTTCTCTAACAAGTACCTATGTGCTTGGTTTGATATCACTATATCATGACTAATGAGATTCTATCATCAACCAACAAACAATCTAGTCTTTACTGTTATTAATGTCTATGGTTATTTCCACAATAACAACCGACTAGGGACCAAACAAGAATGTATACTCTTGAAATCCGCATGATCTCATCGTTTAGGTCCTTAACCTAAAAGCATACGTCATTGAGTAAAATCATTCTTTATACATCTATCATGTTACACCATCATCTCAGAATAAATTTAAACATATAGATTGGAAATTGCCTTTATTATTATTCAAATCATTTACAAAGTATCCCGTTACAATCATCATATGACTTGCTCTATGGGCATACATACCAACAGACTCCCACTTGCACTTAGAGCCAGTCACCAAGGAACCTCAATCCTTGTGACCTAGCATGACCATCATGCTTCTGTTGAGAAAGGGCCTTAGTCAGTGGATCAGCTATGTTGTCTTCAGTTGGTACTTTGCAAATCTTCACATCTCCTTGCTGTACGATCTCTCGTATGAGATGGAAGCGCCGCAGTATGTGCTTGGACCGCTGATGTGATCTGGGCTCCTCAGCTTGTGCAATAGCTCCATTATTGTCACAATAAAGCTCAATTGCATCACAGCTATTGGGAACTACACCAAGTTCAGAAATGAACTTCCTGATCCACACAGCCTCCTTTGCTGCATGTGAAGCAGCAATATACTCAGCCTTTGTAGTAGAATCGACAACTGTTTCTTGCTTGGAACTCTTCCAGCTCACAACTCCATTATTAAGGCAAAACACAAATCCTGACTGCGATCTGTAATCATCTTTATCAGTTTGGAAGCTCGCATCAGTGTAACCCTTTACAACCAGCTCTCCCTCGCCACCGTAAACAAGAAACTAATCCTTAGTCCTTCGCAAGTACTTGAGGATGTTCTTCACGACTGTCCAATGAGCATCCCTGGGATCTGAATGGTACCTGCTCGTCATGCTGAGAGCATACGAGACATCTGGGCATGTGCACAACATAGCGTACATGATGGATCCGATGGCTGATGCATATGGGATCCCATTCATACGCTCCCTCTCTTCACAAGATTGGGGACATTGAGCTCTAGAGACGGTGACTCCATGTACCATGGGGATGTTGCCTCTCTTTGAGTTCTCCATGATGAACTGCTTCAGCACTTTGTCAATGTATGTGCTCTGACTTAGTCTGAGAAGCCTTCTAGATCTATCTCTATAGATCTTAATTCCTAGAATGTAGGATGCTTCTCCTAAGTCCTTCATTGAGAAAGTATTCCCAAACCAAGTCTTTACCTTCTCTAAGTCTAAGAATCATTCCCCATCAAAAGTATGTCATCCACATACAATATGAGGAATGTGGTCGAGCTCCCACTAACCTTCTTGTACACACAAGGTTCATCTTCATTTTGAATAAAGACAAACACTTTGACTTCCTCATCAAATCGAAGATTCCAACTCCGAGATGCTTGCTTCAATCCATAGATTGACCTTTGTAGCTTACAGACTTTATTGGCATTCTTTGGATCTACAAAACCTTTAGGTTCTGTCATGTACACATCCTCATATATATTCCCATTAAGGAATGCAGTTTTAACATCCATATGCCAAATCTCATAGTCATAATAAGCTGCAATAGCAAGCATGATCCTGATGGACTCAACCATGGCAACTGGAGAAAAGGTTTCGTCATAGTCAACACCTAGAACTTGTCGAAATCCCTTTGCAACCAATCTACCTTTATAAGTTTGCACATTGCCATCCATGTTGGTCTTTTTCTTAAAGACCCACTTGCACCCTATGGGTTTTACCCCTTCGGGTGGTTCCACCAAAGTACATACTTTGTTGGAGTACATGGATTCCATCTCAGATCTCATGGCTTCAAGCCATTTCTCAGAATCTGGTCCCTCCATAGCTTCTATGTAGGTAGTTGGATCATCATCTATGATCAACTCTCCACCTTCCTGAGTCACAAGGTATCCAAACCTCTCAGGTTCAAGGCGGGTCCTACTAGATCTATGAGGTCCTTATGTTACCTGAGGAGAATGAGTTTCCACAACACCTTGTGAATCTTCATTTTCCTCTCATAGATCTACCGGTTCAATGTTTTCTTGTTGGGCTTGAACCTCTTCAAGCTCTATTTTCCTCCCACTGTTTCCTTTGGAAATAAATTCCTTCTCTAGGAAAACAGTTGTCCTGGCAACAAACACTTTTTTGTAAGTAGGGTGGTATAGATAGTATCCCCTCATTTCCTTGGGGTATCCAACAAAATAACATATATCGGATTTGGGTCAGCTTATTAGGAAACATTTTCCTAACGTAAGCCTCACACCCCAAATATTCAGAAAAGACAAATTAGGACGCTTCCCAGTCCATATCTCATATTGTGTCTTTTGAACCGATTTAGATGGTACACGGTTAAGTGTAAACGTCGTGGTTTCAAGAGCATGACCCTAGAAGGAAATCGGAAGATCAGAAAAACTCATCATTGATCGCACCATATCCAACAATGTGTGATTCCTTCTTTCAGACACACCGTTATGCTGTGGTGTTCCTGGCGGAGTCCATTGTGATACAATACCACGGGCTCGTAGAAGGTCCTCAAACTCCTGGCTTAAGTATTCCCCACCTCGATCGGATCGAAGTGCCTTAATACTTTTACCAAGTTGATTCTGTACTTCATTCATGAAATCCTTGAACCTTTCAAGGGTTTCTAACTTATGCTTCATCAGGTACACATAGCCATACCTACGGAAATCATCAATGAAGGTAATGAAGTACTGATACCCATTTCTAGCATTAGTTCTAAAAGGCCCACATACATCAGTATGTATGAGTCCTAATAGATCACTAGCTCTCTCACCTTTACCTAAAAAGGGAGTCTTGGTCATCTTGCCCAAAAAATAAGATTCACATGTCTCTATTGATTCATAATCAAAAGAGTCTAGATAACCATCTTTATGGAGTCTAGATATGCGCTTCTCATTTATGTGCCCTAGACGACAATGCCAAAGATATGTTTTGTTTGAGTTGTTGAGTTTTTTCCTTTTGGTGTTTACGTTGTATACATTTGTCTCTAAATCTATCAAGTATAGACCATAAGACATTGGGGCACTGCCATAAAAGATCCCATCTTTAGAAATGGAACAATTTCCATTCTTAATAAGAAATTCAAATCCATCCTTGTCCAAACAAGAAACGGAAATGATATTCCTATTTATGGCAGGTACATAATAGAATTTCTTCAACTCTATTATTAGCCCACTAGGTAGAGTTAACTCATAGGTTCCTACAGCACTGGCGGCAACTCTTGCCCCATTAGCAACACAGAGTTCAACCTCACCTTTCCCTAAATGCCTACTTCTCTTAAGATCCTTCACATTTGAACAAATGTGAGATCCGCATGCGGTATCAAGTACCCATGAAGAAGAAGTAGTAAAGTTAATCTCTATCACATATACACCAGAAGTAGAGATTTCTATCTCTAACTTCTTCTTCCATCGTTCCTTCCATCCTCTCCATGTAGAAGAAATTGGTTTGGCGAGAGAACCCTTCTCTAATGTAATTGACTATATATAACACACCAATTTCACAATTGAGATGGTCACTTTGAATAAAATAAGATGTTGAATTTTCATATGAGTCATGTAATTGACTATATATAACACACCGATTTCAAAATTCAAATGGTCACTTTGAATAAAATAAGATGTTGAATTTTGATATGAGTACATGATAGATTGGGTCAATTGATTCCACACACAACAAGGAGATCATAGATCAAACACTAAAATATGTGGTAGTTACAATATAACTATAGGTTCGGTGCATAAGAACAAGAGTTACATAAATCAAAAGACATCATTCAAATCCAATTTGGGTTATCCTAATTCTCCCCCTAACAATTAGTAGGGGTGGGATTGGAGGCGGAGGAGGGTGGTAGGGGCATTGGTTCTTGTAATGTCCCTGTTTCTTACAATAGTGGAAGACTTAGTTTGCAAACCTACACTATCCCCATATTACCACCATAGTGGCAACATCTAAGTATGTGATTCTGACCAGTTCCTCAAGTTAGTCTTCAATTGGGTAAGCAATTAATGTAATTAAACAACAATCACATGCACAAGTAATGGGAAATGAGATACAAGCAAAGTCAATCATCATAGAAGTGAAATATGTTCATTACAAATTATATTCCCCCAACATGGTATCAAAGTCACATTTTTGTCCCAAACAGCCCAGCCAAGGGGGGCTTAGCTATACATGATCAAAACAGAAACAAAGGAGAAGGGAAAGAGAGTAGGAACCACCATGGATGCTTGATGAAGCTTGACTTCTTCACCTCCTTGCTGTCGGCCACGAGCCTCCTCCTCCAATGGTGCCCAAGAGCATGGCAATGGTGGAATGGATGGATAGAAACCTAGAGAAACTAGGTTTCTATGGTGGAAATGAGTGGAAAGTGGGAGGAAATGGGATTAAATGCAAGGAAAGTAGGTGGATGGGAGTAATGGAGGCAAGGGTGCAACTGGGTAGCGGCTAGGGGGTGCTCTCTCCGAGCCCTAGAAGCAACTAGTGCTTACATAGGATCTAGGGCTAAGTGGGGGTATAATAGGAAAAATAGTGAAAAGTTGTGTAGGGTAGGTGATCACCACAGTCATGGTGGGTGTGCCACGGCCGTGGTGAGGGTAGTGGGGAATGGCCGTGGGGGGTAAATATGGTCGTGGTGTGAAGAAAGTGGTGAGATGGTGGTGGCCACGGCCGTGGCGGAGTGCCACGGTCGTGGTGGGTAGCATGCACCACACATAAGATCTCTTCTTCTAATCTATTTTTCTTATTGTTTCCCTACTCTCCTCTTACATAGCTGATGTCTATGGTGCTACAAGCTAGAAACTTGTGCATATGGCTAAGAAACTCTCTTTTCTTCTCTCTTTGCTCTAGATACACCCAAATCCTTGGATTTAGGAGTTTGTCGGAGTTTTGGTGGACAAATTTAGGATCTTTGTTGCTAACTTTTGTTGTGTTCATCTTAGACTTCGTGTTCATCACTTCCAAGATGACTGATATAAGTTTTAATCTGGTTTCTTGCCTACTTATAATATGCATGATGTAAATCTTGTTCTAAAAATCTATAGAATGCTAAATGATGACCTTTTGTTCACTATTTTTCTTGAGTTTGATGACATTATAAATCCATAAATCTATCTTAGTCTCTTTGAATATTTTTTGTTGTATAAAAAAAATTTCTTCCACATGTAAAGTATGGAGTTTCAAAATATAAGTGTAATGATTCCTAAAATCTCATTCTTATGGTGTTTTGATACCCAATAAAATGAAATCCGACCCATTTATTAGCCCTTGTTGAATGGTGGTTATCCTATGCAAATCTTAGGGTATGTAAGGACTATTATAATGTTATAATAATTGTTAGATGAGACTCTAGTGATGGTGGTAGCTCATCTATGATATGTTTCGAGCATAAGATTGCCTAATTCGTACAAACAACATAAATTTTATATCTAATGATATGAAATTTTAGATGCTAACTGGTTTATGACTTGTTAAGATCTCTACAAAATTTCAAAAGATAATGAGATTCAAGCAAGGAGTTAGTACAATTTTGGCCTTAGTAGTATTTCAGGATTTTATGTGCCCTAGTTTGAGGCTTGGTCCTCTTTAGGATCAAGGATGGATATATATACCCTGATGGAGTAACATATAATTCCTGTATATGTTTTAGATCTTATGAAGTTGTTATCCATGTTTTTTTTATAAGAATAAACTGCGTGCTCATATGTAACTTGATAGATGCATTCAAAAATTCTTAACTACCTTAATTAATCAAGTGTAACCTTAATCATATAGTGTCCTGAGACCATAGAACTATCTTAGTGACAGAAATTGATGAATAATGAAAGGTGTATTCTGAAAGGAGCTCAGAGTTGTATACTTTCGAGTATATGTGAGTAAAAAGAGGGGATACCTCTATCATCATGAATCTAAGGTTATAGAGGGTGGTTGAGAGTGTGTCTCCAATTTGATGTGATAGAGAGTGCCTACAGTCCTAACTCAGATTTGTGGGTTGATATCCTAGTTTTTGGTATTGTGGAACGTATACCAAGGATGGACAAGGTTGTTTTAGTAGTTGGACCAATGAACCACTATGTTGTTACACATATTAACCGAAGGGAGGAGATCCTTAAGATTTTAGTTATCATAGATCTTATACAAGATTGATTATGACTTCACTGTGGTCGTCTAGTATTTTGAGTGGTACACCTCAAACTACCCAGGTCCTAGTAAAATATGTATTTAATTGTGTACTATACATGTTAGGGTTCTTAAATGAATCACATTGGATGTTAACCACTGCTTTGTTTTTCTTAATAACATTATATTGTGAGTCATATGTATTCATTTGTAGTCACCTATACATATAACCTGAGTCATTCTTAATTAGTTTTTAGGCACTGATCAGTATTTCTAATAAGTTATACTATATGCCTTAATTTCTTTAATTACATGATCTCCCCATAAGTAATAAATGTTATTAGACGTTATATCATCTTGCTGGGATATGAGCCTCACCTCATGAGTTTCTACACCTTTTTAGGTGATCAATAGTGGAGTCAGAACTATGGTTTCTAGGTTGCTCAGTTTGGGGATCGGTAGAGCTTGAAAGGTTGGTGTGGTTGTATAAAGTCCTACAGTCCTCCATGTACTCTCAGGTCTGGGAAGGGGAGTATGTATATGTTTTATACTGACTCAATTTTTTTGGTTGTATGTCTTGAATAATGTAAATGATGCAATTACTCAGAAGACACCTTTTGTATATAGGTTGTGGATGAGGCCAACAAACCCGTTTAATTTACCTAGCATGAATATACTATTAAATTGGAGCTTTTCTTAAATGTTTCTTGTGGAATGTTGAAATTTTAATACAATTTTGGTTCATTACCTTTTTTATAATATGATTAATTAGTGTATGATTTCCTTTTTGGTTTTAGTAATCTCATTTTAGTGTGGCGGGTTTCTAAAACTTAAGTTCATATTTTAAAGATATGCGAAGATAAAATTATAAAATTTGTTTTAATTATTGAAGTTGTTCTTATGGAGGTATATTTAGTAATCCTCACTCATTACTCCATATTTAGTTACATTTGTTTGATATTATTACTAGTATTTATAATGTATAACTTATTGCAACAATGATTAATTCTAAATACTCCTTAAGACAAGGTGCACTCCTAAGGGTACAAGCTCCACCCTTTGTAATGATTGATATATAATCTTATCTAATCATCTAGAGGGGAAACAATGATGAATAAACTAGATCCTATATATTTGACATTTCTTCTTAGTATTCTGTACATCACACTCAGGCCTATGGGTTCGACGTGTTGACCTATCTAATCAAGCTTTTCTTTACTAAAGGTTACTTACTAATTCAAACTTCTTATAATGCTGACTTGGTTCCTGAAATCATAAATAAAATTTGAAAAAACTTCTCTTTTCTTGCATGTATATTATGATACCGAAAATATTTTTGATGATGAAAACCCTTGTGATGTGAAGCAAAAATTGGCACCAAAATTAGTGTGAGAACCAAGTCAATCAGTTTTCACCATAACTCGTTCTACCAAAAGAGTTTAAACCTCTAAGGGCCTATAAGGATATGCTAAAATAACTATAACTCATACCAGAGACGACATGGATATAGAATGCACGATGCCAATTACTACTAGATCTTATTAATTACTTCACATGTCATTTACCACTTCAACTTAAATGTATTCAATCCTATCATGTAAAACATAACCTCAACATGGGACATCAGGAAGTCATTAGTACCTCTGACTATCCTAAGATGAGATTTGGATTTATCAAACCAAGGGAACAATATGAGACTCGCAACACTTGTTCTCTTTAGGAAATCATATATCCATATGCCATAAAGGAAGCTATATAATTTCAAAGTTGACATAGATTAAGTATTTTCACCGAGCAACAAATCTTTCCTCAACTAACCCTAGTGTATGCAAAAGTTGGATTTTATATTAGGTAGCTTTCAGTCCCCCAGTAAGAGGGTTTGCAAAACTATACTGAAAAACTAGGTTGAGGGCAAGGCATGCCTTACAACAAGGAGCTACCTCATATCTCTAAAGCATATGTATAGGTTGAACGCTTGTCAACCATGCATGTTCAATCCTTAAGGAGGAGGATGCATGCTTCAAAGTCATCAAGGAAAATGGATTTTGGTAGGAACTACTATTAAGCCTAACTAAGAGTGTACAAGGTATTCTACATTATTGATTTGACTTCCTATTAAGAAGGAAATGGGAACTAGTCACTACAAACACCAACATTCACATAAGAAAATTTTCCATCACCATTGAAAGGGTAGGCGTGATTAAGGTTTCCAAAATTGAGTCTCATCCGGCTAAGTAATAAGGGGAGTGGTAAGGGCCAAATTATGTAGAGACTCAAACCCTGACTGGTATTCCATGACTCATGGATAGGAATATAAAAAATTTATATAAGGGGACTTAAATGCCTAATCAAGGCATCTGTATGGGAAAAATATAGTGGGACCCGATAGGTGACCCACCCGAATGGTATCTTACACAATCAATGAAATAATTAGGAAAAAAGCATAACTATTTCATTTATCACAAGTATTCCAATACATATATCTTCACCTTCAAAGGTGGTATTATAAAGTAAAAGTTGCAACTATTTACGTATAAGACTAGTTGCATGGGAAAACTAGGTCATGCCAAGCTATCCTCAAGTCTAGCATCCATGGTACGATCTTCATGTGTCTATGTACTTTAAGGCCCCTACACTGGGGTTATTTAAGAACAATACCACACAAAATAGGAAACAAAGGGTATGTGTTTGTAAAACTGATATATCTGCACATTCTATAAGCATTTGGGTAAATTTTAGTAAAAAGAAATGCTAATTACATTTAGGTAATTTCAAAAGGAGTTTTTATCAAAAGAGAGTATCAAAGAAAATAAAAATAAAAATTGAGACATTATCACTTACAAAAATTATCTAAGGAAATAAAGAATTTCTTGCCTTTTTATCCACACATACCAACATATAAAAAAGTACATGTAGATTAAACAAGACTAGTATAATATAACTAGGACTAAGGAACCAAAAATCCACTCTCTATTTCCAGAGGGACTAAAACCTCAGTGCCCATATATAAAACATGACATGGGAATAAAACCCAGTGTTTGGAATGAGAATAAAACCCAATGCCTATAATTATAAAGTTTTAGGGGAATAAAACCAAGTGCATGATAGGGAAATAAAACCTAGTGCCTAAAATATGGTTACACTACTAGTAATTATTACTAGTACAAATTTAACATGAAAATAAAGTAGGCAAGATAATAATACAATCCAAGTAATATTCATGTACCTTTGGGATGTGAACATTCAGGATATGAGGAATGGAGTCACATGACTCATATAAAAGGGAAATATGATTTCAGTTTTCAATTATGGAGAATTTGATGGATAATAATTAATACTCAAAAATGAATTTGAATGAAATTAAAAAAGGAAGTTCCAATAGAGATAGAACTCGATGTAAACAAATTTGGATTTTGTCATTAATTTCCCAAATAGAACAGGAATAGAGTGCATACCTAATATTCATTGTTAACGATTAGAACAATAGATATACTTAGGCCCCAAAGTCAAGTATTCATCCTAGGAACACATTAGGAATGTTAGTAAACTAAATATAACATGTATCTATATTTCTATTATAGATTGTCATTATGTTATTATACTAGTTTTTATCACCTAATGGCTTTTTACTTTTTCTAATATCATATGATCAGATATATAACAGTTAATGTCCAAGTGGTATTTGGGTCTATATATCATCTCAATGCATACTTATCTGTATATTTAAGAAATAAGGTGCATTTTCTAATTTGGATCTCCTCATGTAATTTAAGTTGGTTGAGCAAGGTCAAAGATATGAGTTACATGGGATACTAGTTATCAAGATTACTGCTATTATATAAAACCAAGGTTTAAATCTAACATACTTCCATATATGCATAAATAGCTACTCATATGCTAATAAATACATGAATATGTTCATAGATGCATGTATTGATTTAATGTTTATTTACTTGTATTGAAGGAAACAACTTCATGCAAAGATTGGAATATTGTGTACCTTACATTATTATTTACAATTATAAATATATTCATAGATAATACACCAGGAAAATTTAATCAACTAGTATATCTCATAACAATAATTATGTTTTATAATCTGAATATTATGATAGTCATCTAATCCACAGTTAAATATATCACTATTTAAGTTATGATTTATTGGCTATGCATATTTCCTACTTTAATGTATATATACCATTACATATACTATAGAGGTGGTTAAATATGACTTTCAAGTCCACATACCTACTAGGGTTATCCAAATATGTGTTGTGTATTGACTTTGTTTACTTATCATCCAAATATTAGGAACATTATGGAGAAGTTTTAGACCAATAGATTTTCACAACATGTATGGGCTTTGTTGATGTATTGACCGTGATAACCTAAACTTTATTTTTTCATTTTCTTCTCTTGATCCATGGAAAAGATATTAACAATGAGGTGTCTTTAGACTACTAGGAACCTCTTTGGATTTGATGTACAAGTTATCATCATCTAGGAGTTGCATCCCTAGTCTGGTCATTGGGGAATGAGACACCCATAGATATGCCTGATTGTAGATTCTTTCATGACTGGACATGATGAAATCCCCAAGAGGGAAAGTACTTGAGTGGGGAGAAGACCGATGATGAGGAATAGGAGTGGTA
Organism: Alisma plantago-aquatica; assembly: GCA_963693085.1. NCBI lineage: Eukaryota > Viridiplantae > Streptophyta > Magnoliopsida > Alismatales > Alismataceae > Alisma > Alisma plantago-aquatica. The sequence continues at coordinate 769,567,615 of OY856413.1, read as the reverse complement.
GAGGTCTGTGGCCTATTAACGTTGCTAGAATCATCAGTGTTCCCTACAACTTGTTGTTTTTGTCATCTTTTGTTCCAGTTGGTGACGCAAAGAGTAAGACAAGTAAGTGGGTAGTGGTTATGATGATGAAGGAAAAATGTAGGTCAACAATTAGTGTCTTATGTAGTAGAACTCAAGTTGGTGGCACGAAAACTAGGTCCAGGGATGTCCATGGAAGGAGGTGGCAGCCGCTATAGGCTATTATAGCTATATGACACCAATGAAGAGGATGGAAGGGCCTATATGGTTGATCAGGGTGTGGGAAAAGGAGATGGAAGAGAAGGAAATGAAGAAGGGAAAGAAAAAGAGAGGAGGTGAGGGTGATAAAAGAAGAGGAGGGGGATACTGCTTACAGTTACCTGGTGTTCTATTGCTTGTGAGTGATGGGTCTGTGAGGGTCGCATCTAGGGAACTAGAGGTCGCGAACATGTGTTGAAAGTAAATGGACTTTGTTTGAAATAAAATTTAAAATGTATGAATGGGAAAAAAGCTTGTGAATTCCAATCAATTAATTAAGCGGATAAATAAAATCTGATTGACTTGAAACTTCTTACCCAACCTAAGTTGACTACGGGAAATCTGAATTTTCCATTCTTTTAGATTTTGAAATTCTCTTGTATCACATTTAATTTATTTTTCTTAATGTCCTACTTAAGACATTTATTCTCCTTGTTAGTAAATCATGCTTAATTTTTATTGTATTCCTCTGATTTTTCTATAATTGATGTCGTAGGAGTATTCAAGAGATTGAAACAAGACCGATTCTATATTTATAGTATTAAATAATTAATTCCCATTATTTATATTATTATGATTTTTACATCTTAGGGTTCCATATATAGTGAATATTTATTTGTTAGTGATATTATTGGGCTCTAGCTAATAGTTTGTATGAAAGATCAAGAAATAGGATGCTGGAATAATAGTTGTGTAAAGGGAAAAAAGAACAAGGAAATAGGCATATATTTTCAGAGTTAGGTATGTTACACTCATCCTTTCTTCCCAATCACTGGAAAATTTGCATATTGTGATGCCCATTTAGTCACCGTGGGCATCATAAACTACAAGTTTTTTGTAAACTCAAAGTAAAACCCAATAGTTACCTACCTAATATGGTTGTCATTTAAGCTGATCAAGGATAGACATTTTCTAACTCCCAAACAGATACTACATTTAGATTATCTGAGGCAAATATGCATCTTTGATTTTTTTCTCCTTGGCAATAGTTGTTTCCCAATATAGTTTGCTTGCTTCTTGTCTCCTTTCTCCCCATACTAGGATCACCAAGGAAGGAGTTGGAAACAATATATCAAGGTCTTTAACAAATTTATCAAACTTTATAATTACTTATTTATCTATTCTTAGATTTCTTTAAAAAAAGATGTTAAAAATTATTGCTATTCAAAGCTCATATGTATAATTATAGCGTCCATAGGGTTTAGACGAGGCTCTGGCAGCGCTGATGGTGGCCGAGGTAGAGGCCACGGTGGAAGAGGTGTTTCCCACCAGAATCGGCAACCAGAGACTCATGCCAATGTAGACGCAACGACTGTTCAAGAACAAGATGATGGCTCTAACCCTCTGTGCATGGAGGACATGGAGATGACTAGTTCCCATGGAAAGGTGAAACCTTCCTACAAGGATGAAATGATGGGCAAAACTAGAGGGATGCTCACAAACCTAAATCCTATCTCACTGGACCTTATCAAGGAGACAGACATCTCCATAGATGTATCAGGTGTCTTTCCCTCGATCCTAGTCCTGTGTGAAGCAATACAACCGCTGCTCGAACCCTGGCAACATGCCATCTTGGTGAAGGCTATCGGCATTAACTTGGGTTTCCAAGCCTTGGTTAATAAAATCCAGTCACTATGGCATCTGTCTGAGTCCTTCAAGGTGATCGATCTTGAGCAAGGTTACTACATCATCCAGTTCTCTAACTAGGAGGACTACCTAGTAGCGGTGACAGACGGACCTTGGGTGGTGCTCGGTAACTACCTCTCAGTGCAATCTTGGTATCCTTCATTCCGTCCATCGAACCTGATAGCCAGGAAACTGGTGGTCTGGGTTAGGGTACCAGACTGGCCAATTTTTCTATATCAGAACCAACTTTTGCATAGCATTGGGAACCTTGTGGGCAAAACAATCAAGATTGATTTGAATACCTCCTAGGGCTATAGGGGCAAGTTTTCCAGAATTGTTGTGGAAGTCAAAACCTCCAAGCCCCTCCTCCCTTCCATCTTTATCAATAACGAACACTTTCGGTTCCAATATGAAAACCTACCATCCATATGCATGAAGTGCGGTAGATTGGGTCACTCTAACAATGAGTGAAAATTATTGTTTCACAATCAGAGGGTGGGTCCACTTCAACATCAGTGTCCATGCCCATTGTTCCCTATACTATGGCGATCCACACTCAGGAAAAGGAAAGGCGCAAGCCACCTCAACAAAGAAAGATTTCACATAAGACTACTAATAAAGGCACTAATAAAACCCAAGGAGATAATGATTCTATCCCAATATCTGATAGTGAAGTCTCCAACTGTGATGGATATTGGGAGATAGCAATGAGTAAAAAGAAGAAGAGAGCGGCAAGAAAGCAGGCTGTAAATTCCCAAGCTAACAAAACAAAAACTAAGATAACTGTCGGCTCCAAGGTCACAAAACCTCAAGCAAACACATTTGTCCTCCTCTACGAGGATGAAGATCTGACCCCTCTAAAAAAAAAGTTCCCTATTAGTTTCAAGCCTCCTTTTTGGAGACATCCCTGAGCAGCAAGGCCCACTCCTTCGACAAGGTCAAGGTGGCAATGGTTTTGTTATGCTGAGAAATTGAAAGATTATTTACCAGTCAATCCAAAGCCCTGACAGGGTGAGGAAGAAGGGATGACTCCATGAATGCCCCCCTCAACCTGAAGGAGATGACCAGGAAGATGTAGAGCCACAACACGTCACTCTCTCCCTACAATTCAACGATCATGTGGAAACTGACCAAGAGGACGCCTCCATGAGTGTAGCAATGAATGACGATGCACACGTTATGGGACTGCAATTAATTAATTCTACCGACACCACCTCTCACCAATTTTTTAATGAAGTTCTGTTGCTATAACACTCAAAGAGCATGTACGAACGACAAAAGTCACCTTATGAAAGACCTAAAATTTACTCACAATCTACAATTACTTGCTATCATTGAACCCAGATGTAGCGACAAGGTAGCTGATGACATTATTTGCAAGGTTGGTTTCCCTTCCTCTCATCATGTTGAAGCCAATGGTTTCTCCTGTGGCATCTAGTTATTATGGGACAATCGACGTTGCAGCATTGATATCCTCTGCAATCACTTCCAGTTTTTCCACTGCAAAGTTGATGATGCTTGGTTCTTACCATTATCTACGCCAGCCAAAATCTGATCAAGAGGAAATTCCTTTGGAACAAACTATAGTAGCTTGATGTCACTGTTCCCTTGGCTTGGGTCGTCATGGGGGACTTTAACACCTTACGGAAATGTTCTGAGAAGAAAGGAAATACCTTCTTTGTAGGTAGGTGTCGGCTCGATTCAATGAGTGTCTCTTAAACACTAGTCTATCTGATACTAGGAGTCAAGGCCATCTCTATACTTTCTGACACAGATGTTTCCAGGAACACCTTGATAGGGAGATTGTCAATGATGACTGGCTTCGTCTCTACCATGACGCCACTATGATAGTCCTCCCTCGCATTGATTCAGATCGTAATCCCCTCCTGCTCTGCAAGTGCACATCCAAAACCAAGAAGAAGCATGTTCTCAGAACCAAGGTGAGTTGACATTTTGTACACTCTTTGTAAATAGATATTCTATCTAAGTGGAACACCCATGCTCCCTTTGTTGAAGCCCTACAAAAATTTCAAGTTGTTGTGCTCAAATGGGACCAGGCACGGATGAACCAACGCAACAATAAGGAGACATCTTTACTTAGACGCATCAACCATAACTAGGTAGCCTCTTAGCTACCAAATGCATATAGTTTTTCTGATGAGTCTACTGCCTTACAGGAACACTACAACAGACTCCTTTTTATGAAGGAGGCCAATTGGAAGTAGAAAGCTCATATCGATTGGATGAAACTTGGTGATGCCAACACCAAGTTTTTTCAATCTTATGTTAATGCTTGCAGCCACTACAACAAAATCACTAGACTAAAAGACAACTCTAGTGAGTGGGTGACAACTTGTCTGGGGGTTCAAGCTCTTATTCTTGACAATTTTGGAAGTCTGGTCACATCCACTACAAAACCAGCTCTTGTTGATATCACTACATATCCCGAAGCTTTCCCAACAATACCACATGATATGTACAACAACTTCCTTGTTACTCATACAATAGATGAAATTAAGAGAACTCTCTTCAAGATGGCCCCATCAAAGGCACATGGCCTAGATGGAGTGTATAATGAATTCTTACAAAGCAATTGGAGCACAATTAGCAACTCTATTGTACAAACTTTCACAAAGGTTTTCTCCTCCAAATCGATTGATCACTCCCTTATAGATCCCCTTATGGTCTTAATTCCTAAAGTGAAGGCACCGGAGACTTGTAGTGATCTTCAGACTATCTCTCTCACCAATGGATGTTTTAATCTCACCTCAAAGGTCCTTGTTGAGTGTATAAAACCCATATTAAATGATTGGATCTCACCATCTCAGTCAGCCTTCATTCCTGGAAGTCTTATCAGTGATAATATTCTTTTGGTTAAAGAGGTTATCCACTCCATGAAATCTAAATCTTCAAGAAAAAATTGGATGTGCATTAAGCTTGACCTCTCAAAGGCTTTCAATCGAATGAGTTGGGATTTTATCAGTGACACTCTCAATAGGACTGGGCTTCCCCAGAAGATCTATAATTTGATCATGCAAATCATTACCAAAGGTTCAACCTCTATTCTATGGGAAGGATCGCCCCTTCAGGCCTTCAAGGCTTCTAGGGGAGTAAGATAGGGCAACCCAATTAGCCCCTATGTCTTCGTGTTATGCATGGAGCATCTCAGTCAAGCTATTTCCATTGTAGTGGTTGAAGGTAGATAGAAACCTATGATATTATTGATGGGAGGTACTAAGCTCTCCCATGTTCTCTCTACCGATGATATACTCCTTATGGGTGAAGCTTCTTTGGCCCAAGAAAAGGTCATCAAAGCCACCCTTTCCAACTTCTCCATTGTTTCTGGACAAGTAGTTTCATTAGAAAAATCAAAGTGCTTCTTCAGTTCCAACACCCTAAGGCCCATGGTTTAGACTATCAACAGGAAGCTAGGAATCCCTTGGACTTTAGGCCTAGGGAAATACCTAGGAATTCCCATCCTACACTAGAGAATCAACAAGGACACTCACACACATATAATCTCTTCCATCTGCGCCTGCATGAACAGCCGGTCCATGCGCCACCTCTCCCTCGCTTGTAGAATCGCCCTAGCAAAATCGACCCTTGAAGCGATTCCTTGCTACACTATGTAGTAAGTACAACTCTTCTCATCCTTATGCGATGATATCAATAAGCACATTTGTAGATTCATCTGGTCTGGCAATTGGGAGCAGAGGAAGCTATCTCTTGTCTCATGGAAAAAGGTCACAACCAATAAAGATTTTGGTGTCTTGGGCATAAAAAATGCACATGACCGGAATCAGGCGCTTTTGCTTAAGAACGTCTGGACCTTTCTCAATCAACCCTCGAGAACCTAGGTGCAAGTCATGAAGGAAAAGTATACTAGAAACGACAACTTTGTCAAGAAGCATGACTTCCCAGCATGGAGCTTCATCAAGAGAAACATCTCTAACATACAAAGCTTGTGTTACAAGGTGGTAAATGATGATGAATCTACCAATGTCTAGACTGACCGATGGATCCTCGGGAAATCACTCTGTGATATACAACCCAACTTCCATATTCCTAGTGATGTAGAAGATTTGCAGGTTGGTTCTATGCAACTATCCCATTGGGAATGGGACAGGGACTTCATACACCAGTACCTACCTACCTCTACATGGAAAATCATTCAATCCCTGCCTATCTCAGATGCCAACTATGGTCATGATCTATAGGCCTGTCCTCTGGAGCAAAATGACCACCTATCTTCTCAATCTCCTTGTATATAGATTCATGAACACAAGGAGGTTCAAACTCCTGTCCTGTGGAAGGACATATGGAAATAGAAACTACCAGCCAAATTGTGTACTTTCCACTAGCTTCTTCAACACAAAGCCCTTCTTACTAACGTTGAAAAGAAATGATGCCATATCAATGTCATTGATCTATGCCACCTATGCAACAATGAACAAGACTCTTTGCTACATGCTCTATAAGATTGCCCCTTTATCAGGCCAATATGGTTCCAGCTTGTCTCTGACGATACCTTCTTCAACCTTGATGAGGACGCTTGGATATCTTCCATTATCCAGCTGCCAAAGGATAGCTTGGAAGCACCCCTGATCTACCAGGTAGCTTGTTGGCATGCCTAGATCTGTTGAAATGATCAACTCCACAATAGAATCCTAAAACCTACTTCCACTAAACTCACTTTCATCTAAAATCATGCATCCTCCATAGTGAAATTCTTCTCAAAATATAGCTCATCTGGGATGTTTTTGCATGCTTATGCACCTATCTGGGTGCCAACTTCTATGTTATGGTTGACTCCTCTTTCCATACAAGTTTATCTCCTAGTGGTCTTGGGTTCCACACAATAAATATCTAGGGTGTCTGCTACTTGGGTGGCGGTAGTTCTTCCTATAGTTCCAATGCACTGGAAGTAGAATTCCAAGAAATTACAAAAGGGCTGGAGACCACAATTTCACATGCCCTACATAATTCCATCCTTTTCTCTGACTCAACATAGGCAGTGACCTTAATCAAAGATGAGGGTGCATCCCTCTTGAAATACAAACCATATATTGGTAGGATCAAGGAACTTATAAGAATATGTCAAGGCGTGAGGGTTATTTATCTTCACAGAGAAAAAATTGGGTTGTTGATGCTCTAGCTAAGCACACACAATCATGTAGGACCTCTTTTAATTTCACTACTATCATACCTAGTTGTCTTGTTGAGAGCACTGATGTAAACATCAATTTAATTTTTACCTGCGCTAGAGAGTGGGAGGAATAAGAAGTAATCTCTAGTTTAGCAAAAAAAAAGCTCATATGTAGAGAAAAATTGAACCATGATAAAAATAAATTATGGAAGGTGAGAATAAGTGAGGTTTGGTGTTCATCCTCCTCATTTCATCGTAGAGATTTAGTTTACTTATATAGGCCTCTGCAACTAGGGTATTTCCCCATCTATGCTCCCAACTATATTGTTCAGGTATGACATGACGGAAAAGTGGTCCAACAAATTTGGAAAATACCAACCTACCAAAATTTGAGAGATCTGAAACTACATTTCTATCTACCAAATCTCAAATCTCTAAAACCTATGGTATATTAATCATTAGTTACAGACCGAGCATCATTTTGTATGTATGTTTTTACTTTTCATATATTTTTTTCCATCTTATACTCTGATCCCTTCAATTAGAAAGGGAAGGGAACGACCTAAAGGATATATTGGCCTACTTCAATCACCATTTAATAATATCAAATAAATAATAGAGTAGGAAGACAAAATCTAGAAGGGCGGTCAACCAACCTTAGGTGATAAAAAATTTGTTCCGGTCTATTTTTTCTCTCAGTTTTTGTTGCTTTCTTAATCATTTTCCCAAACAAAGAATGAACTGGTTCATTGACTGAAAATGATTTTATTATCCAAAGTTTCAGGGAGGTAATACGAAGATGCACTTTTCCTATGATGAACAAGATTCAAAGGTAACTATAGTGTCTACATAAGAGAATGTCACATGAGTTTGCTACATTATTATCCCAATATATTACATTAATTTGGATTATTATCCGTGCATAAGAGAATGTGCTCCTAACAAAGAAGTATTTAGTTTTACTTGGTTATGTGCCTCCATGAAGAAGCCTGTGAAGAACTTGTTCAAGGTATTTTCTCCTTTTTGTTGTTAGCTTTATTACATGCTCCATGAATCTAGTTTGTTAGTTTATATTTCTTAAATATCTTTCGATTATAAGGTAGTGCATGAATATTGACATGCTTTGCAACATTTGCATTGTATTGATGTTCATATGAGTTTTATCATTACTAGTTGGATCATAGACACATAAAAGGTAACACGGCTAATACAATAAAGTATGTTTCTAATACACCCCACCAGATTGAGTTGTCTCTCACATAACCTTGCATTACCAAAAGATGCATATTTGATGTTATATATCTCTATTATCTCCTTTACTAGTAAAATATAAACTACTATTCAATTTATGTTTTTGTAATTTTTTTCAATAACTAAATTAAAATGTTTGATCGTGCATTAATTTATGTCTAGCATATTACTATGGGGATACGACATAAGAACATTAACTATACATGTTGAGGGAAGTAGAGACTGATGGGAAGTTGGCCTTCAAGTACATCATAGACCTTATCGATAATACTAGTGGTTACATGCACACCACAACATGTGAAATAACACACATCCCACACATGAGATGTCCTCACATGCCAACATCACTAATGTAGTATCAACACCTCAAGAAGCTATGTTGGGGAAAGATGTCATTGTATTAATTTTGCTTAATCATAGGGATTGATGGGAAAGTTGGAGGTGAGGAGTGATTTGGTTAGTTTAGATAGAGAGATCATGTCAACTTCAAATCCCTTAAGTCCTAATTTGTCTACATAAAACCTAGCAATGCCGATGCAAATACAAGTTGTGACTCCATTAGGGGATTCATTTAGTAAATACTTTATGAGAATTAGTTCAATTGGGTGATGTACATGCTAATCCATGGTTCATATTTAAACTATTTTATTTTCAATATGAAGTAAGGCATAAATTTCATATTTAATTTTATCTATGAGCCACAAAGTTTTGTTGGTCCTTGCTTGAACTATTTCTCCCATTTGTTATTGTAACATCCCTAACCTGGGTTGTGCTTTAACCCTAGATGTTTTGTTTAATAAAGTTAATTATATGCTTGATATTATCTCTTGAAAATTAATTAAGTCTCAAGAGGAACTTATGTTTCAATTTTAGTCCTTTTTAATAATGATGAAATAATGTTTTGCTTGTTTTGGACTAATGTGAAAATTACCCAAGTTGAGGGGTTAACTTGCAAATTGTACATGATAAAATGTTCCTCAGGTGTTGAAGCATCATAAGAATGAGAATGATGCAGAGGTATGGCTTGTGATAGCCTGAGCACCAAGAAAGAGCTTATTGAGCAATGTTTGTGCATTAAAACCTAGTTTTGGTGTAAAGTGCAATTTACCCAAAACCTAGGGTTCAATATGCAAAATACCACCTCTAGAGAGTCCTTCATGTTTCTTGGCATCATTTAGAGAAAATAAAATGAGATGGGCGTCTCATTTGAATCTCTTTGGAGGAGAGAGAATCTTGATATTAAAATAATCAAGATTTAAGCATAATTGAAACCCTTATTCAATTTAATGCAAAAATAAATATATTAATGGGAGTGCCCTTCAAACAAATATAAGATGGTTGAATTTGGATAAGATTGGATGTCCTTTTGTCTTGCAAAGGCCACGAAAATACCCTAAGTGAGTGGAGAGCCCACTCACCTTAGTTAACTAAAAAGTAATATCCACTCAATTTTGGATATTATTGTAAGGGTTAAGGTGCTTAATTTGCTTTCTTTTAATTCATGGATAATTAATAGGAATTACAAGGTGGGGGAGATGGCTTCGTATGAAAGGGATGGAGTAGAGTATGTGGCATCAATTTTGGAGAGTTGAAGGGATTATTATATCACTTACTCTCTCATTGAATTTCCTTATAAACATCCCATTTCCAACCCAAATGAAAGGCTTTTTCGATCCCTTTCTCTTTCCTTGCTTTGGTTGAACACAAAGGAGCTTAGGAGAAACATGAGGACGATCTCCAACCTTTAGGTAATCTCCTTAATCATCTTCAACCTTGATTTCATGGTGGAAATCGAAAATCAATGCTTGATTTCTTGTTTTCTCCATTCAATCTTCAACCCTAGCCATTTCTTTTCACTCAAAAGCTTGAGGACGGACCTTGTGAAGTTGAGGAAGCTTCATTCACCATTGAGGACGTGAAGTTTGAAGCTTGGATTCAAGTTTGAATGCGGGTTATATAACTTGAACCCTTAAATGTTGTTATTGCTTGCAATTTATTCAATTTGTGTTGAACCTTTCTACTCTCTCGATTTCCTTTTAATTAAGTTATTGAAATCCCCATAAGAATTGCAACTGAATTCGAAGGCTTGAAGCTTGAAGATGTTGATGTCATCTTAAGAACACACCTCAACCAAGAAAGGGGCAAAGGGTTTGCAAAACTGAATGAGCTAATTCAGTTTCAAAACTGATTGAATTGATTCGGTTTCAAGACCGAACGGGCAATTGTGTTCAAGACTGAATGGTTAATTGAGTCCAAAACCGAATGGGTAATTTACTCAAGACCGAATGGGTAATTGTACCCAAGACCGAATGGGTAAATTACTTCAAAATTGAATGGGTTATTGACTTCAAGATTGATGGTTAATTGAGTCCAAAACTGAATGGGTAATGGATCTCAAGACCGAATGGGTAAATTAAACTTCAAAATTGTTTGGAATTAATTGCTGATATGATTGATGAAGATTTAATGGCCCAAATTGATTGGATTACAATTAATTTTATAAGGATGATCAATGGATTGAAAACCCTAATCGATTGATTGAAGAATTTCTAATTGAATTGGATCGATTACTTGGTTGATGGTCCAAACGGCCTCAAGACCATTTGGAGGCAAATGGTCTTAAGATCGTTTGGAGTTCAAAGGTTATGATAGATGGTTGAAGATCCAATAGTTGTAAATGGATGACTTTCAATAGTTCAATTGATAATCGATTCAATAAATCAAACCCTAAAACGGATCAATTGGTTGGAGGAAACCCTAATTGGTCCACTCGGTTTCAAGGTGGGTTGGACCAAACAGTCTTGAGACCGTTTGAGATCAAATGGTCCTTAGACCGTTTGAGGGGCTAACGATTTCAAAACCATTTGAGGTTCATTCAAATTCAATTGAGCAAACAATTTCAAAACCGATTGAAGAAGTTAGGTCAAGACCGTTTGAAGGTCATGTGACTTCAAGACCATTTGAATGTCATGTGACTTCAAGACCGTTTGAAGGTCATGTGACTCCAAGACCATTTGAAGGTCAAGGAGGTCAAAACTGTTTGAAGGTTCAAAAATAACAAAACCTTTTGGAGATCTAATAGTCTCAAACCTATGAAAGATTAATCAACCCCATAATTGTTGATGATGTTTATTAGAGGTGATTAATTGCAATGGTTGTACCTTCAAGGTATTAAGTGATTAGTACCTTTTGAGTGGTCAATCTTTGATGCTTATGGAAGCAACATCCCAACATACTAAACTAACTCTAAGTGTGTATACCTAAATGAGGAGTTGACCTAATCAAATTAAGTTTGAAGTGATCAACATCCTAGAGAGGATGAGAGAGAGAGGAATCTATACATGAGTGATAAACATGTAGTAATTAATCCTCAATACTTTCAATATGAATAAAATATGTAATTAGCATATGATTCTTGACAAAGAGATCATGAAACCCTAATTGAGAAGGTTTATGAACCCTAACCCTAATTGAGGGCATTGATAGGTGTAACCCTAATCTAGGGAAATGGTGAAACCCTAATTGAGGGTGATGTCATGAAAAACCCTAATTGAGGGTGATGACATGAGAAACCCTAATCAAGGGTGATGTCAAATGAAACTCTAATACAGAGATGTGATGTGAAACCCTAATTGAGGGTGATGTCATGAGAAACCCTAATTAAGGGTGATGTCATGAGAAACCCTAATCAAGGGTGATGTCAAATGAAACTCTAATACAGAGATGTGATGTGAAACCCTAATTGAGGGTGATGTCATGAGAAACCCTAATCAAGGGTGATGTCATATGAAACTCTAATACAGAGATGTGATGTGAAACCCTAATCGAGGGTGATGTCAAGTGAAACCTTAATAGTGATGTGAAACTCTAACTTAAGGTGATGCTACATAATGAAATATGAAACCTTGATATGAAATCCTAACCCTAATACAGGGTAAAGGTATGCGAAGCCCTAATCTTGGGTAATATGTTGATAAACCATAACCCTAATATGGGTAATGGGATGAGTATTCCTAATTGACATGAATTGGGAAATCCTAGCTCTAATGAAGAAATAGTGATGTTACTCTTACATTGCATAGTGCTGAAATGTAATTGATATAACAGTTATCATGTGCACTAATCATGCATGTATCATGAGATGTTAGACATAGCCAGGTGTGAGCTATGATGTTTTATTATTGGAATTGTTTTTGGGCCTGGTAAGCCTTAATATGTTGTGTTGCCTAGTGAGAGGTAATAAGAGATCAATGGGCTTTAAGAGCCATATGAGATACCAGTATTGCAAGTATCATGTTTATCTTGGTCAGATGACCTGAAGGTGTTAGTTACCTAATAAGTGGTAACAAGTGTTCTTGATGAATTGAGGGTTGGAATACCCATATTCCATAATGATGATGATGAGATGTTAAGGGATGAGAATGCCCCTGATGTGACAAGGGATATTGAAATCCCAATGTTTTATAAAGCTTTGAAAAGGACTTGACGGAAGTAGTAATCATTCTTTGTATCATTTGTTATAATGAATTATATTTTGAAAACATGATTGATGCTAAAAGAATATGGCAATGTACTTAATTAATCAAGTGAAATTTTATCATGTAGAGCCATGACCATAGATCCAACATCGTCAGTAACTGGTGATGGTGAAATAGGTTTTCCTATGGGAACTCCTGGAGGGCATACTATTGAGTATGTGGGGGTTATGGGTGTGAATATCCATATGCCCTAATGGAGGAATTGATGTGAGGTAAACATTAAATCTCTCAATCCTTCATTATATATGTCAGGATGGATGTATCACTAAAATCCCGAATGTCAGGATGGATGTATCACTAATCTCCCAATGATGATATTAATGGCATATCGATGTGAGATAATATGAAATCTCTCGATTGCGAAGAGAGTACAACATGCCACTGTAACTCTATAGCAAAGTTCCCAGTATACCCTGGAAAGCTATTTAGTAGAGACACAAGATGTCATGCATATGGTCCTCACACTGACTGAGGAAGAAGAGGTCATGGGAATACGGATCTTCCTTTACCTATGTATGGTACCGATTTCGATTTCGCAATGGTCAGTTGGAGAATGAGCGGTATACCTCATCTCCTCAGGGCTTAAGTATGATTGTAAAATGTAATCAGCCGTGTAGCGTATTTGCTTAAGGTTGAAATATGAGAATCACTGGTTGATATTACCTTGCTTAGTATATCCTAGATGGATAAATGTTATACATGTTCTTCATATTCCTTAATGGATAAATGACATACTGCTTTACTTTGACGAAGAACATTGCTCTAATATGCTTAGATAATTGATGTATCTACTGTTATATACTTATAATTCTTCTGCTCAGTTTTATTCCATTAATTGCAATAATAATAGTTCTGGCGGAGAGTTATATCTCTCGCTGGGACAATTTCAATTGTCTTACCCCATGGGATTCAACTTTTTAGGTAGACGTAGAAGAAGAAGAAGAAACCCTACAGCAGGGGAAGAACAACAACAACAGCAGCAGTAGGGACAATAGTGACATCCAGGTGGAGACACTGGCTGTCATGCTTTGTATATAGAGTCCTATGTGTCGTCTCTGTACTCTTAGGTCCTCGGAGTCAGCAGTTAGTTTAATGAACCGATCTGATATTTTGGCTTGATGCCTTAATGTTTTTATGATGCCTATGTACAGATTTAACAGGACAGTTGATGTATGTGATACTCGAGAAGGAATGGTATAAGACATGTACTAGTGAACCAGGATGTAATAGAATTACTTTGGTTCTTTTTAAAAGAGTTTTCCAATGTATGGATCTCTTTGTAAATAGTTTTAATTTTTAGTGATTTTCAATAATTTTTCTGTTAACAAACGCTTCCGCATAAGTAGATCTTGTTTTTGAGAGTTGGATGTCACAGTTATTGTTTATTATGATTAATAATAATGCTATTTAGGAATGCTTGGTTTCATCATCTCTTTTCATCAGCTTTTATATCGTGTTGTAATTAGTTTATTAAAATTGTAATTATAAGGTGAACATACTTATCTTTTATAAAAACAAGCAATTGAACAACTTGTTGGTTGTTTTCCAGCTTAGAAATTCCATCTTGATAATGAAGTTTCAAAATTTTAATATTATAAAGTAGTGAAAATTTGACACTAGAATACATTGTATTTTGTTGTTGGGTCAGGTATAGGATGGGTGGGGTTGGTTTTACTAGGTGTGGTTTAACTTGTTTTTGTTATGGAGTAGGTGTAGTCATGGTTTGGCTTAGGTCAGGTCTACTAAAAAATGGGTTGGGCAGAGTTTTCAAATTCCCTATCATTTGTCATGCTGTATTAGAACAGGAAACACTTGTTGTATAAAGCACTCCTACCAAAATAGACATACCTAGGAAGCTAACACATGCTTTAAATGTTGTATCAAATCATATATTACAATAGAAAACACATGTTGTATAAATCATCCCTATAACAATAGGCGTTCTAGATCAATTACAACTAGCATCATCCGTTGTATAAAACCCACAGATTACAACATCAAAACCCATTGTATAAAGCACTCCCTAAAGATCATATAATCTATTACAACAATTTTGACCTACTGTATAAGGGGATAATGAATCATTGTCATTATATTTCTTTGCAGTAGTACATGCCAACTGGTAGTACAAACTAGATGTCTCTTTCCTATAAAAATGAATCTTCCCTCAAAGTATATGTTTGACATTGTACATTGCCATATATGAGGACCATATTCTGTCTTGAGTGTGACATGATTTTGTTAGTTTATGAGCTTTATTGATGATTACTCTTGAGATACTTGGTTTGTTTTTACTTAAGGATAGGGCACACATTATTGACACAATTATTGCCTTTTTTGATAAAATAATAGCACAATTTAATAAGTCCATAAAAATCTTAAGGACATATAATGCCCTTCAATTCAAAAAATATTGGCATCATTCATAAAACATCATGTTCCTACACTCCTCAACAAAATCATGTTTCTAAAATGTAGAATCATTTTCTAGAAGTTTCTTGGAAGATTTTCTCTCACTATCATATTCCTATGATTTTTGGGTTGATTATGTTTATACTAATGCTTTTTATTAATTGAATGTCCTCCTTTGTTTTAAAAAACTGAGTCACATATTGTGTTCTATACCCTGAAAGTCATCTATTTCCTATACCTCCTAGAAATTTTTGAAGTACCTATTGTATACAAAATTGTTAGTTTGGATTAATCAAACTTGAACAGAAGATCTATGAAAATGTTTCTTCTTGGGGTACTCCATAACTCAGAAAGGATACATATGTTATGACCCATCAACTAAGAAATAGTTTATTACTGCAACTGTGGTGTTTTTTGAAGATACACTATACTTTTTAGATATGGGTTTAACTCTATCTACATATTTCCTAGTCAATACCCCTCTTCCTAAAACTATTGAGCCAGATTCTCCAAAGCATGCTTTCATGCCTTTCAAAGTTACAAAAGACACCACAAGAGTAAAACTTCCTCTATAGCCACTCCCTTAGCTAGTCCTCCATCTTCATTGACATATCACAACACCACTCAGACAACTTCTAATTTTGATATTCTTATTGGTTTACAAAAATAGGTGCACTCTTGAACTATACATCCTACAAGTAATTTATGTTCTAATTCTCATCTTGGTTCTAGTTTTGCCAATTTTATTGTTGATGTTTTTGTTGTATTTGATCCTAGGACAACAATTGAAGCCCTAACACATCCTTCCTGGAATCGTTCCATGGAGGTAGACATGTATTCCTTTCATACACGACATACATGGGATTTGGTAGATGTTCCTACTCATGCCTCTTATGTGGAATGTAGATGGATTTAGATATCAACCTAGTGGAATTGTTGAATGCCTTTAGGCTCTTATTTTTGTTAAAGCATGTACACATATATGCGGAGTAGATTACTTTGAGACTTTTTTTTTGTTTCCCTTCTTAACTTTGTGTAGTACTTATTTTGGTGGCAGTCAATAAATGTTGCCCTCTATACTTGTTAGCTAACAAAAATGCTTTCTAATATGGATATCTTCATGAGGAGGTGTATTTGGAGAAACCTATGGACTTGTTTCTCATGGGGGTGTACTATATTTTTTCACCTCAGAAAAGTCATTTATGGACTAAACAAAGCCCAAGTGCTTAGTTTCATAAATTAAGTCAGATTCGTGCTATGTTTGACTTTAAACATTCTCATCTAATCATACAATGTTTCTTAAAACAACTAATAATGGACTAGTTATGTTGATTGTAAGTATGGATTCTATCATTTTTTTTTGGATTGCCCATAGGGGTATTCAAGAAACCAAGGATATTTGAGAAAACACTTTAGCACTAAAGATATAGGAAATTTGCAATATTTTCTAGAAATTAAAGTATCACATTCATCCTTTAGATTATGTCTATCCGGCACAGTTATACCCTTGACTTATGTAGAAATGGGTATCTTGGGCACCAAGTAGTGATCACACTTATTGATGGAAACACTCATTGGGACAATGATTGTTCTGCTTCATGCATGATAAAATACCAGATAGAAAAGTTGTTGGTAAGCTAATTCACTTAACTGTTACACTAGAAGAATTGGAGATGTCAGTAGGTATCTCAACAAACCTCAACAAAATCATCAGTGGCAGTGTAAGGTCACTTTTTTCTAAATTTTCCTAACTATTTCAAAAACATGATTGATCATAAATCTACTTTAGGTTACTAAACCCTTATAGGTGGTTTTGTCAATTAGAGAAGTAAGAAGCAAACTATTGCAGCAAGATCTAGTGTTGAAGCTGAGTATCCAGCCATGGATCATGCTACCCTTTGTCTTTATGTGCATTCAAGGCTTTTTTAAATAATTTAGAATATGTAACTCTGAGCACATACCTATGTATTGTGATAAAAAAGCTTCTATTTTCATTACAAGCAATACCACAGTCCATGAGTGCACCAATCAAATTTAAGTACACTGTCATTTTTTAGGGAGTTTATTTTGTCCAGTGTGTATTTTCTACATACCTCAAGACTGAGGATGAACTTGCTGACATCTCTACAAAATAGATATCTAAGATAAGATTCATCTATATGGTGGATTATTGGTCATGCATGATATCTATGATCTTGTGTGAGGGAGAGCGATAATATATTTGGTTGTCTGTAATTTATTTTGTGATTTTTAATGAACTCTATGATAAGTATCCACTCCTATACTATATAAGGGGAGCATTTATTCTTGTTTTAATCATCTCATACTTAAACCTTTTTAGATTCCATAAATATTTTTATAATATTTTTTATGTATATAACCATTCAAGTCATGTTTTCCCAATAAAAGTGACTACTTCATCTTGTTGTTCATGAGGGACATCAATGACAAGCTTGGTCCCAAGATGTGCTCACCCACAGTTGCCTCTAGTTGGTTCACCTCCTTCCTTTGTAGGTTTTGTATGTGTTAGTGCACATATCGGTGATTGAACATTATCATTCTGATATGTCACTCACTTTGTGCCTTGCTGGTTGTTGGTTCTAAATCCCATGTTAGCAACACAGGTGTTGTTTCCTCCATGATTGGATAGAGGCAAACAACAATTCTTGCAACATATGAAAATTTGTTTACAAAAGGTATAATCCTCGATTTCTCTAAGCTTAATCTCAATTTCATAGTTCTCCTTCATTCTAATTCCTAATTAAATATTTTTCTCAATATCATATACTTTTATACAAGTCAGTCCTCATAGTGGATGTCTCTAGCCTTCCTCTTCCTTTTAAAATATTTGCAAATAGGTCCTTATATTTTACTTTGTGAGCAATTTAGGTGTTATCTAGTGACATTTAAAATATTTGTGCATGAGCACCTTGACTTGACATTTCATTGTTCTACCACTTTCAATCTCACAAATAATGGCTCTAGAATTTATGAGGGACATTAACCATATTATTAAGCATAAAAAATTTAAACATTTGTGGGCGTGATCAATTAACCATCTTTGTACAATAACTATAGGAATTGGTAATTTCATAAGTTAGATAGGGTAACTAAGCATATGAAAAAGGTTGTGGAGTTATTAACATTGTATTTGAGATTACATACATAGGGGTTAAAAATCATACGAGTTGTGTTAATGTAGGGAAACATGGAGACAAAATAGGAAGCGAAAACAAAAATTTTACTACTATATTTCCCATTAAACCAGTAGTTCACGTCAAAAACTATATAATAGAAAGGATGGTTTCGAGGATATACCTAGTCCTAAAGCAATTCTAGTGACATATTGTCATTGTTGTAGATGCACAACTGTCTTCTAGTTGCACTGGGACTTGTTGGTTGTGCCTCCTAGTCTCCACCACAGACAACAAACTTGAACAACATCTTCATCAGCTCCTCCACAGACTGTAGGGGGGCATTGTTCTTCTAGCGGGAAAAGTAACACCTCTAGAGATGTCCACACAGACCACCTAGAACTCTTGTTGTTCTACTAGAATAGATAGGAAGGAGTTGTCCCCTTCTGCTGGCATACTGGTCAACAACTTGCTCTCCCACAATTATTCTCTATTGTTCTCTCCCTCACTATCCCTCCCTAGTCTGGTAGCACTTGCTTGGGCTCTCTTGGTTACCACAACTAGAGAGTACAACAATTGTTAAAGAAATTGATTCTTAATTGTGTGTGTTGGGAAGCCCAATATCCCTCTATTTATAGGAGGGGTTAGGGACTAAGTTCCCAGTCTATGTAGGAGTAGAAGGGTTTGGAATCTATGAATTTCACAATCTGCAATAGTGAACCGATCAGTTGGAAGTGTGAGTCAATTGGTCACACAGTTAACTGATCATTTCACATGTTTTCCTAATCACAATTTAATATACATGTTTCCTGGTAATGTCTGACATGAATTCGTTGTGCCACTCGAATTGAACAAGTGAAACAATCAACTATTATCATGAATCGAGAAAATCACTAGAATCTTTGGCTGGTCTGAACGAGTTGATCGGTTCACTAGGTGAATTGGTTGTCTCACCAAACTGAGTCAATTGGTTCACCCAGTAAGTCGATCGGTTGGTTCCGTGACTCATGTAGAAATCAGCCAATTCAATTTTCAATCTGCCTAACACTCTAACCAGTTGTTTCAACACTTGAACTTGATGGTTCTGAGTCCAGTCAGTTAAATGGTTGGTTAGTTGAATACCTTAACATGTTTTGTAATCAATTTAAACATCATTCATGGATAAACTCCTATTCTAGGTCAATTCCTATGTGTGTGACCCTATAGGTCCCATATTACGTTGGCAGTGAATGTCCATAATTGATTATGACATCACAAGCAAAGAGCGCTGCCTAGTCAAAGTTGGACAACAACCTCAACCTACAATATGTATATGGTGTTTTAGTATTTGTATAGTTCCTTTATCACTGATATCCATATTGAACTCGAGGCATGGAGCAGTTATCCACTTCAACATTCAATCTTTGTTCCTTGAACTAGAGCATATTGTCTGAGATGTTTTTAAGCTCAATATCATATATTAACTCATATGTGAATGGCCATGCATTTTTTAGTCTCGCTTATCAAGAGGCCTAGGATATCATACTCCAATAGGAGGGACAGATCCCATCTACATCACTCACATTCATCCCCATGTGTCACAGTGCACCCAATCTTCATCTTTAAGGGAACCCTTATTCAAGATCATGATAGTTGATGTCAAAGCATACCAAACGTCATGTGATGAGTTTAGTGACTTTATTTTTATGAACCACAATCATCACCAAGACTATATGAGATGATTCTTACCAATGTATGGTATCCATGTGTCACTCTTATGGTGGGTCTGTCTAATACTCTATTATCTAACACATATCTATGCGCTTTGTTTGATATCACATATCATGACTAATGAGATTTTGTCATCAACCACCACACATTCCAGTCTTATGTGTCATTTCTATCTATTGGCCTTCCACAATGACATCCGACTAGGGACATAACAAGAATGTATGTACTTTTAACATCCATATGATCTCAGTGTTTAGGTCATGTACTTGTAGACACACATCATTGAGTAATATCATTCCCTAGACATTTATTATGTTACTTCATTATCTCATAATAGAATCAAATAGAAAAAATTGGAAGCTTGCCTTTATTTATTAATCAAATCATTTACAATTATGCCATTACAATCATCATATGATTTGTTCTATGGGCATATATACCAACAAACTCCCACTTGCACTTAGATACAATCACTCACTAATCTTAGCCCATGTGATCCATGACCATCATGCTTCTGCTGCAAAAGTGCCTTTGTCAAGGGGTCAGCAATATTGTTCTCAGTTGGTACTCTACAAATCTACACATCTCCTCGCTATGCAATATCTCATATGAGATGGAATCGCCTTTTTATATTCTTTGAGAACTGATGTGATCTGGGTTCCTTAGCTTTGTTATAGATCCATTGTTGTCACAATATATCTCACTTGTGTCGTTGATGCTTGGAACAACCCCAATTTTAGATATGAACTTCTTGATACATACAACTTCCTTTGTTTCATTAGATGCAACAATATACTTGGCCTCTATTGTAGAGTCGGCAATTGTCTCTTGCTTGGAACTCTTCCAGCTCACAAATTTGTTGTTAAGTCAAAATACAAATCCTAATTGTGATCTGTAATAGTCTTTGTCAGTTTGGAAGCTTGCATCGGTGTAACCCTTTACCACCAACTCTTCCTCTCTGCCATATACCAAGAACTGATACTAAGTCCTTCTCAAGTACTTGAGGATGTTCTTCATGGTTATCTAATGAGAATCACCTAGATCGTACTGATATCTTCTCATCATGCTCATGGCATATGAGATTTTAGAACGGGTTTATAACATTGCATACACGATTGATCCTATTGCAGATGCATATGGAGTCATACTCATGCATTCCCTTTCTTCACAAGAAATGGAACTTTGAGCTTTAGATATGGTAACTCCATGTATGATGGGCATGTTTCCTCTCTTTGAGCTATCCATGTTGAATCGCTTCAACATTTTGTCAATATATGTTCTCTGACTTAGTACAAGAAGTCTTCTAGATCTATCTCTATAGATCTTGATCCCTAAGATGTAGGATGCTTCTCCCAAGTCTTTGATATAAAACTTATTTCCTAGCCATGTATTTATCTTTTGTAAAGTAGGTATGTCGTTACCCATCAATAGTATGTCATCTACATACAATATGAGGAATGTTACTATTCTCCCACTAACCATGTTTTACACACAAGGTCCATCTTCATTTTGAGTAAAACCAAACTCTTTCACTATCTCATCTAGATGAAGATTCTAGCACCGAGATGCTTCCTTCAATCCATAGATTGACCTTTGTAGCTCACAGACTTTCTTTGCATCCTTTGGATTTATAAAACCCTCAGGTTGTGTCATATACACATCCTATTGAAGATTCTCATTAAGGAATGTGGTTTTAATATCCATCTGCCAAATCTCATAGTCATGTTAAGCTACAATAGTAAGCACGATCCTGATGGACTTAACCATGGCTATTGGAGAAAAGGTTTCATCATAGTCAACACCTTGAACTTTTCTAAAACCCTTTGCAACCAATCTGCCCTTATAGGTTTGTACCTTACCATCTATATTAGTGTTCAGGTGGATCCATCAAGGTCCATACTTTGTTGGTATATGTGACTCCCCACGCCATAAGCCAACAAGATTACTAAAAACTAAATGCAGAAGAGAAACTAAACAAATATATTATCGGAAAACACCAAAAATTAAAATCGATTTCATAAAGCATCAAAGCTGCAAAAACTTTATATGTAAGTCCTCATAGGATACGTGCATCGAATATCATAGATCACAAGGTACTTACATCAACATGTTCTTATCACATATGAGATCATCCTACTATAAGAGAAACCTACCGTAAATATACATATGTATTTATCTGCCATATATTTGCATAAAAAAGGGCACATGATCCAAAAACATGTATCGATAACATCTCTAGAAAATACACCCAAAACCATCCCAAAGACATGAGTGTACATGGACAACTCTAGCACTCTGACACCAAAGACATACAAGAAGCACACCCAACCTTATCAGCTACTGTCCTTCTTGTTGCTGCTCTTACTCAGTTGCACAGTCTCTACCTCCTCGTGCACATTCACCTAAAAGTTGTGGAGAAACCCACGGGGTGAGATCCAAATCTCAATGGGAGATATAACTCTCCACCAACGCTATTATATACATAGATATATATAAAAATGAGACAGGAAATAACCTATTAATATATTAAGCATATTTAACTAAATGATATTTATAAAGTAGATAAGCATTACTCGGTAGTAAAGGTAACAATAATTGAGCATATTAAGAAATCATGACTAATTTATAGAACATCTTATCATTAGAGAAGGAATACGAAGAACATGTATATTTTCTACCATCTATATTGTACAAAAGCAAATCAAGGTCTCATCCAATGTTTTCATATTTGCCCCTAAACAAGCATACTACATGGCTGATTGTGTATTATATTATTCCCTAAGAATTTGCATCGTACCACTCAAATCCAACTAACCACTACTAAGTCAAAATTAGTACCATACAAGGTCGATGGAAGATCCAGAATCTACGATCTCATCAAAACTTGTGGTCAGTACACGAGTACATCACAGAGACTTACCAATCAACTGCAACCAACGAGATATGGTCAAACTGTAAAACTCCTAGCCCACCTTGGTATAGGTCATGGTGCTAGTGGAAACTGAGCAATGGCCTACAGTCGCACTCCTGCCAAGGTATGGCCCTCAGCCAATCCTATAAAACATCATAAGCATCATGTCATTGAGCTACGGCCCGTGGCCACACTCCTTTCAGGGTATGGCCCGTAGAAAATCATGTGAATGCATATACTCAACAGTATATGGCTCTGGGCTTCTACTAAGGGAACACCTGTTTCACCATTCTGCAAGTGTTGACAATGAAGATGGATTTATGGCACAGGGCAACTACACGATTAAGTTCCACTTGATTAATTAAGCCAATTAGGTATCTTTTAGAATCAATCAAGTTATAATGTACAAAGTCATAACAAGCTCTACAAAGATAAGGGTGTGATCCAACTCCATAAGACATAAAACATATAAGGTGTGAACTTGTCACACTATCACCACATGAGACATGTAACACTACCATTCACAAGGCCATCATATCATGACCAAGTTGTAGGACCCATTCACATCTTTCCTATATCGCATGTGTCTCAACATTCCTCATGAAAACCCATTCCACATGTATCATATCACATCCATTGTAGCATACCCTAGCTATGATAATCAAGTTCATATTACGTGCCAGGTAGGGGTTATAAACAAGACAGAGAATCATCACACTATAATGAGCATTCCAAGATAGAGATACAAACTAGTCACTTTCTCATTTTAGGGTTAGGGCTTCACACTATAGCTGATTAGGGTTTTTAAGCTAGATATAAACACCAAACCCTGGGTACACCACCTCCCACTATATTGGAGAATCTCAGGGTTAATAATTACAATTAGGGTTGATTAGTCATTTTCCAAGCAACACTCTACATGGATTATGCATTACTCATGAAAGTATATCAACTATGTGATCAAGCATGTCTCTCAACCATCCATCATACATATGTCATGACCACTCATAAAACTAGGTCACGGCCACCCCAACCTAGACATGTCACGACTGTCAAACTCCTCTGCAAACCTAGTCCCATACACAAACATATCGCGACCCTCTAGGGTTAGGGTTTCAACCACCTAAGAAGCACATGTCGTACTGCAAGAAGAAAGGATGCCATGAACTCAAACCAAGGTATGTCACAACCCACAACCAATCAGGTCATGACTTCCAACCAAGGCATGTCATGAACACAACAAAGACATGACTGTGACCCAAAACCTAGGTATCAACTCGACCAAACCAGGGATCATCTTGACCATCATCCCCAAGAACTCTAAATCACGCATCATGGATCCACCATGAAAGGACCTCATCCAAGGGAGATAAAAACCACATTTCAAACCTCTAAAATAGAACTCTAACTCCATAGAACACCATGTTGCATGACCAACATGCATGGGAGCAAAACTAAGGGAAAAGGGGTAGAGGAAGATCACCATAACATCACAATCACCAAAATTAGGTTCATGTAGTTAGGGTTTTGGATTTCTACTAGACCAAGAAAGATAAGCACCACCAAAAAAGGTCTAGAGATTATCACCATCTACTAACATGGTAAGGGAGTATTTTAGAGAGAGAAAACAATAGCATGCAAGCATTGAAGGTGCAATAATAGAGTAGGTTAAGTGTTATATAACTGGCCTTAAGAAGCTCAACTCTAAGCTCCCAGATCAAGGCTCCAAGCACACGTTCGTAAGGTTGAAGAAGCTCAACCAAAGGTTCCTCTTTCATCCACCTAAGTACCTCAAGAACAAGAATGTACCAAGGTCAAAGGAAACCCAAGAAAAGGAGAAAAGGGAAACTCTAGCCGAACCAAAGAAAGAAGTAGGAAAAAGAGGGAAGAACTTCCCCTCACTATGGTCTAAGACCCTTATGAGGAGGGGTTTCTTCTCAAGGATGAACAACATGCCAAAACATGGTCCATGGCTGAGATAAGGGAAGAATATGAAGGTAGGAGATCTAAGAAAATGTTGTAGAAGATAACATATACTTATTATGGTTGAAGATGAGCAAAGATCACCACAACAACCACATGTAAGAAGAGTCCATTCACCAAAAGCTCCAAGGTCGGATCTTCTTCCTCCACCAAGATCCAAGATGAGAAAAAGTGAGGGAGGAAGATGGAGGGACGAAAGGGTCACTTGCATGGAGAGATAAGGATTATATACATGAGGGATGAGAGAGATAAGAGCAAAAGATGAGGTGTTAATACTCTAAGGCACCAAGGGACACTTGTACACTCAAGAAGCCAACATGCACCCACATGAAACCACCTTAAACATACATTCACAAGATGGTGATACACTATAGGTTGGGTATCGACCTACTTGGGTCACCTCCAACATGGCCACTGTTACGACCCGCCATGGATCACCAACCATCACCACTAGGTCGAGACAAGAGGTTACCATACAACCTAGGTAGAGACACACAAGATAAACTGTCTCGACTTGCCCTCGTCACTCCCTAGGTCAAAACCAACAAGGGTAAGAGAAGTTTCTCAATTGAGACAAACACAAAAACTACCCAGGTCATGACATGGGTCGCAACATGGGTCACTACACCCATCCATGTACACATGGTCGAGACACAACAAGCCTTAGAAACCCTAGTCACCACAAAGGGTGTCACTCCTCAACTAAGGTTGAAATATGGTGCCCACTTATTTCTCTCTCCTATAGATGATGTAAAAGTATGAGAGACACTCTAGAAGTAACAAATTGCACATCGACCCCCTATTTTGGGTAAATTGCAATTTGTATCAAAACTAGCACACAAAGCACAAATATCATTCAAACATGCTCAAACTTGAAACTTAGGCTCTCTACAAGCCCTAATTACATCTCAAAAGATTAGAGAAGGGTTCTAAGAACCATACGCAAGCTAAAAAATATGTTTACCCCAAAACTCAGGTCATAGGTCTTATAGTATGCATGGATTCCATCTCAGTTCTCATGGCCTCAAGCCATTTTTCAGACTCTAGTCCCTGAGTAGCTTCTAGATAGGTCATTGGCTCATCATCTATGACCAACTCATCACCTTACCCAGTCACAAGATATCCAAATCTCTCAAGTTCAAGGCGTGTCCTATTAGATCTATGAGGTACCTATATTACTAGAGGAATTTGAGATTCCACAATACTTTGTGATTCTCTGTGTTCCTCTTGTACATCTATCAGTTCAATGTTTTCTTGTTGGTCTTGAATCTCTTTGAGTTCCACTTTCCTCCCAATGATTCCTTTAGAAATAAAATCCATCTCTAGGAATGCAACATCCCTAGAAACAAACACTTTGTTTCCAAATAGGGAATAAAAGTAATATCCTCTTATCTCTTTAGAATATCCAACAAAATAACATTTATCAAATTTAGGGCCAAACTTTTCAGGAAACATTCTCCTGACATAAGCTTCACATCCCCAAATCTTCATAAAAGACACTTTGGGGCGCTTCTAAGTCCATATCTTATATGGTGTCCTTTGAACCAATTTCGATGGTACTCAGTTTAGTGTAAACGCTACGATTTCAAGAGCATAATCCCAGAAGGTAGTTGGAAGCTTAGCTAAAATCATCATTGATTGTATCATATCCAGCAATGTGTGATTCTTTCTTTCTGATACAATATTGTGGGCTTGTAGAAGGTCCTCAAACTCTTGGCTTAAGTATTCTCCACCTCGATCATAATGAAGTGGATTAATGTTTTTCCCAAGTTAGTTTTGTACTTCATTCATAAACTCCATGAACCTATCAAGAGTTTTTTATTTATGTTTCATCAAGTAAACATAATCGTAACTAATGAAGTCATCATTGAAGATAATGAAGTATTGATACCCACCTCTAGTGGTTGCTCTAAAAGGCTCAAACATGTCAGTATGTATGAGTCCTAATAAATCACTAGCCCTCTTGTTGTTACCAATAAAAGGGGTCTCGGTCACTTGCCCAACAAACAAGATTCACATCTCTCTATTGATTCCAAAACAAAAGAGTCCCGATAACCATCTTTATGGATTCTAGATATGTGATTCTCATTTATGTGACCTAGACAACAATGCCAAAGGTATGTTTTGTTTGAGTTGTTTACTTTTAGTCTTTTGGAAATTACATTATAAACATCTGTCTTTAGATCCAAAAATAAAGGCCAGAAGACATTAGGGCACTTCCATAAAATATACCATCTTTAGAAATAGAACATTGACCATTCTTAATATGAAATTAATATGCATCCTTGTCCATACAAGATAAAGAAATGATGTTTATTTTTATGGTAGGTACGCAATACAAGTTTACTAACTCTATTACAAGCCTTGCAGGCATACATAAACTATAGGTTCCAATCGCACTTGTCACAACTTGTGATCCATTTGCAACTCTTAGTTCAACCTCACCCTTTCCCATAGACCTACTTCTTTTGAGATCCTACATATTCAAGCATATGTGAGATCAACATATAGTATCTAGCTTGGGAAAAACCTACATATTTACCATCACACATGCACCAGATGGACGAAACACCATGATTGGGCATAACTTATGCTTAGTCGATCAAGCTTTTCATTAGTGATGCTTTTGGAAAGCGTCTAAGACTTAACTTTTAATTGAGGGAGTTTTTATTTATAAATACATTTACTTTATCCAATTACCAAATATATAGCATGTATCATATACATGATATATCCCACAATGAAAATAGGCAATAAACAAAAATGATAGTTATGTCCATCATAATGTAATTCCTTGGAGCCACAAGGAATTACCACAACCTAGGGTCTACATCACATGTAGAAATAGGTTGTTAATGAAGAACCATGCTTGCCAATCTGGGTTGATCCGTTCAACCCTTGAACCAATCGGCTCACCTTTTGGCCAGTCGATTGGTCATCTCCCCAGTCATCTGGACTCTGGTCCACCATCTTCTAGGTCCTCCAGTTGATTGGCTAGGCCTCCAATCGATCGGCACTCCTTGATCCTCCATCTTTTGGGCTCGTCTTCTTCACATCAACAAGAATTTGAACTATCCTACTATCACATGATTATAGATAAACCTCGAGTTACATTCGAGGGGAGCAAAGGTAGCAGAGAATAATACTTTTACAATTGGAAGATAAGATAGAGGCTCGATATGCAAACTGAGATAAAATGGGATTAACCAACAACACACAAACATGCACTAGATAATTAGGGTTATTGGTCATAACCACGCTACACATCCACCATCAAAACTCACTTTTAGGGTGACACATGTAAATTGCATATATATAAATATATATATATATATATATAAATATATATATAAATATATATATATATATATCTGTGTGTGTGTGTGTATATGTACATATATTAGTTTTAGATTATACATGGTATGTGATTGGATAAAATTTATTTGCATACATGAAATAAATAAATGATTAAACCAAAAATACGATCATATCGATTATCACAAAATATAATAGATTGACATTGGATCTGATACCACTATAGGAAAATATGGCGGCAAAATAGGCAGCTGAAATAAAATATTTACTACCATATTCCCCATTAATCCAGCATATCACATCAACAACTATATAATGGAAAGGATGGTTTTGAGGATAACCTTGGTCCTGGAGCAATTCCAGTGACATCTCCTCATTGTTGTAGATGTGCAACTATCTTCTAGTTGTACTAGGACTCGTCTGCTACACCTCCTGGTCTCCACCATGGACAACATATTTGAAGAGCGTGTATAGTAGCTCCTCCACAAACTGTAGGTTGGCGTTGTTTTCCTAGAGGGAAAAGTATCCACACCTAGACTTGTCAAATTGGGTCAAAATTTGTGGGCACCCACGGATCAACCCATTTAAGTTGGGTTTGGGTGATAAAATGTCCCACCTGCTAGAAATCACCCAAACCCATACCCACCCATTTATGTAGCGAGTTTCACAGGTGACCCAGTTAACTAAGATAAGTATATTATAATAAATATAATCCATGTATCACTCTTAAGACATGTCACATATACATGTGTAAAGTAGTTATTGGCTTATCTGTAATGTATATAATGTAAAAAGACATCCTAAAGGACATGATTGATATGTTTGATTTAACTTTTATGCTAATGGAAATAAAGTAGTTATTCTACATTGTTGTTTATGTTCATGAACACATAATGATTATGTTGCATGTTATAATTTAGTGACATAAATTATATTCTTTTTATGTTCATTTTTTCCATGGATAACCATAAGTACATTTTATGTTACTAATTTCTAATGTTAGATGAAAAGATATAGTGTTGTTATAATGATATATTATCCTATATGCATCACATTTATGTTTTAATTTTACATTATAATTGTTGGCTATTTTTTCCCTTACAATTTTTTTAAAATAAAGAAATAGATAGTACATTGTCTTTGACATCAAACACAGTGGAAAGTTTCTCTCATTATCTTATATGTGCACTAAAATTTATTACGAATTGTTCTACTTCATGTTGTAGAGCAAAACTAGCAACATACTTTTTACTGTACACATATTAAATTGGCACGCACAGGTGGACCCACAACCCACTTCGTCAGGTTTGGGTGTGTTATTGCTCCACTCATTTAACATTTCATATTTGTAACTCGCACCCACTAAACCCAAACCCGCAATGACCCAACCCAAACCCAACCCACCCACCCATTTGACAGATTTATCCACACCTCTAGAGAAATCCACATAGACCACCTAGAACTCTTGTCGGTCTACTAGAACATATAGGAAGGATTTGTCCCCTTTTTTGGCATATTAGTCACCAACTTTCTCTCCCGCAATTATACTTTGTTGTTCTCTCCCTTGGTATCCCTCCCTATTCGGCTAGGACATGCTTGGGCTCTCTTAGTTACCACAACCAGAGAGGACAATAATTGTAAAAGAAATTGGTTCTCAATTAACAACAATTATAAAAGCAACTGATTCTCAATTCTATGTGCTGCAAAGCCCCCAGTACCCCTCTATTCATAGAAGGGATTAGGGTTTGGATTCCCAGTCTGTACGGGAGTAGAAGGGTCCAGAATTTCCATGAATTTTGTAACATGTAATAGGTGAATTGGTCAGTTCACTGGTGAACCGATCAGTTGGTAGTGTGAGATGATCATTTCACATAGTGAACTAGTAATTTCACATGTTTTCCTAATCTCAATTGAATTCACAGTTCCTTTCCAATTAATGTCCAACATTAATCCATTGTATGAATCGAATTGTACAAGTGAAATGATCAACTATTCTCATGAATCGTGAAAATCACCAGAAGCATTAGTTGGTTTGATTGAGCGGATCGGTTCACTAGGCGAATTGATCATCTCACCAACCTGAGTCGATTCGTTCACCCAGTGAGCCAATCGGTTGGTGCCCTGACTCATGCAAAAATTAGCCAATTCAATTTCCAATCAACTTGACACTCTAACTAGTTGGTTCAACACTTGAACTTGATGGTTCTGAGTCCAATCAGTTAATAGGTTGTTTAATTGAATACATAAACATCTTTAGTAATCAACGTAAACATAATTCATGGATAAACTCCTATTGCAGGTGAGTTCCTATGTGTGTGACCCTATAGGTCACATATTATGTTGGTAGTGAATGTCCATAACAAATTATGGCATTACAAGAAAAGAGAGGTGCCTAGTCACACATCAGTGATATCCAAGTAAATGGAAAGATGGAGAGCAAGTTCAACCTACAATTTGTGTACGATGTTTCAGTGTTTGTATAGTTCCTTCATCACTGATATCCAGATTGAACTTGAGTCATGAAGTAGTCATCCTCTTCAACATTAAAACTTTGTTCCTTGAACCAGAGCAGACTATCTGAGGTATTTGTAAGCTCAATATCACATATTAACTCACATGTGAATGGTCATACATTTCTCACTCTCACTTATCAAGAGGCCTATGGTGTCATACTCCAATAGGAGGGACAAATCCCATCTACATTACTCACAGTCATCCCCATGTATCAGAGTGCACCCAATCATCATCTATATGACAATTCTTATTCAGGATCACAATGGATGATGTCAAAGCATACCGAACATCATGTAATAGTGTAGTGACTTTAGGGCTAAAAATCACAATCACCACCAAGACTATAAGGGATGATTCTGACTACCAATGTATGGTCTCCATATATCACTCTTATGGTTGGTCTGTCTGATACACTATTCTCTAACAAACATCTATGTGCTTGGTTTGATATCACATATCATGACTAATGAGATTTTGTCATCAACCAACACACATTCCAGTCTTATGTGTCATTCTTGTCTATTGGCCTTCCATAGTGACATATGACTAGGGACATAACAAGAATGCATGTACTCTTAACATCCATATGATCTCATTGTTCAAGTCATGTACTTGAATACATATGTCATTGAGTAATATCATTATATAGACATTTATTGTGTTACTTCATTATCTCATAACTGAATGAAACTCTTTATTTATTAATAAAACCATTTATAATTATGATATTACAATCATCATATGATTTTCTCTAGGGGCATATATACTAACATTTAAGACTAAAGGAGAGAATCACACGTTCATCAATCTAGGTAAAATACACATCAACTTCACTACAATCGACACTGTTACAGTGGGTGGTGATAAACTTCTCTCCATCTCTCCCCACCACCATTTCATCTAACTAAAAAGCACTTGACTTCATCTCCCAATTACCAAAATAGTCACCAAGTTTAGGAGAGGTTTCAAACTCCCTACTCATCATCATCACGACCTCTTCTCCACCTGATAGAAATGTCGTTGAACTACAGTTGTTGTAGGATTTTCCCACAACCAACCTAATCAGTTCTCTTCCTTCTTGGTATCCCTATTTGTAACGACCCTCAAATTTTAGTCCCAAAATTTTTGTTATTTAATAAAGGTGAAACCCTAAAGTGAAAGAATCCATTTTTCATATGATGACTTAAGTACAGACCATGCTTAATTCGTATTTCAAAATGAGCTAAATGTGCCAAGTGGACCTTGAATGGAATGATTTACATCAATAATTAGTCATATTAATGTCATGAATAATGCATGAGAATTTAACCCTAATTATGCAATAATGACTAGTTAGGGGTTAATTGATAATTTCGGCACACATACATGTAAAGTGCATCCCATTGATTGGTATATGAGTAGATAAAATAATAATAGAGCTCCCCTCAGATTTTGGTAATAAAATTCCCTTGCAATGATTATTAATGTGTTAATTACCCTAAGTAACTAATAATGTAAAACACATGTTTCCCTAACTCATATCCAAAATCTAATTGGATAATTAGATTCATCATGGTCGTATTAGCTTGCTCACCAAATTTGGTTAGATTTGGATAATCCTAGATGCCCCAAATGTTATTAGGAAGAAATTAGTAGATAATGTGATTTATTTGAGTAATCAACTTAATAATACATGTGATTGTCATGATTTGACCAAAGTTCTAGATTTTTTGTGCATCACGCGCAGCTTGAATGAACTGGGCTCTTTGTGAGCCGTCAGATTAGAATCCAAGGGTGCTCCCTTCGTCCCCTACCTCCCGCTTTGTCCGCGCGGAAGGGGGAACAGAACCCCGATACATCGCCCAGCAATCGCTCTCTCTCTTCTAACCGGTTCCCAATTATTTCAACGCCAGAGAATTTGGGAGGCCATTCCAATTTAAAAGAGCCCTTACTTGAGCCCTAGCGCGGCACACAGCGAAAACACCCAAAACCCTCTCATTTCCCAGTCGACGGCGCCACCCCCCTTGGTAGTGAGGGTCCATCGGACCAAGAGACAGCAACGCAGAAAGCTCCGATGGACTCAACACGATGCTCCTCTGCCGCCAATTAGGATCAGTACCAACTAAAGAACTGCCGCGGACTCGATCTACCTCGGCGGTGCCGGCGAGCTCGACCGGGAGGATCAGTGCCTCCCAGTTCAATTCTTCTTCAGGTAACGATCACCATGATCTGTTCTACGACTTCATCATCTCCTTAGGCCGTGCGATCCACCGCCGTGGTGTACCCTTAAAACCGGTTTTCTGTTGTTCAACTCCATCTCCGGCCATACTTCTTGGCTATGCTTAGGCCACGAAAACCCCTCCTTTACCTTCCAAAAACCTGTCTGAAGCTTTTCATGCCCTCAGCAATGCTGTTCCATTGTTGTTTGACCAGAACTCATCATCTGAGTTGCGTCCCCTATTCTGGCCATGGAGGCCTGCCGTTCTCATACCTCCATCCACCTCACCCCTTGTTCCTGGGCTTACCAAGCTTAGAAGAGATAGGCGAAGGCACTCGTAAGATTTCCAAGTCGCAATCTCTTCCCAATCTTCACTTTTGATCGGAACTCCAGAGCTCTAGGAGAGCTAGTCACGCCATGGATTAAACGAGGGAGAAGCCAAGCAGTGTTTTGACCACCGTACCCCTCCTACATCTAGATATAGTGTCACGCCAGTATGGGTATTCTCAGGATTTCAGTAAGTTTTAATCATGTATACCCGAGCGCCTAAGGTGTGTCTAAATGACCAATATGCCCTATCACGCCCCTATCCCAGATTTATAATGCGAGGGCAAAGTCGTCTTTCGAACTCTGATTTCTGGATTTCTCAGAAATGTCTTGAATGATTTTTCCTCGCCTCTGATTGGTCAGAATATCTCTGATCTTTAATAAATCATAGAAAATAATCTAGAGCTCTGATTGGGACGATCCATATATGGTTTTTGATCAGTTTTTCGAGATCTATCCAATGGTTCTAGTTTCGGACCTAGATTTCCAACATAATTTCCAAATTTAATTAGAGAATGATACACCTATGTTAAGCATATGTAATTAATTCATAATTATATTATTCACAGGATATTAGGATTGATCAGGACTGCATCTACTATTAGTACACCCCTTCAGGATCAGGTGAGTGGATCATGCACACTGAGCGTAATTCTAGGGTTATGGGTTTATTTTATTTGTTTATTGGTTATGATTACTCAATAAAGTGCAACTATGCTATTATTCAATTTATGCTTATGAAAACCATGCAAATGCTATGAATTTACATTTTCTACTATTTTAATGAATATGCTTTCATTTTGAACATTATGAATTATTGTCATGCTAATTGATCAAGAAATCATGATAACTATGTTCAAGTGTATTAAACCATGTATGTTGATATAGTCCCCTCAATCATGTTATGTGAGCCTTAATTGGCCTTATGTGAGCCTTAATTGGCCTTATGTGAGCCTTGATTGGCCTTATGTGAGCCTTGATTGGCCTTATGTGAGCCTTAAATGGCCTTATGAGCACTGTGGGTGCAAATTAGGAGAGGGACTACATCAACTCAAGTAAAAACCATCTTATTATGAAATCATGTTAAGTTAATCATGTTCGCATGCAATCATGTTAATTATGTTATGTATTTATGTTCCAAGTTATTTCTCATGCCATTTCAATTATAAGCTATTTTCTTATATAACTACTCAGTGCCACTCACATAGTTTTACGTTGCCTTGCATGGGCTGGGGACGAGATGTCCGCAGACGAGGAGGAGAAGAAGTAGACTTCAGGGACGTCAGCTCAAGCTCAAGGATAGTTCGTGAATCCTACTTGGTGGGGTGCCATTATAGATAGATTTCTTTCCTTTTTGTTATGTTATGTTGGAGTTTAATTCTTTGAACTCTTTTATGTTGGACTTAGAGTCTTGTTTATGGTTTGTAATAAGGCACTCTGGTGGATTTTTCTTTTATTCTATGGATTTTTCTTGATTAATGATATCAGTCCACAATTTTTCATGATCTCCATTATGTTCAAATGCTTCCGCTATGGTTGTATTATTATTATTAAAAAGGAGGTCATGACAAAATGGTATCAGAGCAATCCTATAATGGCCACCATAGTAGGATCTTATGTGTCACTCCATGTGATTATCTAAGTCTCCTTTCCTATTCCAGATGGCCCCTAAGTGTACCCCTGAGCATGACAAGTCACCCCCTCACTCTGGTGGAGAGAGTGATCATGACTTTGAGTACGAGGAGAACCCCCATGGAGAAGACCCCCCTCTCATACAATATGTTGGTCAGAGCTTTATCTGATGCAATGGGAGGCCGTCATCAGAGGAGGAATGAAGTCACCTTAATAGACTTCCTCAAGGTGAAACCTGAGACATTCGCGGGAGAAGAAGAGATGGATGTTGTAGGTAAGGCTGAGGCCTGGATTCACAACCTGGAGCATTGCTTCCACGACTTGCACTGTTCCGAGGAGTCACGCGTCAGGTTCGGGACTCACATGCTTAGAGGACCAGCTCGCGTTTGGTGGGAAAACTTCCGTGATGCCAGAGACCCAAATGAAGAGCTACTCACATGGGAGGAGTTTGTAGAAGCTTTCAAGGGCCACTATGTGTCAGAAGCGATGATCGACAAGAAGGAGTTAGAGTTCCTTCATTTACGACAGTGTGGAGACATGACTGTCACCCAGTACGCAATGAAGTTTCGCATCCTCCAGAAGTACGGGACCGAGATGACTGAGCTGAAGCGAGCCAAGAAGTTCATTCGAGGTCTCAAGGATGATCTCAGCTACTCACTTTCTGGATGAGGCCACAAGACGATGCAGGAAGCCCTTGATGCGGCACTTGAGCTCGAGGATCACCCAGGGAGGACTTGGAAGAAGAACTCCCACAATGGACATCGTCACCATCACGACTACAACAATCGGGACCGACACCACAATGATCACAAGAAGCGCAAGGCCCCTGATAATCCCCCAGTTAGGGATGCATGCACCGAGTGTGGAAAATCCCATGCAGGACCGTGCATGTTGGGCTTAGGTGTTTGCTTTTACTGTGGAGGAGAAGGGCACTTCAAGGACAAATGCCCTAAGTTAGCTGCAAAGAAAGGAGCAGGTCAAAACCCTAACCCAGGTCCCCCAGAGAAAAGGAAAGCTAGGGTTTTTGCTATGGTGGATGATGAAGGTAAGATTTAGTTTTCAAATTACATTAACAACTCATGCACTCGTTAAGTTTTACCAGTCATGTTAGAAATAATGCAAAAGTTATCCATGTTAATACCATATCATGATTATGCTTAGTGTTGGCTTATGAAATGTTATGATCAGACAATAAGTTAGGGTACATATATGTGAAACCCTAAGGTGGGTAGTACTTTAATATGACATAAAAATTTCGAGGACGAAATTTCTATAAGGTGGGTAGGTTGTAACGACCCTCAAATTTTAGTCCCAAAATTTTTGTTATTTAATAAAGGTGAAACCCTAAAGTGAAAGAATCCATTTTTCATATGATGACTTAAGTACAGACCATGCTTAATTCGTATTTCAAAATGAGCTAAATGTGCCAAGTGGACCTTGAATGGAATCATTTACATCAATAATTAGTCATATTAATGTCATGAATAATGCATGAGAATTTAACCCTAATTATGCAATAATGACTAGTTAGGGGTTAATCGATAATTTCGGCACACATACATGTAAAGTGCATCCCATTGATTGGTATATGAGTAGATAAAATAATAATAGAGCTCCCCTCAGATTTTGGTAATAAAATTCCCTTGCAATGATTATTAATGTGTTAATTACGCTAAGTAACTAATAATGTAAAACACATGTTTCCCTAACTCATATCCAAAATCTAATTGGATAATTAGATTCCTCATGGTTGTATTAGCTTGCTCACCAAATTTAGTTAGATTTGGATAATCCTAGATGCCCCAAATGTTATTAGGAAGAAATTAGTAGATAATGTGATTTATTTGAGTAATCAACTTAATAATACATGTGATTGTCACGATTTGACCAAAGTTCTAGATTTTTTGTGCGTCACGCGTAGCTTGAATGAACCGAACTCTTTGTGAGCCGTCAGATTAGAATCCAAGGGCGCTCCCTTCGTCCCCTACCTCCTGCTTTGTCCGCGCGGAAGGGGGAACAGAACCCTGATACATCGCCCAGCAATCACTCTCTCTCTTCTATCCGGTTCCCAATTATTTCAACGCTAGAGAATTTGGGAGGCCATTTTGAGTTAAAAGAGCCCTTACTTGAGCCCTAGCGCGGCACACAGCGAAAATGCCCAAAACCCTCTCATTTCCCAGTGGACGGCGCCACCCCCCTTGGCAGTGAGGGTCCATCGGACCAAGAGACGGCAACACAGAATGCTCCGATGGACTCAACACGATGCTCCTCCACCGCCAATTAGGATCAGTACCAACCGAAGAACTGCCGCGGACTCGATCTACCTCGGCGGCGCCGGCGAGCTCGACCGGGAGGATCAGTGCCTCCCAGTTCAATTCTTCTTCAGGTAACGATCACCATGATCTGTTCTACAACTTCATCATCTCCTTAGGCCGTGCGATCCACCGCCGTGAGAAACCCTTAAAACCGGTTTTCTGTTGTTCAACTCCATCTCCGGTCATACTTCTCGGCTATGCTTAGGCCATGAAAACCCCTCCTTTCCCTTCCAAAAACCTATCCAAACCTTTTCATGCCCTCAACAATGCTGTTCCATTATTGTTTGACCAGAACTCATCATACGAGTTGCATCCCCTATTCTGGCCATGGCGGCCTACCGTTCTCATACCTCCATCCACCTCACCCCTTGTTCCTGGGCTTACCAAGCTTGGAAGAGATAGGCGAAGGCACTCGTAAGATTTCCAATTCGCAATCTCTTCCCAATCTTCACTTTTGATTAGAACTCCAGAGCTTGAGGAGAGCTGGTCGCACCATGGATTAAATGAGGGAGAAGCCAGGCAGTGTTTTGACCACCGTAGCCCTCCTACATCTAGATATAGTGTCACGCCAGTATGGGTATTCTCGGGATTTCAGTAAGCTTTAATCATGTATACCCGAGCGCCTAAGGTGTGTCTAATTTACCAATATGCCCTATCACACCCCTATCCCAGATTTATAATGTGAGGGCAAAGTCGTCTTTCGAACTCTAATTTCCGGATTTCTCAGAAATGTCTTTAATGATTTTTCCTCGCCTCTGATTGGTCAGAATATCTCTGATCTTTAATAAATCATAGAAAATAATCTAGAGCTCTGATTGGGACGATCCATTCATGGTTTTTGATCAATTTTTCGAGATCTATCCAATGGTTCTAGTTTCAGACCTAGATTTCCAACCTAATTTTCAAATTTAATTAGAGAATGATACACCTATGTAATTAATTCATAATTATATTATTCACAGGATATTAGGATTGATCATGACTGCATCTACTGTTAGTACACCCCTTCAGGATCAGGTGAGTGGATCATGCACACTGAGCATAATTCTAGGGTTATGGGTTTATTTTATTTGTTTATTGGTTATGATTACTCAATAAAGTGCAACTATGCTATTATTCAATTTATGCTTATGAAAACCATGCAAATGCTATGAATTTACGTTTTCTACTGTTTTAATGAATATGCTTTCATTTTGAACATTATGAATTACTGTCATGCTAATTGATCCAGAAATCATGATAAATGTGTTCAAGTGTATTAAACCATGTATGTTGATATAGTCCCCTCAATCATGTTATGTGAGCCTTAATTGGCCTTATGTGAGCCTTAATTGGCCTTATATGAGCCTTGATTGGCCTTATGTGAGCCTTGATTGGCCTTATGTGAGCCTTAAATGGCCTTATGAGCACTGTGGGTGCAAATCAGGAGAGGGACTACATCAACTCAAGTAAAAACCATCTTATTATGAAATCATGTTAAGTTAATCATGTTCTCAAGCAATCATGTTAATTATGTTATGTATTTATGTTCCAAGTTATTTCTCATGCCATTTCAATTATAAGCTATTTTCTTATATAACTACTCAGTGCCACTCACATAGTTTTACGTTGCCTTGCATGGGCTGGGGACGAGATGTCCGCAGATGAGGAGGAGAAGAAGTAGACTTCAGGGACGTCAGCTCAAGCTCAAGGATAGTTCGTGAATCCTACTTGGTGGGGTGCCATTCTAGATAGATGTCTTTCCTTTTTGTTATGTTATGTTGGATTTTAATTCTTTGAACTCTTTTATGTTGGACTTAGAGTCTTGTTTATGGTTTGTAATAAGGCACTCTGGTGGACTTTTCTTTTATTCTATGGATTTTGCTTGATTAATGATATCAATCCACAATTTGTCATGATCTCCATTATGTTCAAATGCTTCCTCTATGGTTGTATTATTATTATTACAAAGGAGGTCGTGACACTATTCATCTCTAGACACCCCACAAATCTAGGGGCACCTTCAACAATATATACCCTAGTGAACTTGCTGCTACACATAGGTCTGCAATGCCATCGTTGATTCATCCCTACCCAACAAACCCCTCTAGCAATCAGTACTCACTATCAACTTTTTGATGTCATGAAGACCACCAACAACTCCCTCCAATAACTCCCCAACTCCCATTATAGGAAAAGACTATCTACTTCCACCCTCTATGATTCCAGGCTAGAGAAACCTAGATCATCACCTTGGAAGAAGTTTTGTAATGCCTAGCCATGGCGGCATTGACTTTCATATGGTTTCTCAGCCAAACAGTCATGTCCTACACTACCAAGTTAGGCCTCCTAC
Organism: Alisma plantago-aquatica; assembly: GCA_963693085.1. NCBI lineage: Eukaryota > Viridiplantae > Streptophyta > Magnoliopsida > Alismatales > Alismataceae > Alisma > Alisma plantago-aquatica. The sequence goes on along the minus strand of OY856413.1, from coordinate 769,527,996 downwards.
CAATTACTTAGTCGTCGAACATACTATAGATGTATAGGTCACCATCCTACTTACCCCCAACCTACAATAGTAGATCCCTGGTCACCTCACTAGCAAGCCCCAGAGCCTTCTCTGGTGAACTCAATCTCTTTAGAGATTTCCTCTATATCGCAAGCTACAATTCCATCACTAAACCGTTCCCTCATACCCAATCATCTCCTGTCCCTATAATATCTGATGAATTCCTCCCTAATCGTGGAGTCACCTGGTCTTTGTTCCAATTGTCAGCTGACTTCTGAAAAACCGATTATCGACACATCAACCCACCACGATTCCAACTGGGAACTACATCGAGTCAAGCAGTCACCAAGGAATTTCAACAACCACAACCTAAGGTTCAGGAGGGATCAAATCTCCATGACCCTACTGCTTTGACCACCCCAACCTTCTCAATAGGTTACTTCTTTCTTCCCTTCCATTTTCTCTTACATTCTATTTCAAACAAAGCAAGATAATACTAATAACAATAATATCAATAATTATAAATACAATGGTGAAAATTAACTAGAAGCTTTGGAATTGAATTATTAGGAACACATATTAACTTCATTGTTACTTTCTCTCTCTCATTAAATAAATTTATGTAATATTCATTATCATGATCATATATCTTATAGATGCTAAATAAAGGAAAAATAAAATGAATGAAATGAATGATCTTTCAAAGTATGTAATATAGAACAATATGAAGTATGACATTAATCTATAACTCTTACAATTTGTAGATATTATTATTATTAATAATGATGAATAATAAGAAATGTGTGTATGAGTAATTAATAGGGAAAATGGAACAATTCACTATAAAAACAAGATAGCTTTAGAAATTACAAAATGTGTAAAAATGGTGTTTTTGACCATATTCAACCTAGTTTGACCTTACATGACTCTCTTTACCATCCTAAATTGTATTTAGCCCTAGGTACTTGATAATGTGACACATTGGGTAAAAGAGGTTTTAAATGATAAACAATTGCGAAAAAGGACATAATATGGTGTTTGTTTTCTTTATAAAACATGATTGGACATATTTTTCATAGAATAGGAAGTTAGCTAGAATATAATGTGTCGAGACCTAATATTTTAAAACTTAGAATTACATGGAATATTTCTTAGGTATAGATATAAAATAAAGGAATAAATAACCACAATTGAACTCATGTTGGGAAACATAATAGAAAGAGAAACTAGAACTATATATATGTTAGAGAAACTAGAATTATATATATGTTCATATATCACAATATCAATATGTGAATTAGATATTTATCTAACCCAACAATATTATATCCACCAGTTAAATGGTTATTAATTTATAACCAAGAATAACTATGCATGATAAAATGGTGTACCTTAATGAATAAATACATGCAATAACTACCTCATGGCTAAAAGAATTATATAATGAAATAATGTTCACATAATAATATTAGAAGACCTACAATATAATGGAATCTTAGAAAGATAGTATGGGAATGTTAATATTTAAGGGAAATCTTTACTATAAGAAAAAAAAATGAAAAATTGGAATTCTTACATCAGAAGTTAAACTAGAAATACCCTATAGAAAGATAATTTGAGAATAACCAAAATGGTAAACAAAGGAAACCTAAATTGAAACAACAATTGATTCCAATCCATATTGTGAAAATTATTTCTCAAAATTCATAGATCTCTCATGATTGTCCCTCGAATCAATAGATGGAATTCTTGCATTTTGTATATTTTGATACAAAGGTACGAAATTTATATTTCTATTTAGATGGTAAATTACCTCATTGATTGGATGCATAATTAGATAGGTTGTTTGGCTTAAAATTGTTGTAAACACTAGCCCTCCTCCTTGAAAGCCACCAACAATAAATCTTGGAAAATAGTAACACATTGTTTAAATGTCAAAAGGAGAAGGCTTTTTCTCATAGTAGAGTGGAATAACACTTCCAAACTATGCGTAGAGAAAAGGAAATGAGGTCCCTCAATATACTAAGAAATGTAGTTGGTGTGTTGTCGTTCTCCATGGAAAGCACATATTACTTCCCCAACAACATTGACATTGACATGTCCTGCCTATTTGAAATTTTGAATTACTAGTCTAAAAAAATGTATATTGAATCTTATTGAATTAAAAAAAACTCATTGCTACATGTTGATAGTTACCTACATTGTTCATTCATGAGTATTTTGTCACAAAAAATTGTAGATAGGTTCATGTTGTTTTACTTTCAAAAATATCAATTTTTTACCAGCTTTGATGACCCATGTTTCCCTTATTTGGGTGCCCATGTGTGGTCTTTGTTCCCTATGGGAACTCATGAGAAAGTAATCAGATAAGACCTAGAAGAGATTGCACGAGATAAACCTATATTAAAAATGAAGGTTACATTTACTAATTTTTTTGTATACAACACATATGTATAATTTAAAAAAATGAATACTCTAAAAAAATGATATGAATGAAAAGATTTGTTGTATTTTCTAATCCAAATTTTGTAAATATTTGATAGTGAAGATTGAAAAAACATGGTATCATAGCGTATGAACTTTTAGCATTCATACACTTCTAAAAAAACTATAGTTAATTAGGAATACAAATGGCGTAGATAGTAGATAATAAACCCTAGTATCATTGTCTCAACTATTGGGATATACCTAGACTACAACTAGAAAATGTTAAGAGCCTAGGATTGAGGTATGTACCTCAGTATAGAAATTATTGAAAACACACATAGCTCATATACTATCTATTGGACTCCCCTAGGCATAGATTACATGGAGATATTATTAAAGAAGAAATATTTAAGGTAATAGTGAGGCCCTTGGAATGCTAAAATGATCACCAAAGGTACACAGACAATTAAAGTGCCCTAAAGTTTCTCAAAAGTTAGTAAAACCACAAGTAATTGTAAAGAAAAATATATATAATCATAATTATAGTAAACCCTACAATGGTAAGTCTCATGTAATTGATATTTTTCATATGGTACCTTAAAATAACTAGATAATCTATGACATTTGAAATGAGTTCAAAGTTATATCCTTACAAGCAGGAAACTGAGAGAAAAAGAGGGGAAAAATGACATTCCAACCCATAATAAGGTAATTGAATGGTAAAGTGTGATAAATATTTTAATCTTTGGATTTTTGAAACTCCAAAATTTCAAAAGATATAAACCTTGAAAATTTATAAGCATTTCATTGATGTAAAATCAAACCCACTATAAATGAAGAAATACATATGAAGTATATACAACATTTTGACCCAACACAACATAACATAAAGATTAGTGATAACAATATTAAGAAAATTTGATATTTTTTTAAGCTTTGCTATGATAATTATAGAGTATATTTTATGGTGCAACAAAAAATTTGATATTCAAAATTTAGACTCATAGCCTACGAATCTACACATGACCCCAGAGGAGTTATAAGAACCATGAATCACTAAGTACTCAAATGACTCCTTACTTTTCATTGAAATCAATACCCTCAAATGTGTCAAGTAAATGGCATGATTGAGAAATAATGATTAGTATGTAGACATGAGGTGATTGTGGCTTGTTTCTCACATTGATTTTGCCCATTTTTCAGTTTTGTATCAAAAATTTTTGCTTCGAGAAATTATTTTCTCTAATATTATATGCACAAAAAAACCTGATTTATGGAATTTTATCAATTATTTTCTCGATCTAAGTCATTGTCAATAGGTAAACCTAGAGTTGGCAAAAGATGCTACATTGTAGTTGACATACCTATTTAGATTTCTATTGGCATCCTTTTAAGGTTGGAGAGAGCACCTAAATACATCATGGATATCTCAATTTTGGGGATGAAATCTTCTTTAATAAGTGGAGAGTTGTAGCATACTGAAATTTGTGTACTAAAGCTATAATCCTCGATTTCTCTAAACTTGATCTCAATTTTAAAGTTCTCCTTCATTCCAAGGCCCAATTAAATACTTTTCTCAATATCATGTATTTTGAAACAAGTCAGTCCTCATAGTGGATGTATGTAGCCTTTCTATTCCTTTTAAAATATTAGTAAATAGGTTCTTATATTTTACTTAGTAAGTTATAATAGTATTATATAGTGCCATTTAAAATATTTGTGCCTTAGTACCTTGAGCTGACCTTTTATTGATTTACCACTCTCGGTCTCACAAATAATGGCTTTACAATTATGAGGATATTAATCATATTATTAAGCAACAACAATTTAAACATTTGTAGAGGTGATCAATTAACCGTATTAGGACAATAACTAAAGGAATTGGTCTTCCATCAATTAGATACGGGAATTAAACAGATGAAAAAAGTTGTGGAGTTATTAGAAATATATTTGAGGAATTATTACATAGGGGTTAAAAATCATAAAATTCATGATAATAGGAGAGGATAGAAGCGCACGACCAACAATTCAGGTAAAGTGGGCATCATCTTCATTAAGACCGGTGCCATTACAAGTGGGCGGTGATAAACTTCTCTCCATCTCTCCCCACCACTATTAAATCTAACTAAAAAGCACTTGACTTCGTCACCTAATTGCAAAAATAGTTATCAAGTTTACGAGAGGTTTCCAACTCCTCCATCTTCATTGCAACCTCTTCTTCACCTGAAAGAAACATTGTTGAAGGCATTGGGCGCAATCAACTTGATTGGTTCTCTTCCTTCTTGGTTCCACTCTTCATCTCTAAACACCCCACAACCCTATAGATGCCTTCAACTATATATGCCCTAAACAATCTGTCACCAAACACATAGGTCTACAATGACACTACATATTCATCTCCTACCCAGCAAACCCCTATGACTATTAGTACTCACCGTCAACATCCTTCTATCATAAAGACCACCCACAACACCCTTCGACAACTCCCCAACTCCCATTATAGGAAGTGGCCATCTACTTCCACCCTCCATGATTCCAAGATTGCAAGCCAATGAGCATCATTGTGGAAGAAGATATGAAATGCCTAGCCATGATAACATATATTGACTTTCAGACGGTTTCTCAGCCAAACTATCATGGCCTGAGCGACCAAGTTATGTTGCCTACCAATCACTCCGTTCTGCCGACCATACTAAATATCTATAGGTCACCATCTTGTTCAACCCCAATCCGCAATAGCAGATCCCTAGCCACCTCATCAACAAACCTTGAAGCCCTTCTCTGGTAAGCTCAAGCTCTTCAGGGGTTTCATCTCTACCGCAAGGTACACTTCCATCGACAAATTGTTCCCTCACACCCATTCATTTCCAGACCCTATAATATCTATTGGATTCCTCTCCGGTCATGGAGTCACCTGATCTTTTCTCCAGTTGTCGACTGACTTCTGACGACCTACTACTTATGCATCAACCCACCACGATGCTAACTGGGAATTACATCCAGTCTGACAGCCACCAAGGGGTTTCAACAACCACGGCCTGAGGTCTAGGAGAGCGCAAAGCTCCACAACCCTACTACTCCAACCACCCCCAACCTGCTTGATAGGTTAATTCTTTCTCCCCTTCCTTTTTCTCTTATGTTCTATTTCAAACAAAGAAAGATAATACTATAATCAGTAATTATAAATACAGTGATGAAAACTAAAAAGAATCTTTGAAATTCAATTATTAGGAACACAAATTAACTTCATTCTTACTTTCTCTTTCTCATTAATTGATACTATGTAATATTCATTAACATGATCAAATATCATAAATAGAAGTTATAAAGGAAAAATAAAATGAATAAATCATGATCTTGAAAGTATGTAATATAGATAACAATATGAAGTATGAAATTAATCTATAACTCTTATAAGTTGTAGCTATTATTCCTATTAATAATGCTAAATTATAAGAGATGAATGCTTATGAGTAATTTATGGGGAAAATGGAATAATCCACTACAAAAACAAAATAAATGCGGAAATTACTAAATATGTAGAAATGTAATTTTGTACCATATTCAACCTAGTTTGACCTTATATGACTCTCTTTGCCATCCTAAATTATATTTTGACCTAGGTACTTAATAATGTGATATATTAGATAAATGAGGTTTTAAATAAAAAACAATTGGGAAAAGGACTTAATATGGTGTTTGTTGTCTATATACAATATGGTTGGACATATTTTCCATGAAATAGAAAATTACCTAGAAAATAATGTTGTGGAGACATTATATTCTACAACTTAGAATTACATGGAGGATTTCTTAGAGTAATCAATATTGTAACATCCCTGACCTGGGTTATGCTTTAACCCTAGGTGTTTTGCTTAATAAAGTTGATTAGATGCTTGCTCTTATCTTTTGAAAAGTAATTAAGGCTCAAGAGGAACTTATATTTCAATTTTAGTCCTTTTTGAATGATGTTGAAATAATGTTTTGTTTGTTTTGGACTAAAGTGCAAATTACCCAAGTTGAGGGGTTAACTTTCAAATTGTACATGATAATATGTTCCTCATGTGTTGAAGCATCATGATAATGAAGATGATGCAGAGGTATGGCTTGTGGTGGCCTGAGTACCAAGAAAGAGTTGATAAAGTAATGATTGTGCATTAAAACCTAGTTTTGGTGTAATGTGTAATTTACCCAAAACCTAGGATTCAATATGCAAAATAACACTTATAGAGGGTCCCTCATGTTTCTTGGCATCATTTAGAGAAAATAAAATGAGAGGGGTGCCTCATTTGAATTACTTTGAAGGGGAGAGAATCTTGATATTAAAATAATCAAGATTTAAGCATAATTGAAACTTTAATTCAATTTAATGCAAAAATAAATAAAATAATTGAAGGGTCTCCAAAAAAAAACGAGATGGTTGAATTTTACCAAGTGTGAACACCCTTGTGCCTTTGGTAGGCCACGAAATATCTCAAAGCAAGTGGATAACTCACTCACATAAAATAAAGAAAAGTAATATCCACTAACTTTAGGATATTAATATTATAAGGGTTAAGGTGCTTAATTTGCTTTTCTTTAAATTGTGGATAATTGAAGGGAATAATAGGCAAGGAGGGTAGCCTCGTATATAAGTAATATAAGGGGGCAAGTGGCAAGGATTTGGGAGAGATAATTTCTATTTTCTCTCTACTAAATGAATTTTCAATAAAATTCACATATATGCTCCTTTATCCATAGAATGAAAGGGTAATTTCGAACCCACTTCTTCTCTTTGCTTGAAAAACGACCAATAAGATTTGGAGGATCAGGAGGAAGACCCCCAACCTGTTGGTAAGCTTCTTTACTTCCTTTCACCTTGAATTCATGGTGAAAATCACAAAACAATGCATGGTTTCTTCTTATCTCGATCCCATCTTCAATTCTAACCATTCCTTTTCACTCAAAGCTTGAGGAAGATCCTTGGAATAGTGAAATGAGTTGCATCCACCATTTTTTACATGAGCTTGAAGCTTTGAAGCTCAATTGGAGGTGGGTTTTATAACTTGAACCCTTCTACATTGTTATTTAACTATCAATATTGCAATTTCGTTGATTCCTTCATCTTCTTGATTAATTGTTGGTTGAAATTGGTAATTCCATGAAATCAGAAGTACTATAAGTTAAAGGGACGAAGTTAGATGATTATGACATCATATTTGACACATTTACCAAAGAAATTGTATTTCTTTCGGTTTCAACAAGCTTGCTCATTCGGTTTCAACAAAACAATTTGAAAGCAAACAGTTTCATCAAACCGTTTGAAGCTAAATGGTTTCAAACCATTTGGGAGAGTTGACCAGGGTTGACCATTTGGAAAAGTTGATGCTAATATTGATGGTTGATGATCTATAAAATTTGATTGATTAATTCCAAAGGGTTCATCAGTTGAAGGTTAATCAATTAGCAAACCCTAATCGGGTTAAGTGCTGAAATCCAATTTGGTTAATTTAGATTTTTGGGTGTTTGAGCCCAAACGGTCCCAATACCGTTTGGAGGTCACCCAAACGGTCTCAAGACCGTTTGGAGGTCACCCAAGACCGTTTGGAGGTCTAGGGTTAAGTATGGTGGAGCAATTGAAGGTCCAGAGATACCAAAATTGAAATGCAATTAAGTGCTGATTTGTTGATCAATCCAATGATCTAAACCCTAATGGAATTTCACAAATTTCAAGGATAGGATGGGGAAAACGGTCTCAAGAACGTTTGGAGGTCATCCAAACGACCTCAAGACAGTTTGAGGTCAGGTCATATCAAAATTTTGATGATGGTTCATTGATTTCAATTGAATCAATTCCACAATGTTGATCATTGATGGTTCCTCGATTTCAAAGCCCTAATTGAAGGTTCTTGAGTAGAAACCCTAGATCAATTGGGTATAAAACCCTAATTGATGGTCCAATTGAAGGATGGTTCAATAGTTTACTTGATGAATAAATCAAGGATTCAATTGTTAATCTGTTCATCTATTGAAATCATGAATCATGTAAGTGTTGAAATGACTTTTTGGTCCATTCGGTTTTGAGAGGGTTTGGACCAAACGGTCTTAAGACCGTTTGAGTCGAAATGGTCTCAAGACTGTTTGGGTCCAAATGGTCTCAAACCGTTTGGAGACCCAAAGTTTAATCGATTTCAACACCTTTCTTGTCCAATCGGTTTCAAGGGCAATATATTTGCCCAAATGGTTTTCTACCAATTGAATTTTGAGAACTAAGATCATTTAGGGCCTATATAATCAAATCTTTTTGAGGTTCAACATGGTTGATCCATTAGGATACCTCATGTAATTGGAGGTCCAATAGGGCCAATTCAATTGAATGTCTAATGCAATTGAAGATTCAAATGGGTTAATCCAATTGATCATCTAATGGAATTGAAGGTTCAATTGGTCAATTCAATTGGAACCCTCATATATTTAAAGGTTCAATTGATCAAACTATTTGGAGACTTGATGTACTTAGATGATAATACCCTCAGTGAGTTTCATCATTGATGATTAATGATGTAATAATTTAATACATCATGTTAGCCATAAATGCATATATTTGAATAAAGATTAGGCTCAATCTAATCAAGATTTGAGAAGTGGACATCCTGAGTAGGATGAAAGAGAAAGATTCATACATGAATGATAATCATGTATCACTTAAGCCTAAAACATTCAAATTGATGTGATATACAATTAGGGTATGATCCTCGAATAAGAGATCATAAAACCCTAATTGAGTTGACTAATGAACTCAAACCCAAATTTAGGGCAAGTTTGAGTGAAACCCTAAACTAGGAGGATGATGTGATGTGAATAGTAAACCCTAATTATGGGTAATGGAATATGAAACCTTAATTAGGATGAATAGTAAACCCTAATTATGGGTAATGGAATATGGAACCCTAATTGGGATGAATAGTAAACACTAATTGTGGGTTATTGAATATAAACCCTAATCTGGGGTGATGTGATGTGAATAGTAAACTCTAAACTCTAAATAGAGTGAAGATGTGTGAAACCCTAATTTTGGGTTATACTATATAGCATGAAACCCTAATCTTGGACAATGCAATGATGAAGCATTGGTCCTAATTAAACAAAGGGGATGTGTAACCCTGGTTGAAATGAAATGAGAAACCCTAACCCTAGTAAGGGAATAGTGGTGTTACCCTTGAATAGCATGAAACTAAAATGTGATTGATATATCTGTTATCATGTGTGCTAACCATGCAGGTATTCTGAGATGATGAACATAGTAAAGTATGAGCTATGATGCTTTATTCATTGAAAATTATTCGTTAGGCCTTGTGTGCCATAATATACCTTGTTGCTTAGTAAATGGTAACAAGAAAGTTAATGAGCCTCAAGTGCCATAAGAGATGCTTGTGTAGCAAAGTATCATGTTTACCTTGGTCAAATGACTTGAAGGTGATATTTACCTGAAAAAGTGGTAACATTGCTCAGGGATGAGCTAAGGGTTTGAATACCCAGATCCATATAATTATGGTGTTGAGATTGTTAAGGGATGATAATTCCCATTATTGCAATGAGGGACTGAGATCCCAACGTCTTATAAAGACTAAGAAGTAACTGATGAAAACAGTACATGTTTCTTTGTAGTAGTTGTCCTAATAAGTTATGTTTGAAAACCTGGCTGATGCTAAAAGAATATGATAATGTACTTAATTAATCAAGTGATATCATAGAATGTAGTTGCCCTGACCACAGATCCATCAGCGTCAGAATTAGCTGAATGGTGAAACGAGTTTTACTCGGAACGCATATTTTTGAATATGTGGGGGTAATTGGGCAAATATATCCTTATGCCCCATAGGAATGGCTACGGGCTATGTCCTATGTACGAGATTGGTTTCGGATCATACCCCAATAAGAGTATGGCTATGGGCCATAACTTCTCAATATAATACCAGGCATTGGCTACGGACCATAACCCTGAAGAGAGTATATGCTACGGGCTATAACTCTATAGAGAAGATGCCAATATACCCTGGCAAGCTAATTGTAGTTTGACACATGATGTCTCTGCCAAAGTAGTCTCGTACTGACCGAGACAGATGAGGTCATGGAATCCGGCTCTCCCATCGATCTCGTGCGGTACCAATACTTTACGTAATCATGGTCGGTTGGAGTATGAGCGGTATATCTCATCTCCTCAGGGCATAAGCTTAAGAATGTTTGTAAAATGTAATCAGACGTGTAATGTATTTGCATAAGATTGAAATACAAAAATCACTGGTTAATGTTATTCTACTTAGCATGTTCTAGATACATAAATGTTATATATGTTCTTTAACTCCTTATTAAATAAGAGACATGCTGCTTTATCAAGTTTTAGCTTAAATGCTTGAATAGAAATGTTATTCTAATCTGCATAGATATTGAACTATCTGCTGTTGAATATATGATTCCATTGTTAAGTTTATTTCTATTAAACTACAATAACAATGTTTTCGGGGAAGAGTTATATCTCTCGATGGGGCAATTTTATAATTGTCTCACCCCCCGTGGTGTCCAACATTTTTAGGTGGACACAGATGAGGTAGAGACAAAAACCCCATAAGAAGGGAAGAGTAGAAATAGCAACACGGACAACAGTAGATCCTAAGGTGGAGATATTGGTCAAGGCTTGTAATATATGTAAATAGAGTCTTATGTGTCGTCTCTGTACTCTCAGGTCCTAGGAATCAGTAATGGTGTTTTTATAATCGATCTGAGATTTTGGCATGATGCCTTGAGGATTTTGTTACTTGAGCTTTTGATAAAGTAAATGATGTATATATATTCCTCGAGAAGAAATGGTACAGAGAATGTACTATGTGAACCAGGATGTGAATGTGATATGATGATACTTGTTGAAAGAGTTTTTCGGAGAATGGATCTCCTTGCAAAAAGTTTTTAATTTTTAGTGTTTTTTAGTATTCCGCTGCTAATGATCGCTTCCACATGTTTTATTATTGTTGATGACACTTGTTATCTTAATTGATGGTGTTTGTCATCACAATTTAGTGGTATCAGAGCTCTAGGTTTGCTGAGTCTACAGAGACATAGGATTAAGGTCGTTGAGTTTGTTCTAATGTTTTCCAGTTTATCTGATAGTGTCTTTTGCTCATATAGGAGAAGAAGAACTTGAAGATGTTTGGATCACATGACGAACATGCTGCTGAGAGCAGCATTGCTGCACTAGGAGGAGGTGCAAGAGATCAAGATAGGGAGGAGCTTGTACCTAAACAACCCTATTTCAATCAAGCTGATATGGGGAACCCAGCCTTCCAAGCCATGTTTGAACAATTTATGGCAGCCGTGACTCATATGACAGATAGGATGCCATTACCTACACCTAGGGAACCTACCCACCATGAAGGACAGGGAGCTGGAAAGACGTTTGAACGACTTCGTCGGGTGGGAGCCATAGATTATGTTGGTATAGTTGATCCAGCTGATACAGAGTTATGGCTGACTGAGATGGAGAAAGCCTTTAGGATCCTTAATATCCCCGAGGATGAGAAGGTGAGGCATGTTGTATACCTGTTGAAAGGTAGTGCTGGTCACTGGTGGAACATTGAAGAAGGAAAGAGGCCAGGTGTTGAGATCGGATGGGAAGAGTTTCGACGAGAATTCGTCAGTAGATACTTTGCCAAGACTTTTCTGGATGAGAAAATTACTCAGTTTGAACGGATCAGGTAGGGAAAAATGAGCATTAGTGAGTATGAGGCTAAGTTCATGGAAATTTTGCAGTTTTGTCTGCATATGGCATCTACTGATGAGGAGAGAATTCAGTATTTCAAGAAGGGGCTGAACGCTGAATTAACCACTCCGGTGTCTGCTTTAGAGAACCGGGAGAGGTTTTCCACCTTCATTGAATCCATAAGATGGATAGAGAGGTCTGTGATCGAGAAGCGACAGACCAGTAATAAGAAAGTGTATCCTCAGTTTCATGTACAAAGGTCGAGGGTTTCAAGAAACCAAGGTTTTCCGCACCAGCAGCACCACAGAGGTTCAATACCAAGACGTAGTGGACGTCAAGTAGGGGTAGAGGGCGTAGTTTTCCTCTGAGTAGAGCCCCTAGCACAGCATCAACATCAGTAACTGGACCCTCTAGACCACATCAAGAGAATAGAACTTGTCTTCAATGTGGACTAGTAGGACATCTAGCAAGGGATTGCCCAACAGGGAATGCAGTGGTGAATCAACCTCCGAGATAGAGTCAGCAAGGCTCTCCGAGAAAATTGTTTTCTAGTGGTACCTGAGGACGTGGACAAGCGTCACAGGAAGGATCTTCTACACTCAGTAATTGGGTATCGAATCAACTGCAGGCAACGTCGAGATTCTATGCAATGAATCAGTTCGAGGCAGTGGTTAATCCACGAGTTGTGACAGGTCAGATGAAACTATTTTATTCTGATATGTCTTCATCCTGCTTTGTATATGTTTTAATTGATCTGGGTGCTACACATTCCTTTATCACTCGAGAAGTGATTCATGACTGTAACATGATTGTCAGTCATAGAGCAAATAGTTTGATGCTAGAAACCCCTTTGTTGGGATCTGCAGTGTTGTGGGAGGTGTGTTCTTCCTGCACTCTTATCTTTTCTAAACATTGCATTCAAGTGGATCTTATACCACTTGAGATGCACAGATTCGATATAATTCTTGGAATGGACACCCTAGAAAAGTACAAGATTGTCTTGAATTGTGAGTCCAAGCAAGCTGTGTTCACAGATGATAGTGACACATGGATCTTTCAGGAAGATAGAAAGATTCTTCCAACCTGTCTTGTGTCAGCTATGGTAGCTGAGAAGTTGTTGAGACAAGGATGTTTTGCATTCTTGGCACATGTGGTAGATACCACAATGGTGAGTTCTAAACTTTCTGAAGTTCTAGCTGTTAGGGAATTTGAAGATGTATTCCCTGAGGAACTTCCAGGTGTTCCACCACCCCGAGAGATTGATTTTGAGATTAATCTAATCCTGGGCATGCAACCGATAGCCCAAACGCCATATAGAATGGCACCTACTGAAATGGCAGAGCTCAAGAAACAACTGCAGGAGTTGCTTGAGAAGGGTTTTATCCGACCGAGTACTTCACCATGGGGTGCTCCGGTCCTCTTTGTTAAGAAGAAGGATGGGTCCATGCGATTATGCATTGACTATAGGCAGTTGAATAAAGTAACCATAAAGAACAAGTATCCTCTTCCAAGGATTGATGACTTGTTTGATCAGTTGCGCGGTGCAACTGTCTTTTCTGAGATAGATTTGAGGTCAGGATACCATCAGTTGCATATTAAGGAGAGTGACATACCTAAGTCTGCCTTTAGGACAAGGTATGGTCACTATGAGTTCATAGTTATGTCATTTGGACTAACTAATGCACCAGCTGCATTCATGGAACTCATGAATAGAATCTTTCAACCTTTTCTTGATCAGTTTATAGTAATCTTCATAGACGATATTTTGATATATAGTAGAGATGCTCAACAACATGAGAAGCACCTTCGTAAGGCTTTGACTTTGCTAAGAGAGAATAAGTTGTATGCTAAGTTTATCAAGTGTGAGTTCTGGTTACCAAAAGTTTCTTTTCTTGGACACGTAATATCTGCCTCAGGTATTCGTGTTGATCCTAAGAAGGTGGAATCTATCTTGCAATGGGAACAGCCAAAGACACCGATGGAGATACGTAGTTTCCTAGGACTAGAAGGCTATTACAGGAGGTTCATTAAGAACTTCAGTTCTATAGATTTACCCCTAACCAAGTTGACCAGGAAAGAGGTTCCTTTTGTCTAGAATGACAAGTGCCAACAATATTTTCAGATGTTGAATGAAAGGTTAACAAGTACACCTGTGTTAGTATTACCTGAGTAAGGGAAGGGGTACATAGTCTTTTGTGATGCATCCAAGAATGATCTAGGATGTGTGTTGATGCAGGATAAGCAAGTGATTTCTTTTGCTTCTCGACATCTTAAGAAACACGAGGAGAATTATCTGACATACGATCTAAAGCTAGCTGTTGTGGTCCATGCCTTGAAGATCTGGAGACAGTATCTCTATGGAGAGGCATTCCAGATTTTCACAGACCATAAGAATTTAAAATATATCTTTTCTCAGCATGAGTTGAACATGAGACAATGTCGTTGGATGGAGTTAATCAAGGACTACGATTGTACAATTGATTATCATCTAGGGAAGGCCAATGTGGTAGTTGATGCTTTAAGTAGAAAATTAGCAACACTAGCCTTAGATAAAGCATAGTTAAACTCCTTAGTGTGCTCTAAGAGAGATATGCTTATCTCTTTACGACAAGATAATGTGCAGCTTAAGGTATCCTTGTTATCCAGGTTGTTAGCGGAGATGCAAGTGAAACCTACTCTGAGGTAGCAGATTAAAGAAGCATAATAGGCTGATGTTGTAATTCAACATATGTTACATATCAGGTCAGAGTATGGTAGCGAGAAACGAGATGGTTTCCATGATTCAGATGATCATGTAGCATGTTATCATGGTAGGATGATAGTACCTGATGTCGATAACTTAAGAAAGTTAGTCCTGGAAGAAGCTCATTCTTCAATGTATGCTATGCATCTAGGGAGCACCAAGATGTATCATAACTTAAAAGATATGTATTGGTGGTTTGGATTGAAGAAAGATGTAGCTGAGTTTGTTATGCGATGTCCTGTGTGTCAGCAAGTTAAAGCTGAACATCAAAAGCTCACAGGAACAATGCAACCTCTGCCTATACCACAGTGGAAATGGGATCATGTGACTATGGACTTTGTGGTTGGTTTGCCTAGAACAGCCAAAAGTCATGATTCCATTTGGGTGATAGTTGATAGGTTGACTAAGACAGCACATTTTATTCCTGTCAAAACAACCTATACTGCTGAGAAGCTTGCACAGATATACATAGATGAGATAGTGTGTTTGCATGAGGTTCCAGCCACTATTGTATCTGATAGAGGTCCCCAATTCACGAGTCATTTTTGGGAGCAACTCCATAAAGCTTTGGGTATACAATTAAGATTTAGTACAACCTTTCACCCACAGACAGATGGACAATCTGAAAGGACCATACAAACTTTAGAGGACTTGCTTAGGGCATGTGTCCTTCAATTTGTAGGAAGTTGGGATCTACACCTGAGCTTGATAGAATTTTCTTATAATAATAGCTATCAGCATAGTATTGAGATGGCACCATATGAAGCATTATATGGTAGACGTTGTAGATCTCCTTTATGTTGGTATGAAACAGGGGAGTACCAACTTTTGGGTCCTGAGCTAGTTCAGTAGACAACCGAGAAGATTAAAGTAATACAACAACAGTTGAAAGCTACTCAGGATAGACAGAAATCTTACGCTGATAAGCGTCGTAGACTGTTAGAATTCCAAGTTGGAGACAGAGTATACCTCAAGGTCTCACCTTGGAAAGGAGTTCTTAGATTTGGAAGAAAAGGAAAGTTAGCTCCTAGATTTATAGGGCCTTATACAATCATTGAGAGGATGAAAAAGGTCGCCTATAAGCTGGAGTTACCACCTGAGTTGCACAAGTTGCATCCAGTGTTGCATATCTCCATGCTGAGAAAGTGTCATCCTGACACATAGTTAGTTCTGCAACCTATGGAGGAAGAACTAAATGATGATATATCTTATGTTGAAGGACCTGTGTTGATTCTTGATAGGAGAATAAAAAAGCTGAAAAAGAAAGATATTTATCTTGTAAAAGTCCTCTGGAACCACCATGGCATTAAAGAAGCTACGTGGGAACTAGAGGAAGATATGAGGAAGAAGTATCCTTCTCTTTTCTCTTAATGTTTTTGTTGATGATTTTGGGGACGAAATCCTTGTAAGGGGTGGATAATTTGTAACATCCCCGACTTGGGTTATGCTTTAACCCTAGGTTTTTTGCTTAATAAAGTTGATTAGATGCTTGCTCTTATCTTTTGAAAAGTAATTAAGGCTCAAGAGGAACTTATATTTCAATTTTAGTCCTTTTTGAATGATGTTGAAACAATGTTTTGTTTGTTTTGGACTAAAGTGCAAATTACCCAAGTTGAGGGGTTAACTTGCAAATTGTACATGATAATATGTTCCTAATGTGTTGAAGCATCATGAGAATGAAGATGATGCAGAGGTATGGCTTTTGGTGGCCTGAGTACCAAGAAAGAGTTGATAAAGCAATGTTTGTGCATTAAAACCTAGTTTTGGTGTAATGTGTAATTTACCCAAAACCTAGGGTTCAATATGCAAAATACCACTTCTAGAGGGTCCCTCATGTTTCTTGGCATCATGTAGAGAAAATAAAATGAGAGGGGCACCTAATTTGAATTACTTTGAAGGGGGGAGAATCTTAATATTAAAATAATCAAGATTTAAGCATAATTGAAACTTTAATTCAATTTAATGCAAAAATAAATAAAATAATTGAAGGGTATCCAATAAAAAACGAGATGGTTGTGAACACCCTTGTGCCTTTGGTAGGCCACGAAATATCTCAAAGCAAGTGGATAACTCACTCACATAAAATAAAGAAAAGTAATATCCACTAACTTTAGGATATTAATATTATAAGGGTTAAGGTGCTTAATTTGCTTTTCTTTAAATTGTGGATAATTGAAGGGAATAAGAGGCAAGGAGGGTATCCTCGTATCTAAGGAAGATAAGGGGGAAAGTGGCAAGGATTTGGGGGAGATAATTTCTACTCTCTCTCCTAAATGAATTTTCAATAAAATTCACATATATGCTCCTTTATCCATAGAATGAAAGGGTAATTTCGAACCCACTTCTTCTATTTGCTTGAAAAACGACCAATAAGATTTGGAGGATCAGGAGGAAGACCCCCAACCTGTTGGTAAGCTTCTTTACTTCCTTTCACCTTGAATTCATGGTGAAAATCACAAAACAATGCATGGTTTCTTCTTATCTCGATCCCATCTTCAATTCTAACCATTCCTTTTCACTCAAAGCTTGAGGAAGATCCTTGGAATAGTGAAATGAGTTGCATCCACCATTTTTTACATGAGCTTGAAGCTTTGAAGCTCAATTGGAGGTGGGTTTTATAACTTGAACCCTTCTACATTGTTATTTAACTATCAATATTGCAATTTCGTTGATTCCTTCATCTTCTTGATTAATTATTGGTTGAAATTGGTAATTCCATGAAATCAGAAGTACTATAAGTTAAAGGGACAAAGGTAGATGATGATGACATCATCTTGGACACATTTCCCAAAGAAATTGTATTTCATTCGGTTTCAACAAAACCGTTTGAAAGCAAATGGTTTCATCAAACCGTTTGAAGCTAAATGGTTTCAAACCATTTGGGAGAGTTGACCAGGGTTGACCATTTGGAAAATTTGATGCTAATATTGATGGTTGATTACCTATCAAATTTTTTTGATTAATTCCAAAGGGTTCATCAGTTGAAGGTTAATCAATTAGCAAACCCTAAGCGGGTTAAGTGCTGAAATTCAATTTGGTTAATTTAGATTTTTGGGTGTTTGAGCCCAAACGGTCCCAAGACCGTTTGGAGGTCTAGGGTTAAGTATGGTTGAGCAATTGAAGGTCCAGAGATACCAAATTGAAATGCAATTAAGTGTTGATTTGTTGATCAATCCAATGATCTAAACCCTAATGGAATTTCACAAATTTCAAGGATAGGATGGGGCAAACGGTATCAAGACAATTTGGAGGTCATCTAAACGACCTCAAGACCGTTTGAGGTCAGGTCATGTCAAAAGTTTAATGATGGTTCATTGATTTCAATTGAATCAATTCCACAATGTTGATCATTGATGGTTCCTCAATTTCAAAGCCCTAATTGAAGGTTCTTGAGTAGAAACCCTAGATCAATTGGGTATAAAACCCTAATTGATGGTCCAATTGAAGGATGATTCAATAGTTTACTTGATGAATAAATCAAGGATTCAATTTTTAATCGGTTCATCTATTGAAATCATGAATCGTGTAAGTGTTGAAAGGACTTTTTGGTCCATTCGGTTTTGAGAGGGTTTGGACAAAACGGTCTTAAGACCGTTTGAGTCCAAACGGTCTTAAGACCGTTTGAGTCCAAACGGTCTCAAACCGTTTGGAGACCCAAAGTTCAATCAGTTTCAACACCTTTCTTGTCCAATCGGTTTCAAGGGCAATTTGCCCAAATGGTTTTCTACCAATTGAATTTTGAGAACTAAGATCGTTTAGGGCCTATATAATCAAATCTTTATGAGGTTCAACATGGTTGATCCATTAGGATACCTCAAGTAATTGGAGGTCCAATAAAGCCAATTCAATTGAATGTCTAATGCAGTTGAAGATTCAAATGGGTTAATCCAATTGATCATCTAATGGAATTGAAGGTTCAATTGGTCAATTCAATTGGAACCCTCATATATTTAAAGGTTCAATTGATTAAACTATTTGGAGACATGATGTACTTAGATGATTTATACCCTCAGTGAGATTAATCATTGATGATTAATGATGTAATAATTTAATACATCATGTTAGCCATAAATGCATATATTTGAATAAAGATTAGGCTCAATCTAATCAAGATTTGAGAAGTGGACATCTTGAGTAGGATGAAAGAGAAAGATTCATACATGAATGATAATCATGTAGCACTTAAGACTAAAACATTCAAATTGATGTGATATGCAATTAGGGTATGATCCTCGAATAAGAGATCATAAAACCCTAAATGAGTTGATTAATGAACTCAAACCCTAATTTAGGGCAAGTTTGAGTGAAACCCTAAACTAGGAGGATGATGTGATGTGAATAATAAACCCTAATTATGGGTAATGGAATATGAAACCCTAATTAGGATGAATAGTAAACCCTAATTATGGGTAATGGAATATGAAACCCTAATTGGGATGAATAGTAAACCCTAATTGTGGGTTATTGAATATAAACCCTAATATGGGGTGATGTGAATAGTAAACTCTAAACTCTAAATAGAGTGAAGATGTATGAAACCCTAATTTTGGGTTATACTATATAGCATGAAACCCTAATCTTGGACAATGCAATGATGAAACATTGGTCCTAATTGAACAAAGGGGATGTGTAACCCTGATTGAAATGAATTGAGAAACCCTAACCCTAGTAAGGGAATAGTAGTGTTACCCTTGAATAGCATGAAACTGAAATGTGATTGATATATCTGTTATCATGTGTGCTAACCATGCAGGTATTCTGAGATGATGAACATAGCCAGGTATGAGATATGATGCTTTATTAATCGAAAATTATTCATTGGGCCTTGTGTGCCATAATATACCTTGTTGCTTAGTAAATGGTAACAAGAGAGTTAATGAGCCTCAAGTGCCATAAGAGATGCTTGTGTAGAAAAGTATCATGTTTACCTTGGTCAAATGACTTGAAGGTGATATTTACCTGAAAAAGTGGTAACAGTGCTCAGGGATGAGCTAAGGGTTTGAATACCCGGATCCATATAAGTATGGTGTTGAGATTGTTAAGGGATGATAATTCCTAGTATTGCAATGAGGGACTGAGATCCCAATGTCTTATAAAGACTGAGAAGTAACTTATGAAAATAGTACATGTTTCTTTGTAGCACTAGTCATAATAAGTTATGTTTGAAAACTTGGCTGATGCTAAAAGAATATGATAATGTACTTAATTAACCAAGTGATATCATAGAATGTAGTTGCCCTGACCACATATCCATCAGCGTTAGAATTAGCTGAATGGTGAAACAAGTTTTACTCGAAGCGCATATTTTTTAATATGTGGGGGTAATTGGGCAAATATATCCTTATAGCCCATAGGAATGGCTACGGGCTATGTCCTATGTACGGGATTGGTTTCAGACCATACCCCAATAAGAGTATGGCTACGGGCCATAACTTCTCAATATAATACCAGGCATTGGCTACGGGCCATAACCCTGAAGAGAGTATATGCTAAGGGCTATAACTCTATAGCGAAGATGCCAATATACCCTGGCAAGCTAATTGTAGTTTGACACATGATGTCTCTGCCAAAGTAGTCTCGTACTGACCGAGACAGATGAGGTCATGGAATCCGGCTCTCCCATTGATCTTGTGTGGTACTGATGCTTTACGTAATCATGGTCGGTTGGAGTATGAGCGCTATATCTCATCTCCTCAGGGCATAAGCTTAAGAATGTTTGTAAAATGTAATCAGCCGTGTAGCGTATTTGCATAATATTGAAATAAAAAAATCACTGGTTAATGTTATTCTACTTAGCATGTTCTAGATACATAAATGTTATATATGTTCTTCAACTCCTTATTAAATAAGATACATGTTGCTTTATCAAGTTTTAGCTTAAATGCTTGAATAGAAATGTTACTCTAATCTGCATAGATATTGAACTATCTACTGTTGAATATATGATTCCATTGTTCAGTTTATTTCTATTAAACTGCAATAACAATGTTTTCGGCGAAGAGTTATATCTCTCGTTGGGGCAATTTTATAATTGTCTCACCCCCGTGGAATCCAACATTTTTAGGTCGATGCGGATGAGGTAGAGACAGAAACCCCATAAGAAGGGAAGAGTAGCAACAGCAACAAGGACAACAGTAGATCCTAAGGTGGAGATACTGGTCAAGGCTTGTAATATATGTAAATAGAGTCTTATGTGTCGTCTCTGTACTCTCAGGTCCTAGGAATCAGTAATGGTGTTTTTATAATCGATCTGAGATTTTGGCATGATGCCTTGAGGATTTTGTTACTTGAGCTTTTGATAAAGTAAATGATGTATATATATTCCTTGAGAAGAAATGGTACAGAGAATGTACAATGTGAACCAGGATGTGAATGTGATATGATGGTACTTGTTGAAAGAGTTTTTCGGAGAATGGATCTCCTTGAAAAAAGTTTTTAATTTTTAGTGATTTTTAGTATTCCGCTGCTAATGATCGCTTCCGCATGTTTTATTATTGTTGATGACACTTGTTATCTTAATTGATGGCGTTTGTCGTCACAAATACCCTATAAGTATTGAATGAAGGAATAAACAACCGTTTCACAAATCTAGAACTATATATATGTTCATATATCAAAATATCAATATGAGAATGTGATGTTTATCTAACCCAACAATATTATATTCACTAGATAAATGCTGATGAATTTATAATAAAGAATAACTATGCATGACAAAATGGTGTATCTTAATGAATAACAATAACTACCTCATGGACATAACAATTATACAATGAAATACATGTTCACCTTATAATACTAGAATACCTACAATATTATGGAATACTAGAAACATAGTGTGGGAATGTTAATATGTAAGGGCAATCTTTGTGATAAGAAAAAAATAAACTAGTGAAATTATACATGGTAACTCAAACTAGAAATACTCTATGGAAAGATAATTTGAAAATAATCCTAAATGGAAAACAAAGGAAAACTAAATATAAAGAAGGTAGGACAACCCTAGTATGAGAGGCGGCGGATGCTCTAGGAGCCGTGGTGGTAGAGGTGGTTTTGGCCATGACCGACCACTAGACAAAGATGTAGATGATGATGGAGGAAACAACCTCGATCAGTATGTGGTTGGGGATGTTAGAAAGGAAGGAGACGATGCTATTCATGTTACCAATTTTGATACTACATGATCATCAGATCTAAGGAAGTCTTATAGGGACTCAGTCACCAACACCATAACTATGCAAGCAAAACACATCATTTCATCAGATATCATAAAACAATCAGACATCATCGTAGATCGAAGTGATAAAATCCCTTCCATCATCATGAGGGAGGAGGTCTTTGCTGTTGTTGCATCCAACTCACAAAAACAAGATTTACTGAAGCGGAATCGAATCATTTGCAAAGGATTACTGAAAATCACTAAAAATTAAAACTTTTTGCAAAGAGATCTAAACATAAGAAATCTCTTACTTCAAGAACCATTGTATAACATTTACATGCTGGCTCAAACGTACATAACATGTACCATCTCTTCTCAGAGATTACAACATCAGTTGTCCTATAAACATTATATACAGACAGAATACGAATCTCGAGGCATCAAGCCAAAATCTCAGATTGATTCATTAAAACACTAACTATAAACTCCGAGGACCCGAGAGTACAGAGACGACACATAGGACTTTCTAACTACATAACTTGACAGACAGTATCTCCACCTGAGATCTCACTGCAGTCCCTGTTGTTACTGCTGCTTTCCTTTTTCCTGCAAAAGGATTTCTGCTTCTTTGTCCGCGTTCACCTAAAAAGTTGGATCCCACGGGGGTGAGACAATTGTAAATTTCCCCAGCGGGAGATATAACTCTCTTCCAAAACATTGTTATAGCAGTTTATTAAAATAAACTGAGTAGAAGGATTTATATCAAAATGACAGCAGATAAATCACTGTATGAACAGAGTGGAGTAATCTCCTTTCCCAAGGAGAACATTGCATCTACTCATGGTAGAGTCATAGTTCATCCATCTACTTGTAATGAATACAAACAGATATGAATAACATCAATGATCTAAAGTTATATAAAATAAATGTAACATCAGCCAATGAATTTATGTATTCAATCCTTAAGCAAATATGCTATACGGCTGATTTCATTTTACAATCACACTTATGCCCTGAGGAGATGAGGTATACCGTTCATACTCCAACCGACCACTGCGGAGTCGAAATCAGTACCATACATAGGTCAATGGAAGAGTCAGATTCCCATGACCTCTCACATCTCGGTCAGTGCGGGACCACAAGAAGGACTATGTCTACTGCTCAAAATAGCTTTCCAAGGTATACTGGAACTTCGCTATAGAGTTACAACGTCAACTGCACTCTCATCGGCCATCAAGAGATTTAATATTTATCTCCTCGACCCGACATTAAATATCATTGGGAGATTAATGTTACATCTATCCCAACCATCGGGAGATTTGTAATACATCCATCCCGACACATGAAGGATTGAGAGGTTTGTTGTTTACCTTCCCTCAATCTCTTCACCGGACGTAAGGATACTTTTCACCCATTTACCCCCACATATTCAAAATATGCATTCCAGGTTTTTCCGCAGAGCACCTGTTTCACCATCACCTGTTCCTGACAATGATGGATCTATGGTCAGGGCTCTACATGAACAGATTTCACTTGATTAATTAAGTACCTTTTCATATCCTTTTAGCATCGACCAAGTTCTTAAACATGACTTATTACAACAATGCTATAAAGAGACATGTACTATTTCCATCAAATACTTATCAGTCTTTAAAAGACAATGGGGACTCAATCCCTCATTTCAATACTGGGAATTCTCATCCCTTTACAATCTCATCACCATAATCATATGGTTCTGGATATTCAAACCCTTAACTCATCATTGAGCATCATTACCATCTATTAGTAACTATCACCTTCAGGTCATCTGACCAAGGCATTCATGATACTTGTTAGACAAGCATGACACATGGCTCACAAGGCCACAAAAAAAACATGTCACCTCTTTCTAGGCAACAACTTACTTATATGACTCATAAGGTCCATGCACATTCTGTTACTTTTACTAAGCAACAACAACATTAAGGCACATAAGGCCAATCAACATTTATTATATAAATGTCACAGCTCAAATCTATCTATGTTCATCATCTCATCAAACCTGCATGGATATTAGGCATGATAACAGTCATACAAATTATTCATCACATCATGTGACACAATAGTAACACCATTATTACTTTACTAGGAATTAGGGTTTACTATCAAATAGGGATTTTCATTCCCTTTACCCAAAATTAGGGTTAGGGTTCCCCATTTCTCACTAATTAGTGTTTCATGATTATATTATATGTCTAACCCTTAAGTCATTATTCCATACCTCTGGGGCATTCAAGATATCATAAATAACTATTCAAGTTCATTACTCACATCAAATAGCATTAATGATCATGAATTCAAGGTATGAGTTCATTTCTCATCCTCATCATGGTATGATTACATCATACTCATTAATATGGTTTAACCCCATTCTCAAGGTACATTAGTCAACACTTATCAAAGTGCATCAACTCATTACATTTCATTGTAATAGTTGCATAACATACATCATATGTTACTTACCCAAACATATTGGATTTAAAATGCATCAAGGTATATAAACACTAAAGTGTTGAATGTGATAACTATCATATCTTGATGTATCACTTTTCTCATCATTTTAGACTCTCTTGAGTTAACCAACTTATCTTGTATTTAGGTATTTCCCTCTTAATACATTCCATCACTAATCTCTCACCTTTAGCATGTAATGCATAGGCCACACATTAGAATTGTCCAACTATCTTTAATGATATGGAATTGTCTAATGATAAAGAAATTGCTTACAATAAGTTTTCTTATAATCAACCACATGAGATGTTTCACCATTATAAGGTAATTCATTCTATCTCTTCATTAGGGTTTCCTTATGCCCTTATTTAAAATTAGGATTATGATTTATTGTCACTTTGCCCAAAATTAGTGCTTTATGTATTATGACTCCACATTAGAGTCTCACATGCCTTCATCCTTCTTAGGGCCTCTTATCATAACATAGTATTATAGCTTCATGTGATGTTAATTCTTAATCAGGGTTTCTCATGGAATCACCCTCAGCTAAAGTTTCTGATGGAATCACTCTCAACTAGGGTTTCACATGGAATCACCCTCAACTAGGGTTTCACATGGAATCACCCTCAACTAGGGCTTCACATGGAATCACCCTCAACTAGGGTTTCTCATGGAATCACCCTCAACTAGGGTTTCACATGGAATCACCCTCCACTAGGGTTTCACATGGAATCACCCTCAACTAGGGTTTCTCATGGAATCACCCTCAACTAGGGTATCATATATCATTACATGACATCACCCTGGATTTGATTCTCACATCACATCATCACATCAATATTCCATATACATCATTATAACTTAGGGTTTCTCATGGCATTACCCTAGAATAGGATTTCACATGGAATCATCCTTAATTAGGATTTCCAGTATAGTTACCCACAATTTGGGTTTACTATTCATCTCCATTAGGATTTCATTTAATTGTTCATAATTAGAGATTCACTATTCATCCCAATTAGGGTTTTACATATCATTTTCCTAAATTGGAGTTTCACATATCATTACCCTGAATTAGGGTTACATCCTCACCCTGGATTAGGGTTACATTTAGAATTGCCCTCAACTGGGGTTAGAATTCAATAACCCTATCAATTAGGGTTTATGTTCATGATTAGGGTTTCATGATCTCTTTACTTAAGGATCATACCCTTAATCCCCACATGAATCATACTAATATATGAATTTCATGCTATCATCCTATCAACTTGATTAGGTCATATCAACCCTTCAATCAAGTACATACAACTATGATTAACATAGTGTACCAAGTCATTATCCTTAAAGCAATTAGGGTTCATCCCTTAATTGGCACTAATAACTTAGGTACTATTAGGGTTTCAACCTTTGTACCTTCATTGATTATCATTACTAACCATCATTGGATTATTGGAACTACCATTACCTTCAATATCCAAGTGATTGAACCACATTGAACTCCATTCGGTTTTTGAAGGTTTCACCACCAAACGGTTTTGAAACCGTTTGCCACCAAACGGTTTTGAAACTGTTTGATCCCAAACGGTTTTGAAACTGTTTGGTCTCAAATTGTCTCAAGACCGTTTGGGCAAAATCAGTCCCAAAACTGCAAGGGTTCATGAGGTACATTCATCAAATAGTTGATCATGATTAACAACATTGAAACCTTCAATCCATTTAGTTATTGATGTTCAACAATCATTGACCCTTGGATCTTCAATCCATCAAATCACCACCTTTGACCATACAAACAGTCTTGAGGTGCTTGACCTCAAAATTTGTTGAGGTTCTTGACCTCTAAATGGTTTTGAAACCGTTTTCTCATCTCAACATCAAAATCCATGACATCCAATTAGGGTTTGGATCATTGGATTGATCATCAATTCAGCAATTGATTGCATTTCAATTTGGTATCATTGGATCTTCAAATACCCAACCATACTCAACCCTAGACCTCCAAACGGTCTTGGTTGACCTCCAAATGGTTTTGAAACCATTTGGGTGATTCTCAAACGGTTTTGAAACCGTTTGGGTTAACCAACCCAAAACTCAACACCATCAATTACAAAATCAGCACTTAACCCGATTAGGGTTTGCTACTTGGTGATTAACCATGAATTGATTTAATAAATTGGAACCTTTAGATTATCATTCAACATGTATTAGGGTTCTGACCTCAAATGGTCAACTCCCTCAAACGGTTTGGTCTCAAATCACCAAAAGGTTTTGAAACAGTTTGGTCTCCAAACGGTTTGGTGAAACTGTTTGGACCAACAAGTTGGAAAACCGTTTGCTTTAGATATTTGGGGAGGTGTATGCTTATGATGATGTCATCATCATCAAGCTCTAAACTCACGAAACCTACTGTGATTTCCATGGTGATTTCACCAATCAACCAAATCAATTATCGTGAATGAAGAAAAGATATTTATTTGTTAAGGAATTGAATGCAATAACAAAGTTAAAGGTTCAAGTTATAAAACCCGCCTCCAATTGATCTCCAAAGCTCCAAGCTCACGGAAACAATGGTGGATGCAACTCCTTTCACCATTCCAAGGCTCGTCCTCAAGGTTTGAGTGAAAAGGAATGGTTAGAATTGAAGAGGGGATCGAAATAGGAAGAAATCATGCATTGATTTATGATTTCCACCATGGATTCAAGGTGAACAAGGGTCAAGAAGCTTACCAACATGTAGGGAGTCGTCCTCCTGGTCCTCCCAAGCTGCTTGGTCGTTTTCTAAGCAAAGGGAAGAAGTAGAATCGGAAAAAGCCTTTCATTTCGCTTGTAAAAGGTCTTTTTATAAAAAATCAATGAGAGAGAATATGCTTTATAAAAATTCATTGAATCCAAAAAATGGAGCCGCCTCTTCCCCCTCAACTTCCTTGGATCAGAGGCTATCTTGTTTTCCTCTTATTCCTCTCAATTATCCATGATTTAAAGAAAAGCAAATTAAGCACCTCAAATCATATTATATTAATATCCATATGTGAGTGGATATTTCTTTTTCTTATAAAATTGTGAGTGAGTTATCCACTCCCTTGGATATTTTCGTGGTACTTTAAAAGCTCAAGGATATCAACACACATCTGAATCCAACCATTTTAATTTTGGTTGAAGACCCTTTAATTAATACATTTCTTTTTGCCCTAAATTGAATTAGGGTTTCAATTAGGATTAACTCTTGATTATTTTAATATCAAGATTCTCTCTCCTCAAACTTAATTCAAATGAGGCGCCCCTCTCATTTTATTTGCTATAAATGATGCCAAGAAACATTAGGGACCTTATTGAAGTGGTAATTTGCATATTTAACGCTAGGTTTTGGGTAAATTACACATTACACCAAAATTGGGTTTTAATGCACAAACATTGCTTTATCAGCTCTTTCTTGATACTCAAACTACCACAAGCCATGAATCTGTATCATTTTCACTCTAATGATGCTTCAACACATGAGGAACATATTATCATGCACAATTTGCACTTTAGTCCAAAACAATCAAAACATTGATTTCAACATTATTCAAAAAGGATTAAAATTGAAATATAAGTTCCTCTAGAGCCCTAATTACTTTTCACAAGATAAGATTAAGCATATAATCATCTTTCTTAATCAAAACACCTAGGTTTAAAGCATAACCCAAGTCAGGGATGTTACAAATTATAAACCCCTAACAAGGATTTCGTCCCCGAAATCCAGATAAAAGAACACAGATGTTATTCATTCATCATACTATATAGTCTTCATATATCATATCCTTGTTATGGAGACACCATAAAACTTTGATCAGCACAAAGTGTTTCCATATAAGATTCTCATAGAATCAACACACAAGACACATGCTCCGCTGTTCTTCATCATTGACTGTGGACTCAATTTTGTGTTAAGTAACACTTTACTTGTTTAGAGAAACATCATACATTCTTTATTAATATCATGTTTGTGCAAATCATAAACCCCTAACATATGATGTTCATATTATTTTATATAATCAGACTAATTTCATAGTTGACCACTCCAGGTAGCCAACATAAACCATCTGATATTTCTCAGATACCAGAATCTTTCACCTTGGTATCTATCACATGTGTTGAGAACACATCACATATTTATCTTCCTTTCATCTTGAAACATTAATTATTACATATGTATTCACCTTGGATCCAAAATCCAAGATAAATTGATACTTTTCTAAGTATCCATCACTTGAACATTTTTATCTTATTCACATCAAGTGTCCTAAGACTCACCTGATTGCCATGTCCCTGAAAGGAAAGAAAACAAGGATTCATATTCCTCTTATTAATTCATGTATTTTCAACTATTCATGAACCATTTACTCTTTAACTCATCCTAGGTTCCTTGCCTACAACATAGGAATTTATAAGGATGATTACATAACATTATCCCTTTCTTTATTGTTATTTAGCATGTTTATAATCATCTCATGATCTCATCATATTTCCCGTTTCCTCATTATGGGAAAGATCTTTATTATACTTATATTTTTATTGAGCAGGGTTCATCTCCCTTATTCTCATTCTTATCTTATGAGGAGTACACTTTTAGTTCCTCATACAACATGCTCATCTGAGATTATCTCAGACTTCACTTTCTTATGCTTAGGATATGACACATTTATTCATTCCATATTTCTAATTTCATGATACTCATTAGATTGTCTCAGAATGACTACTTGATCAGAGCAATCAAAAATACAACAATCTAAGAGTTTCCATACTCACTTTATCATCAATAGTTGTATACCTGGACAGGATATATAAATACTGAGATTAAGTGGTATGCACTTTGTATACTATCATATTCCTTCTTTTCATATTATCACAAGAATAAGGTTTAACATCCCTAGATTTTGTCCAGGCATCTCTTCTATACCTCATCTTTTCTCATAGAGGTAAGGACAACATAAAACATTTGTAATGTTCTACTATACAAAACATAAATCCTCATAGGACTAATCAAGGAAAGTTCAATCAATTACTTTCTCAATTAATCCAGGAATCCATAAAATGACATATTTGAATGACATTATCTTGTCTAACCTGTCATGATTCGTGGATTATTCATTGCCTCAGGCTGACTCTGCCTCAAAGGTTGATTCAACAGGCTAAGGTTGAGCACATACTCAATTTAAGTCCAGAAATTCATCATTTCCTTTTGCTTCAACCTGCTAATGCTGATTACAAATCTTGTTGATATCTAAAACATCATAATTGGGGGCTGCGAATCTTGGTTACACTGCCCATGCTTGATCCACTATATACATTACTGTTGCCCTAAATTCTCCAACAACAATACTTAAAGAAGGATTTTCTTATTATAGTTGGATCAGCTAGGGGATTCTCAGGCTATTGTCCCTCTCTTGCCTGCTCTCATGCACCTCTTCTTGGTGCAACATTGTTGCTTTCTGCAGCAACCTCCTCATGTGACCTAGTCATCTTTAAGTTCTTCTTCTCTTATACGAGCAGAAGACACTATCAGATACACGGGATGACACCAAAACAGACTCTACTACCTTAGTCCTATGTCTCTGTAGACTCAGCGAACCTAGAGCTCTGATACCACTAATTTGTTGCATCCAACTCACAAAAACAAGATTTACTTAAGCGGAAGCGAATCATTTGCAGCGGATTACTGAAAATCACTAAAAATTAAAACTTTTTGCAAAGAGATCCAAACATAAGAAATCTCTTACTTCAAGAACCATTATATAACATTTACATGCTGGCTCAAACATACATAACATGTACCATCTCTTCTCAGATATTACAACATCAGTTGCCCTATAAACATTATATACAGACAACATACGAATCTTGAGGCATCAAGCCAAAATCTCGGATTGATTCATTAAAACACTAACTATAAACTCTGAGGACCCGAGAGTACAGAGACGACACATAGGACTTTCTAACTACATATCTTGACAGACAATATCTCCACCTAAGATCTCACTGCAGTCCCTATTGTTACTGCTGCTGTCCTTTTTCCTGCAAAAGGATTTCTGCTTCTTTGTCCACGTTCACCTAAAAAGTTGGATCCCACGGGGGTGAGACAATTGTAAATTGCCCCAGCGAGAGATATAACTCTCCGCCAAAACATTGTTATAGCAGTTTATTAAAATAAACTGAGCAGAAGGATTTATATCAAAATGACAACAAATAAATCACTGTATGAACAGAGTGAAGTAATCTCCTTTCCCAAGGAGAACATTGTATCTACTCATGGTAGAGCCATAGTTCATCCATCTACTTGTAATGAATACAAATAGATATGAATAACATCAATGATCTAAAGTTATATAAAATAAATGTAACATCAGCCAATGAATTTCCATATTCAATCCTTAAGCAAACATGCTATATGGCTGATTTCATTTTACAATCACACTTATGCCCTGAGGAGATGAGGTATACCGTTCATACTCCAACCGACCACTGAGAAGTCGAAATCAGTACCATACATAGTTCAATGGAAGAGTCAGATTCCCATGACCTCTCACATCCCGGTCAGTGTGGGACCACAAGCAGGACTATGTCTACTTCTCAAAATAACTTTCCAGGGTATACAGGAATTTCACTATAGAGTTACAGTGTCAACTGCACTCTCATCGACCATCGAGAGATTTAATGTTTATCTCCTCAACCTGACATTAAATATCATTGGGAGATTAATGTTACATCTATCCCAACCATCGGGAGATTTGTGATACATCCATCCCAACACATGAAGGATTGAGAGGTTTGTTGTTTACCTTCCCTCAATCTCTTCACCATACGTAAGGATACTTTTCGCCCATTTACCCCCACATATTCAAAATATGCATTCTGGGTTTCGCCGCGGAGCACCCATTTCACCATCACCTATTCCTGACGATGATGGATCTATGGTCAGGGCTCTACATGAATAGATTTCACTTGATTAATTAAGTACCTTTTCATATCCTTTTAGCATCAGCCAAGTTCTTAAACATGACTTATTACAACAATGCTATAAAGAGACATGTACTATTTCCATCAAATACTTATCATTTTTTAAAAGACAATGGGGACTCAATCCCTCATTTCAATACCGGGAATTCTCATCCCTTTACAATCTCATCACCATAATCATATGGTTCTGGATATTCAAACCCTTAACTCATCATTGAGCATCATTACCATGTATTCGGTAACTATCACCTTCAGGTCATCTGACCAAGGCATTCATGATACTTGTTATACAAGCATCACACATGGCTCACAAGGCCACAAAAAAAAACATGTCACCTCTTTCTAGGCAACAACTTACTTTTATGACTCATAAGGTCCATGCACATTCTGTTACTTTTACTAAGCAACAAAAACATTAAGGCACATAAGGCCAATCAACATTTATTATATAAATGTCACAGCTCAAATCTAGCTATGTTCATCATCTCATCAAACATGCATGGATATTAGGCATGATAACAATCATACAAATTATTCATCACATAATGTAACACAACAGTAACACCATTATTCCTTTACTAGGAATTAGGGTTTACTTTCAAATAGGGCTTTTCATTCCCTTTACCCAAAATTAGGGTTAGGGTTCCCCATTTCTCACTAATTAGGGTTTCACGATTATATTATCTATCTAACCCTTAAGTCATTATTCCATACCTCTGGGGCATTCAAGATATCATAAATAACTATTCAAGTTCATTACTAAAATCAAAAAGCATTAATGATCATCAATTCAAGGTATGAGTTCATTTCTCATCCTCATCATGGTATGATTACATCATACTCATTAATATGGTTTAACCCCATTCTCAAGGTACATTAGTCAACACTTATCAAAGTGCATCAACTCATTACATTTCATTGTAATAGTTGCATAACATACTTCATATGTTCCTTACCCAAACATATTGGATTTAAAATGCATCAAGGTATATAAACACTAAAGTGTTGAATGTGATAACTATCATATCTTGATGTATCACTTTTCTCATCATTTCAGACTATCTTGAGTTAACCAACTTATCTTGTATTTAGGTATTTCCCTCTTAATACATTCCATCACTAATCTCTCACCTTTAGCATGTAATGCATATGCCACACATTAGAATTGTCCAACTATCTTTAATGATATGGATTTGTCTAATGATAAAGACATTGATTACAATAAGGTTGCTTATAATCAACCACATGAGATGTTTCACCATTATAAGTTAATTCATTCTATCTCATCATTAGGGTTTCCTTATGCCCTTATTTAAAATTAGGATTATGATTTATTGTCACATTGCCCAAAATTAGGGCTTTATGTATTATGACTCCACATTAGAGTCTCACATGCCTTCACCCTTCTTAGGGCCTCTTATCATAACATAGTATTAGAGCTTCATGTGATGTTAATTTTTAATCAGGGTTTCTCATGGAATCACCCTCAGCTAGAGGTTCTCATGGAATCACCCTCAACTAGGGTTTCACATGGAATCACCCTCAACTAGGGTTTCACATGGAATCACCCTCAACTAGGGTTTCACATGGAATCACCATCAACTAGGGTTTCACATGGAATCACCCTCAACTAGAGTTTCTCATGGAATCACTATCAACTAGGGTTTCACATGGAATCACCCTCCACTAGGGTTTTACATGGAATCACCCTCAACTAGGGTTTCTCATGGAATAACCCTCAACTAGGGTATCATATATCATTACATGACATCACCCTAGATTTGATTCTCACATCACATCATCACATAAATATTCCATATACATCATTCTAACTTAGGGTTTCTCATGGCATTGCCCTAGAATAGGATTTCACATGGAATCATCCTTAATTAGGATTTCCACTATAGTTACCCACAATTTGGGTTTACTATTCATCTCCATTAGGATTTCATTTAATTGTTCATAATTAGAGATTCACTATTCATCCCAATTAGGGTTTTACATCTTATTTTCCTAAATTGGAGTTTCACATATCATTACCCTGAATTAGGGTTACATCCTCACCCTGGATTAGGGTTACATTTAGAATTGCCCTCAATTGGGGTTAGAATTCAATAACCCTGTCAATTAGGGTTTATGTTCATGATTAGGGTTTCATGATCTCTTTACTTAAGGATCATACCCTTAATCACCACATGAATCATACTAATATATGAATTTCATGCTATCATCCTCTCAACTTGATTAGGTCATATCAACCCTTCAATCAAGTACATACAACTCTGATTAACATAGTGTACCAAGTCATTATCCTTATAAGCAATTAGGGTTCATCCCTTAATTGGCACTAATCACTTAGGTACTATTAGGGTTTCAACCTTTGTACCTTTATTGATTATCATTACTAACCATCATTGGATTATTGGAACTATCATTACCTTCAATATCCAAGTGATTGAACTTCATTCGGTTTTTGAAGGTTTCACCACCAAACGGTTTTGAAATCGTTTGCCACCAAACAGTTTTGAAACCATTTGACCCCAAACGGTTTTGAAACTATTTGCCCCCAAACAGTTTCAAGACCGTTTGGGCCAAATCATCCCCAAAACCGCAAGGGTTCATGAGGTACATTCATCAAATAGTTGATCATGATTAACAACATTGAAACCTTCAATCGATTTAGTTATTGATGTTCAACAATCATTGACCCTTGGATCTTCAATCCATAAAATCACCACCTTTGACCATCCAAACGGTCTTGAGGTGCTTGACCACAAACGGTCTTGAGGTTCTTGACCTTTAAATGGTTTTGAAACCGTTTGCTCATCTCAACATCAAAATCCATGACATCCAATTAGGGTTTGGATCATTGGATTGATCATCAATTCAGCAATTGATTGCATTTCAATTTGGTATCATTGGATCTTCAAATACCCAACCATACTCAACCATAGACCTCCAAACGGTCTTGGTTGACCTACAAATGGTTTTGAAACCATTTGGGTGATTCTCAAATGGTTTTGAAACCGTTTGGGTTAACCAACCCAAAACTCAACACCATCAATTACAAAATCAGCACTTAATCCGATTAGGGTTTGCTACTTGGTGATTAACCATGCATTGATTTAATCAATTGGAATCTTTAGATTATCATTCAACATGTATTAGGGTTCTGACCTCAAACGGTCAACCCTCTCAAACGGTCAACTCCCTCAAACGGTTTGGTCTCAAATCACCAAACGGTTTGGTGAAACTGTTTGGACCAACAAGTTGGAAAACCGTTTGCTTTAGATATTTGGGGAGGTATATGCTTATGATGATTTCATCATCATCAAGCTCTAAACTCATGAAACCTTCTGTGATTTCCATGTTTATTGCACCAATCAACCAAATCAATTATTGTGAATGAAGAAAAGATCATTATTTGTTAAGAAATTGAATGCAATAACAAAGTTAAAGGTTCAAGTTATAAAACCCATCTCCAATTGAGTTCCAAAGCTCCAAGATCATGGAAACAATGGTGGATGAAACTCCTTTCACCATTCCAAGGCTCGTCCTTAAGGTTTGAGTGAAAATGAATGTCTAGAATTGAAGAGGGGATCGAAATAGGAAGAAATCATGCATTGATTTGTGATTTCCACCATGGATTCAAGGTGAACAAGGGTTAAGAAGCTTACCAACAGGTAGGGAGTCGTCCTCCTAGTACTCCCAAGATCCTTGGTCGTTTTCCAAGCAAAGTGAAGAATTGGATCAGGAAAAGCCTTTCATTTGGCTTGTAAAAGGTCTTTTTATAAAAATTCAATGAGAGCGAATATGCTTTATAAAAATTCATTTAATCCCGAAAATGGAGCCGCCTCTTCCCCCTCAACTTCCTTGGATCTGAGGATATATTGTTTTCCTCTTATTCCTATCAATTATCCATGATTTAAAGAAAATCAAATTAAGCACCTCAAATCATATTATATTAATATCCATATGTGAGTGGATATTTCTTTTTCTTATAAAAATTTGAGTGAGTTATCCACTCCCTTGGATATTTTCGTGGTCCTTGCAAAGCTCAAGGATATCCACACACATATGAATCCAACCATTTTAATTTTGGTTGAATGCCCTTTAATTAATACATTTATTTTTCCCTAAATTGAATTAGGTTTCAATTAGGATTAAATCTTGATTATTTTAATATCAATATTCTCTCTCCTCCAACTTAATTCAAATGAGGTGCCCCTCTCATTTTCTTTGCTCTACATGATTCCAAGAAACATTAGGGACCTTATTGAAGTGTTAATTTGCATATTGAACCCTATGTTTTGGGTAAATTACACATTACACCAAAACTGGGTTTTAATGCACAAACATTGCTTTATCAGCTCTTTCTTGGTATTCAAACTACCACAAGCCATGCCTCTGCATCATTTTCACTCTCATGATGCTTCAACACATGAGGAACATATTATCATGCACAATTTGCACTTAAACCCCTCAACTTGGGTGATTTTCACTATAG
Source organism: Alisma plantago-aquatica (assembly GCA_963693085.1). Lineage (NCBI taxonomy): Eukaryota > Viridiplantae > Streptophyta > Magnoliopsida > Alismatales > Alismataceae > Alisma > Alisma plantago-aquatica. The sequence continues at coordinate 769,491,944 of OY856413.1, read as the reverse complement.
TCCAAAACAATCAAAACATTGATTTCAACATTATTCAAAAAGGACTAAAATTGAAATATAAGTTCCTCTAGAGCCCTAATTACTTTTCACAAGATAAGACTGAGCATATAATCATCTTTATTAATCAAAACACCTAGGGTTAAAGCATAACCCAGGTCAGGGATGTTACAGCTGCCCTCCTAGAACCTTGGAAGTACACTGTTGTAATCGAGGCTATTAGAACTAATGTTGGGTTTCTTGCTTTGGTGAACCAAAATTTTGTTATGTGAGGGATTCATGAATAGTTTCAAATCATTGACCTTGATAACAGTTACTACATGATCCATATCTTCAACAATGATGATTACGTGAAAGTGATGACCGGTGGCCCACTGACTCTATTCAAAATTACCAATTAGTTCAATATCAGTCCACCCACTTCCATCTATCTGATTTGATCCCAAGGAAACTAGTCGTGTGGATTAGGATCCTGGACCTACTGATAGATCTATAACAAAACCATCTCATGGAAGGTATTGGTAACATTGTAGGAACGATAATCAAAATTGATGCAAGGACAGCCCAAAGCAATAGAGGCAAGTTTGCTAGAATTGCCATAGAGATTTACACTCGCAACCCCCTTCTACCGACAATCTTCATCAATGGTGAAATATTCAAAATTGAATACAAGATTTTGTCGGATATTTGTTTCAAGTACGGAAGAAAAGGTCACGTGGAAGCCAAATGCATTCACATCCCTATTGTTCAACTGCCTGCAACTAATCCATCTTTATCCCCTTCGATATTCCTTTCTCGATGGCCATGCATGCCAAGAAACTTGAGAGATGACCAACCAAACAAGCCAAGGAAATCAAAGACTCTGGGATGCTAGAAAATGATACATGTATAAGAAATGAGGCTATCCCCCAGTCCACCGTGGATACCATAAGATTTGGGAAGTGGTAATCAGTCAAAAACTAGAAAAATAAAAAAAATCCCCTAACCGGGTTCCAATCCAAGACAACACAGACGGTGCTGAGTGAATAGGTCCCTCAATGAGCATGCCTCTGCTAATTCCTTTGTGGTGCTCACTAGTAATGATACTTCCATTGGGAGAAAGACCACATAGTAAAAAGAACCCCCCTTTCAATTTCCTTATAACTATGGTGGCTCTACTGCCAAAGTGGGTCACTCAGGAGTGAGCAACGGTGGTGTGATCCTCAGGAACCGTTGGGTTATCTACTAGATGGTCCCTTGTATCCTTGATAGAATGAGGAAAAAAGGAAAAGCCTATGAAAATCCTGACGGTGCAAAGGTAAATGAAGCACATCTCCTATTCAACCACCCTGATTCCATTGCAAAAAATGAAGTGCAAAACATTGAAATAGACGACCCTGATTCTGACCCAGTGGTCGGTCTGTAAGCAGTCAACTAATAGCCTGCCCCTCCTTCACTACTATTTCTAAATGAATTACATAGTCTTGAACATCCAGGGCACCTGCTCTGATGACAAGATTCAATATATTTGTCACTTGAAAAGATTTCATAAGCTTAGTCTCATAGCCATCATTGAACCTCAATGCAGTGGCTACAGATCTGATGATGTTATTTCTAAACTAGGTTTTGGTGAGTCCCACAGTGTTGAAGCCATTGGTTTCTCTGGGGGCATATAGTTACTCTGGGATCCCCTTCGTTTCTCTTTGGAGATACTGCTTAACCACAGGTAATTTATCCACAACAACATAAATAACAAATCCATCTGCCAGAACCTAGTTATGGAAATACATGGTTGATATCTCAGTAAACATCAATGATGACTGGGCTATCATAGGTGACTCTAACACAATGTTGTCAATCTCTAAAAATGAAGGAAACAATTACTTTGATCATCACACATCTGCTACTTTCAATAAAGTTCTTCTTGATATGGGTCTCTCTGATATCAATGCATGTGACAATGGTTCACCTTTCACAAAGATGGATTGTTTGAATGAGTAGATCATATGATTGCTAACCAGAAGTGGTTGGACTGCAACCATTCCACAACAGTGTCCATCCTCCCCCATCTCTATTCTGAGAAAAATGCTCTCCTGGTAGCATAGTTCTCATCAACAACCCGACATGACCCAATGTTCAAGACAAGTTCGAGTTGGAGTCTCATATTAGATTTCCCTCAACAAATTACTAACCACTAGAACAACAACCTCTCCTTTCAAGAAGCTTTGAGACAGTTTAAAAACCCCATTGTAGCCTAGGATAAAGATCAATGAAGCAAAAACACCATCAAAAGTCTGATATTATCCATCGTATTAATGACTTGCATGTACTTGCACCCTCCTCTTTCTCTACTTACCATGAGTTAAGCTGAATTGGTCTCTAGGAACAAATTCACCGCATTCTATTCCGTAAAGAGGCAGACTAGAGACAAAAAGACCATATTGATTAGCTCCAGTTGGGTGATGGGAACATGAAGTTTTTCCACTCATATGTTCATGCTAAACGACAACGAAATGGCATGTTAAGATTGCATAACTCAGATGGGGTCTGGATTCATGATGAAGTCCCCCTCAGGATACTTGTCTGGGACCATTTCAACAACCTATTAGGTCAACTGACACCTCCTCACCAGGACCCTTCTGGCTATGATGATAGCTTTCCTACACTATTCGAAGATCAATGAACACTTATTTCTTTTGTGCCCTCCCATGAGGAAGTCATGACAATCATGACTAAGATGAAGCCTTCCAAGACCCCAGGCCCTGACAGGGTACACAATGAATTTATCCCAAAAAAGTAAGATAGTAGGGAGATTTGTGGTGATGACAGTCTAGAAAGCCTTTATAACAAACGCCATTGATAATGATTTAGCCAGTTGACATATGATTCTCATTCCTAAAACAAATCTATTGAGACATGCAATAACTTACGCCCTATATCTCTGAATAACACTTTCTTTAAACTCATCTCCTAGATCCTTGTCGAGAGAATCAAACCTCTCCTCAATGCCTAGATATCTCCTACCCAGTATAGTTTCATGTCGGGTAGATAGATTACTGATAATATCTTATTGGTTCAGGAATCTATACATTCAATGCATTTTCAAAAAGGATGAAAGAAATAAATGGTTGTCAAATTGGACATGTCTAAGGCCTTTGACATGATGAATTGGCAGTTTATTCAAGACACCCTCTGTAAGGTTGGTTTTCCTATTAGAACTATTGACATAATTATGTAAATAATCACTTCTGGTTCTTCCTCTATATTGTGCAATGGTGTGTCCTTGCCTCCGACCAAAGCAAAGTAAGATGTCAACCAAGGGGACCTGATAAGCCCCTACGTGTTCATGCTGTGCATGGAAAGACTGAGTCAGACAATTGAAAATTTTGTAACCTCTGGTACTTGGAAACCGATGATCATAGATATGAATGGTCCTCACATGTCTCATGTTCTATTTGCAGATGATATTATCCTGCTAGTCGAAGCTTCCATTCAATAGGCGCGTAGTATGCAACTTCTTCTCAACATCTTCTTTGTTGTCTTAGGTCAAATTGTCTCACCTGATAAATCTCACAGCTTCTTCTTTTCCAACACCACTTACATAGAGAAAAGAAGTATAAGTAGGCATCTGAGGATACCTGTAATTGAAGACTTTGGAAGATATCGGGTGTTCCAATCATCCACCATAGAATTAATCATAGAACTCACGCTGCGATCATTGAATCAGTCAAGTACAGAATGAACGGATGGACTCTTCATCATTTATCACTGGCAGCTCGTATCACTCTAGAAAAAACTACAATCCAAGCAATCCCCTCTTACACCATGCAATTGGTGTGTATCTCATCAACAATCTGTGATGATATCAATAAACACATTAGAAGATTTGTTTGGCATCGGGCGAGGGACCAAAATAAAGTGTATCTAGTCTCTTGGAAATAAGTATCTTCTAGTAATAATAATGGAGGGATTGGGATCAGAGATGCCTGAGATCAAAATGAGGCCCTTATGTTAAAGAACACATGGACCTTCCTCAACTATCGTTCTAAGGTATGGGTGGAATTTATGCAAAGCAAATACTGTAGAGGAAATAGTATCAAGAAGGAAAATTGCTCCACTTCTTGGTCCTTCATTAGAAAAACTATCACAATGGTGAAAGAAGGTTGTAGGTGGATTATCAATAATGGTCTTGACACTAATGCATGGCATGACCCTTAGTTCAATAATTGTATCTTACTATGTCTGCACCCAGACACCCATATTCCTCCCGGTTTGGATGATCTAATGGTGGATTCAATGACTAGCGATTCACGGGAATGGAACTAGGATTTTATTCATTCCTTCTTTCCTCAAGAAGTATGGACTCGTATCAACTATATTTCAGCCTGGAACGAAGAGAATGATGGGTCCTTTTCCTCCAAATCTGCCTATAGATGTCTATGATAGAAGAAAGAGACTCATTGTGAAGGGGAATGGAATGCCCTGTGGAAGTTGAAACTACCAAAAAGAGTTAACATTTTCTTGTGGATGATGGCCCACAAAGCACTGCTTACAAATGAACAAAAAGTAAGAAGACATATAGACTCGTCTACGATCTGCCCCCAGTACAAATGCGTCGATGAACCCATCTTACATTGCCTCCCCGATTGCCCAAGAAGAAAAGAAGTGTGGACCATCCTGGGGATAATCAATCACTTCCTAAACTCTACACCTAACTCTTAGAGCTCTGATATTATTAAATTTTCCAATACTGACTCTACACCAGCCATTGCATGTCGGCACCTCTGGATAGCCCAAAATAATTTTACTCATAATCTGGTGAAGAAACCTAACAAAATTCTCTTCAAATTCATCACTGAAAGAACTAATACTATCATTAACTCTCAAGCATTATAGCTTCCCAGGCTAGAGACTGTAGGAGAACATGTTCACATCCTTGACAAAGATAGATATGCCCTCGTTGATGCTGGTTTGAACCAGGAATGAAAAACTTGTGCATACAGGCTCTACATTGTCACTAAGACTGGGGACTTAGTGAGAGGCTGCAGCAAGCTAGGCCATTCCTCAAATGTTTTTGAAGTAGAACTTCAAGCTATTTCCTTTACTGCAGGAGTGTGTGCGTCGATGAACCTCTCCAACACTCTAATCCTTTCTGACTCCAAACAAAGCATTTTCATGTACAACAATGCCATTGGTCCACCAATCCAATTCAAGCCTCTACTAAGAAACCTAAAGAGAAAGCTAGACCATCTCACGTGATCCTCTATGGCATTCATCCCCAAAACCTTCACTGCAATAGCCGATTGTTTTGCTAAGCATGTGTTTCACAATGCAATGGTTGTTGACTTTATTTTTAAACCTCCTTGGTTAGTCCATGAGGTTGATTTATGTAGTTTTTTGAACCCTAGCTTATAATATGATTTTTTTTGTTGCAAAAATAATATAAAGCACAATTGATTCCAATCTGTATCATGAAAAAAAATTCTCTAACTTTATAGATCTCTCTTTATTGTCCCTCAAATCAATACATGGAATTTTTGCATTTGGCATATTTTGATACAAAGGTACAAAATGTTTATTTCAATTTGGAAGGATAATTTCTTCATTGATTGGATGCATAATTAGATAGGTTGGTTGGCTTAAAATTGATGTAACCTTTATTCCTCATGCTTGAAAGCCACCAACAGTAAATTCTAGAAAATAGTAGGACATTGTTTTATTGTCAAAAAGGGAAGGATAGTGCCCATAGATGAGTGGAATAAGACTTCCATGAATGACTCCACGTAGAGAGAAGGACATGAGGTCCCTCATTATATTGGGAAAGACAGTTGGAGTGTTATTATTCTCCATGGAGAAAACATATGACTTCGTTAACAACATAGACATTGACATGTGCTACCTATTTGAAACTTTGAATTACTAGTCTCAAAAAATTGTATATTGAATCTTATTGAATTTAAAAACCCATTTCTATCTTTTGATACTTACCTATATTTTTAATTCCTTTATATTTCATCACAAAAATACTTTGTAGATAGGTTCATATTGTTTTACTTTGCAAAATATGGATTTTGTACCAGATCTTTCCCTTATTTTGGGGCCCATGTGTGGTTTTTACTCCCTCTAGGAACTCATGGCTAGGTAATTAGATAATACATAGAATAGATTGCATGACATATCCTTTTATTAAAGTTTCAGTATTCTGTGTCTATGTATCATTTCAATAAAACATCATGCACTCTGAGAAAATTGTATGAATGAAAGGATTTTTTTATATTTTCATATCAAAATTGTGTAGATATTTAATTATAAATATCATGTTCTTACACTTCTCCATTTCAATATGTGCTCCATCTCCATCATGATTTCAATATCTACTACATCTCGATCATGACCTCTAAGGGTAAGAGCAACATTGGGCCAAGGACATAGTAGGCTCTCAATCCTAACAACCATAGAGGACATGGATCATCAAGAGATGCAATTCCCAATAGTAACCAACAAGTTTCATGCATGATGAGCAGTCAGAGCACAATCATTGTTTGGATCTTGATCCATCTAGATGAATGATGAGGAGGGTCAGGTTAGTGTTTACATTCATTTAGAGGCTTTGAAGGAGTTACATGCAAAATGGTAGCATAATCTCATCTTCCATGTGGTTGATGCTACATAAACACCAACATCCAATCCAAAATTGGGTCCATCGGTATTAAAACCCTCCAAAAAGTATGAAGCTATTCACAAACAAAAAATATATTCTTTGATACATTTAATAATGAAGCTTATTTTATTTTTGTTATATGAGAGGATGACCATAGTTCTTTGGTGGTCACCTCGTGCTCATATAACAATACACGCCGGTGAAAACTCATAATTGAGATGTGATCACCACAACCCCCTTTTGGATTATTTTCCTTAGACGAGGGCCCCTTAATATGAGGATTCTGAATATGACTATGATGAGTGTATATTCATCATGGTATTAGTTGCATTTTTAGCTTAGTTTTTTTTTCATTTCCATCATTTGATTTTAGAACAAGGTTACATGTATGTTTTCTTAGATTTATGTTAATTTGTAAGATTTTGATCCAATTACTCAATTTTCAAGAATTGTTTTAGCTTCATATCTTATGAACCAACATAGGAGACGGTGTCTTGCTAACCAACTAGTAGGAACAACAAGTATTTGATAAATGGGCCATGTAAGTGACTGTCCCATCCCTTCATTAGTTTATGATCTTCATTGGTTGGTGTTTCATCAGTGCAGGCTCTTGACTACATCGAAATACACCCCCCCCCCATGAGGTGGGTTAACCCTATACTGACATCATGTTGGTTCTCTTAAGGTCTGCCTTTCCAATAGTTGACTACTGATGGATTATTCTGCGTAATTACCGACAAAGTTGTAGCACTCATCAACCAAAAAGACTCATGTGTCTTGTCTAGTAATGATCACATACCAATGAATACCCATCACTCACCAACCAATGGTCATTTTCTCATGGATATTCAACATTCATATATTGACGAATGTCTTGTGACACAAGTCTTTCATGCCTCAATCAACGAAGGCTTTTCACACTATCTTTTGATTAAATTTCTTCCTCTGCCTTTTGATGGGAGTTATATGCATGCCTACTGATGATCGCCTTTTTCTTTCATCTACTAATTGAATGCATGAATATTATGAAATCTCTTATCTTCCTTACACATCTGCCTCTTCACATCCATGGAGGTCAATGAGTTAACAACAACACTACTAGGAGACTTGAAAACAATAGTAGTTGTCAATTCATAGAAGACATTTCATTCATGAAAAGCACTCGGCCTATGACCTAGACAAGATGTCAATTAGCTCTAAGCATCCATTTCTAGTTTTCATAAACCATTTTTGTCATTGTATGACACCTCCATCTCCACTTTCGCCAAGCACCAAGGTTCATACCTAAAAAAAACTACATGTGGTGCTTATTTTTATTAATTGACAGCCACCACCCTCATCAACCAGTTGCTCCTCCCTTTTAGAAGACTAGTCATAACCATGAGAATAAATATGACACCCGTAAGACCTTCTTCAAAGAACATCAAAGAGCAACCTTGTTGTTGCGTCAACTGTCACCATCTCTGACCTAGAAATCAGGCTTTTGAACACCACGATACTTCTATATTATTAATTATGGCAACCACTTCCTTCCCTTCTTCCACTGTAAATGTTGTTACTACTATGATGAGCAAGTAGTCTTCCCTCTAGGGTGTTGGGAGTAGTATTAGTACCCATTTATGCACTTTTCCACTATTGTTTTCTAGTCTCCTATACTTTGTACTTCAAATTATTAAATTCCATTATTTCATATGCATGATTACTTGCATTCAGTAGCTTCTTACCTTCTTAGTGGATTGATCACCTTAATTGTGTGTTTTTGTGAATCCTAAATGTCTAGACCATGATTTATAGGATTTGAAAATTGAATGACATTTTTCAGAACCCAGGATGTTATCATAGAAGGGTGTTCGCTTTTGTAATGACCGTCTCGTGAAAACAAGATTAACGAATGTGGAAGCGTTCATTAAGCAGCGGATTACCAAAAATCAGTAAAAATTAAAACCTTTTTATCAAAAGATCCATCAAGTAAAAACTTTCTCACATAGAACAAAAGTAACACAATTACATTCTTGTTCACAGGTACATATTCTATATCATCTCCTTTTGAGAATTACAAGCATTAACTGTCCTATCAAGCTAAACACAGACAGTTCAAAATCTTGAGGCATTGAGCCAAATCTCGAAAGCACTAATTACTACTCCGAGGACCTGAGAGTACAGAGACGATACATAGGACTTTATATACATCTATACATGGCATAATAGACAATGTCTCCACCTGAGACTTCACTGTTGTTACTTCTGCTGCTGCTGTCCTTCCCTTACTAAAGGGTTTCTGTCTCCTCGTCCACGACCACCTAAAAATGTAGTTCCCAAGGGGGTGAGACAATTGTAAATTGCCCCAGCAAGAGATATAACTCTCTGCCAGTAACATTATTATTGCAGCTTAAGAAGTTACATATGAAAAGAGGAATCATATTTGTTTGACAGCAGTTACTTCAATGTCTAACAAATTAGAATATTAATCTTATTCTACATTGCAGCTATAACTTGAAAGAGAATCATATCACATATCCATTAGGGAATATGAAGAACATGCATAACATTTATCCGCTACAGAATCATTATCACAACATTAACTCTCTTCAGGCTTAGATCATATATCTAAAGCCTGGCATTGTCACAGTGGAGTCATGGCCTGTAGCCACACTCTTTTCTCAGAGTATTGGGATCTCAATCCCTCAAATCATCAAGTACAAATCCACTTCTTAACACATTCATCATTATGATTATAGAATCTGGGTATTTAAACCCTTATCTCATCATAGAACACTTGTTACCACTTATTAAGTAACTTCATACCTTCAGGTCATCTGACCAAGGACAATATAATTCTTGCTACACAAAGTATTGCAAATAGTTCACAAAGCTCATATCACCTCTTATTACCCCTTAATAGGCAACAAGACGTATGAAAGCTTATAAGGTCTATAGAACATTTTCAATGTACAAAACATCATAGCCCATACCTGGCTATGCTCAACTTCTCATCATATCTGCATGATTAGTAATCATGATGCAATTACATATCAGTACCATGCAATACAAGGGTTATCTTATTATATTCATAACCCATTAGTCTGTATTTGAGATTCACATAGAATTACTCTGTGTTAGAGCTTCACATAACACCACCATGCATTAGGGACTCACATAGCAATCATCCTACATTAGAGATTCACATAGAATTTACCCTACATTAGGGATTCATATAGCAATTACCCTGCATTAGAGATTCACATAGCATTACCCTACATTAGGGATTCACATAGCAATTACCATGTGTTAGGGTTCATATAGTATTACCATGTATTAGGGTTCACATAGCAAGGAATCATTATGGAATAATAAGTATTTTAATCATACTTCATTATTCTCATCATTTATCATTAAATGAATTATCAACACACAGCATGAATTTCTCTTTCATCTTTGCTAGACTATGATTACATCATAGTTTATAGGTTTGGATTAACCCTTTTCATAAGGCATGTTGGCCTACATTCAATAGGGTACATTTCATCTCAATGTAACCATTGACATGACATATCTCATGTGTTATTCATCCAATTATATTGGACTTATAACACATCAAGGTATACCAGTATTGGGGTGTTGGATGTGATATTTATCATATCTTGATGTATCACTTCCCTCAACACCTTTATCTTACTTGAGTTTCATACACTTATCTTGTATTAGGGTATTACCCATCCTAATACTTTATGTACTGGTTCATCACATTTATCCTGTAAGGAAGTGATCATTAGTCACTCACTTAGAATATGCAGCCATTGCCAATACTATGACTCATCCATAAGTTAGGAATTAACAAAAAGACCATATTAGGTCCCTTTCAAATCAACTCAAAGTTAAACATAGAGCACCACGGCCGTGCAACCAAGAACAGCCGTGCAAAGGATAGTCACCACGACTGTGCTACCTTGCACGGTCGTGCAAAGTAAAGCCACCACGGCTGTGCTACCTTGCACGGTCGTGCTACAGAAGATCACCACATGAATCATATTTATATATGAATTCTATTCTTTCATCCTTTCAACTTGATTAGGTCACATCAACCCTTCAATCAAGTTCATACAACTATGATTAACATAGTGTATCAAGTTAGTGATCCTATAAGCAATTAGGGATTCATCCCTTAATTGACACTAATCACTTAGGTACTATTAGGGTTTCAACCTTTGTACCTTCATTGATTATTATTACTAATCATCATTGGATCAATAGAACATTCATCATCTTAATTCTCAAAGATTCAATCACATTGGACCTCCATTACGTAAGGTATCCAATTGAATTAGGGTTTCCAATGTTGATTCCTTCAATCATTGAATTCATAGAACCAATCATCAATTGGACCTATACTCATACTTCAATTGAGTTTAATAGGTCAACCTTGAACTGATTTGACACTCAATTGACCCTCAATTTGTCATCAATTAGGGTCTGATTCAATTGAATTAGGGTTTGGAATCGATGATCCAACAACACTAATCAATGCAAGATTGGTTACTTTGACACTATTGAACCATCATCCAAATTGAGCATGAACTGACCCCAAACGGTCTTGAGGTCGTTTGGATGACCTCAAAACGGTCTTGAGACCGTTTTCCCATCATATCATCAAAATCCAAGTCAACCAATTAAGGTTTGGATCATTGAATTGATCACCAAATCAGCAATTGATTACACTTCAACTTAGTATCATTGGATCATCAATTGCTTAACCATACTCACCCCTGGACCTCCAAACGGTCTTGGGTGACCTCCAAACGGTCTTGAGACCGTTTGGATGAGCTCCAAACGGTCTTGAGACCATTTGTCTCAACCCTTGGAATTTAGTGAAATTTCATCAAGGTTTGGTCTATTGAGTCGATCAACAAATCAGCAATTGATTACTTTGTAACTTGGTAACTTTGGACCTTCAAATAGGAAACCATGCTTAACCCTAGACCTCCAAACGCTCTTGGGTGATCCCCAAACGGTATTGAAACCGTTTGGGTGATCCCCAAATGGTTTTGAAACCGTTTGGGCCAATCAACCCAAAACATCATCTCAATCACTTGCAAAATCAGCACTTAGCCGATTAGGGTTCATACCACATCTTTCGATCTTCAAACACATATCCATACTTGACCCTAGACCTACAAACGGTCTTGGGTGACCCCCAAACGGTCTTGATACCGTTTGGGTTATCCCCAAACGGTTTTGAAACCGTTTGGGCTAATCAACCCAAAATCTCAAATCAACTCATTGGAATTTCAGCACTAATTCCAATTAGGGTTTGCCTAATTGATTAGCCTTCAACTCATGATTCCTTGGGAATTAACCCCTCAAATTTGGTGAGTCATTAACCAACATAATTATGAACAGTAATATCAAATGTTAAACCCTTGGTCAACGCTCTCAAATGGTTTTGAAACCGTTTGCCCAAAATGGTCAAGTTAATCAGGTTGAAAATCAGCACTTAATCCAATTAGGTTTACCTAATGGATTTGCCTTCAACTCACGATTCCTTTGTAGTTAATCCCTCAAACTTGGAGGGTTATCAACCAACACAATTATGAACAGTAATACCAAACGGTAAACCCTTGGTCAATGCTCTCAAACGGTTTTGAAACCGTTTTCCCAAAAAGGTCAAGTTAATCAGGTTGAAAATCAGCACTTAATCCAATTAGGTTTACCTAATTGATTTGCCTTCAACTCACGATTCCTTTGGATTTAATCCCTCAAACTTAGAGGGTTATCAACCAACATAATTATGAACAGTAATCCCAAACGGTCAACCCTTGGTCAACCATCTCAAACGGTTTGGTGAAACCGTTTGGTCCAACCAAACTTTGAAACCGTTTGCCCAAGATATTTGGGGAGGTGTGTGCTTATGATGATGTCATCATCATCAAGCTCCAAACTCATGAAATCTACTGTGATTTACATGGAAATTGCATCAATCAACCAAAGTTAATTTTGGAAATGTAGAAATGTTCACCAATTGATAAAGAATTGATTGCAATAATAAGATTAAGGGTTCAAGTTATAAAACCCACCTCCAATTGAGCTCCAAAGCTCCAAGATCACGGCAAAAATGGTGAATGAAGCTCCCTTCACTATTCCAAGGGTCGTCCTCAAGCTTTGAGTGAAAAGAATTGGTTAGGATTGAAGAGGAGATCGAAATAGGAAGGAATCCATAATTTATTTTCGATTTCCACCATGGAATCAAGGAGAAATGAATCAAGAACCTTACCAACAGGTTGGGAGTCATCCTCCTGCTCCTCCCTAGCTCCTTGGTCAGTTTTGCAAGCAAGGGGAAGAAGGAAATCTGAAAAGGCCTTGGTTTGGGCTTGGAAATGGCACTTTTATAAGGAAATTGATGAGAGAGAAAATGCCTTATAAAAATTCATTTAATCCCAAAGATGTGTCCGCCTCTTCCCCCTTATCTTCCTTAGGGACGAGGCTATCTTGTTTTCCTTTTATCCCTCTCAATTATCCATGATTTAAAGAAAAGCAAATCAAGCACCTTAAATCATATTATATTAATATCCATATGTGAGTGGATATTTCTTTTTCTTATAAAACTGTGTGTGAGTTATCCACTCCCTTGGATATTTTTGTGGTCCTTGAAAAGCTAAAGGACGTCACACATTCATCTGAATCCAACCATTTTAATTTTGGTTGAAAGCCCTATAATTAATACATTCATTTTTGCCCTAAATTGAATTAGGGTTTCACTTAAGATTAAATCTTGATTATTTTAATATCAAGATTCTCTCTCCTGCAACTTAATTCAAATGAGGCGCCCCTCTCATTTTCTTTGCTCTACTTGATGCCAAGAAGCATTGGGGACCTTATTGAAGTGGTAATTTACATATTGAACCCTAGGTTTTGGGTAAATTGCACTTTACACCAAAACTAGGTTTTAATGCACAAACCTTGCTTTATCAGCTCTTTCTTGGTACTCAGGATACCATAAGCCATACCTTTGCATCATCTTCATTCTCATGATGATTCAACACATGAGGAACATATTATCATGCACAATTTGCACTTAAACCCCTCAACTTGGGTAATTTGCACTTTAGTCCAAAACAAACAACACATTGATTTCAACAATGTTCAAAAAGGACTAGAATTGCAACATAGGTTCCTCTTGAGTCCTAATTACTTTTCACAGGATAAGATTAAGAATCTACTCAACCTTATTAGGCAAAATCTCTAGGGTAAATTCATAACCCAGGTCAGGGATGTTACAACTTTGGTGATAGTTTAGTGACTTTTAGGTACCAAGACCACGAGCACACAAATAAGCCTATCCTTGTGAAGCTCATGCTCTGAAGGGATGTAAAATTTCTTGACCCCAATCTAGGTATCTCTAATTATGATAATTGTATTGTCTAGAATAGAGTATGCATGATTCTATCATAGAAGGGTGTTCACTTTGGTGATAGTTTAGTGACTTTTAGGTACCAAGACCATGAGCACACAAATAAGACAATCCTTGTGAAGTTCATGCTCTGAAGGGATGTACAATTTCTTAACCCCAAACTAGGTATCTCTAATGATGAGAATTGTATTGTCTAGAATAGAGTACACATGAAGCATTGGTGAAACTCATCCATGCCCTAGTGTTGTTAATATTTGATTCAATCAACCCATTTACTCACTTTTGATTTCTATGCAATCTAGTTTAAAACAAGTTGATCACCCAACTCTTCTAGATATTGATCTCAATTAAGTCATATATGATAAATGCTTTCTTAAGAATGTTTTCTCCGGGGTTCAATCCTAAAGCTATATTGTAATAAAATTCATCTGCTTGTAGGTGGTGATTGTTGTACGTTATTTTTGGTAAAAATCTATAGATTCTCTCCTCAGTGATTTTTTGTTCTCTAATCATACACATCACATGTCCAGCTCAATTTTTTGGGAATAACTAGTGTAGCTACATTTGTTTTTCCTTTCACTTTTTGATCCCTGAGGGAGTCCTATTTCTTGCCCTTGCATGTTGCATTGCCTTTTGTTCTCATAATCTGGACTGTGTTTTGGGATTAAGGCCTAAGGATCTTCTATGGGAGGTCCTTCATCAATAATATTATCGAATAATTAAATGATGAGGTCTACTGGGGTAACAAATCAATTTTATGTTTAATGTCAGAGTATAGATTTTTGTATGTATACTTGTTTTGATGATCATAATTGTTTAATTTATGTTGTCATGTTTAATTCCTCTTTATTTCCCATAAATAGGAGATGAAGGGTTGTCATGTATGTGAGGAGTGTCATCATATCAATGAAGAAGGTGAGAGTGAGAGCACAATGCTCATTAGATAAATGAAAAAGTTGCGCAATAACACATATAAAAGTTGGATATTTCTTCAATACCAAATATGTATTTTTTTTATTTTGTTAATAAATTATTGGAGTAACATATTTCACAGAGTGGTGTTTAATAGACTCAAAATGTAACTATGAAGACTTTGCATATGTTTTCTCACATATCCACACCTAAAAATTTAAGATAATATTATGTGAGATGCATGCTTTGTGCCTACGTGAACGTCATGTGTGGCATTGCACAACATCACAGAGCTTGGCACACTTGGTGATCATGTTGTACATTGCCACAAAAGACATATTTATGTCTAGAGATGGTGTAATTTGTGATTTTCTTTTTGACTTTGTCTCTCGTGCTTGGTAGAAGGTTCAAAGGAAGCTAGCTTAGACTTCCTCAACACACGGTCTAATAGTCGCCACTCTCAACGTCCGGCCAATATCTCTTTATCTAATCTAACAAATGCACACAGACTTGTGTTGACCTCGCTGAAACCTCTCCCCTAACAAGGATCGTTTCAAGTGATTGATTTTAAAGCAGACCGGGCTGCATCTGACTCCCATTGCATAGAACATGCACAAGAACATAGCAAAAGTATGTGGCAATCACCAATATTGTTATGTTTTGCATTTGATATCCATGGAATTTTTGATGATGAGATGAGCTCTCTTCTTTGATGTCTTCAACAGGTAACCATATAGGAACCTTACGATGTCTTTGTCAGCTTTTCATAATTTTTTATTTAAATCTAAAAATTCTTCCATACAGAAAGTGTCTGTTGCCTTGTTTGTTGTGCTGAGTTTCTGTCAAATAATTTTTGTAAGTTTTGTAACACGTCGGCTTAAGAACTTTAATATCAGAATGACGTATGTACCATGTCGTATTATGGTGGTATTTTTGTGAACCAGAAATTTAGGTGAAAAACAATCCCTGTAGATGATGGAAACAATGAATCTGTCCACAACCGTAGCGACCTATCTAAGTTGATCGAGAGCACAAAAGACGAGCATTATCCACACTAGGCACGCCCAAGTCCATTGTCATTGTCTTTAGCAGAAAAATTTGATGGCGTGGCCACGGGACCAGAAACTTATATATTCTAGTAGATAGACATTTATAACGCATTTATTTGCTTTGACAAATTGTGGATGTGCATTTAAATATAGGGGTCCGGATCCTCTGTCACAAGTACATGTTTCGTCCCATATTCACCGATGAGCCTATATGTAACGACAAAGCATGATTAGCTGGTGTCCACAGCGACGTGCCTGTATATAACATCTAATACAACCTTCTCATGTATCCATAAGCCAATAAAAATGAATCTCCGCATCCCTTCGCTCCTTGTCATCTCCTTGGTTGCCTTATGTTTATGGACGGCGAGCACAGTCCAACCCTCTGCTACGCCATTGCCGCATCCTGAAGACGGCACTATTTCCCCCGACGGCAACTGCGACTCCATAAACCAGTGTTTTGGCGACGCGGGTGCTAACCACAGATGTTGCCAGGCCATTATTGCCTCGGTCGGGCATCGCTCAGGCTGCGCTTGCGTGTGCCAGCAGCTCAAAACCAACAACGTGCCTATCAGCATTGCTGCTGCTTGTACCAGTGGCCAGAGCAATTTCTGCGGCTGCCAGCCGTGACTGAGCCTGTTGTAGGATCTCGGTGTATTAGTTCAAGAATTCTCCACTTGTTTTCTTCGATTTGCAAAGCTTTCCGGAGCACCAGTTACCCGCTGCGCTAGTCGCTATTATGCTTTGTTGTTGGATCTTTTGCAGTTTTCTAATAATAAATTCCATCCCTTCCTCCACCCATACGGCAAATTAAAAAAACATCTGAGATAATTAGGGATGGCAATGGAGTGATTTTTCCTCCAGCAGGAGATGATTCACTGGTGCTTTTTTTTTTCCGCCGATCCTCTTTCTAACCCTTGCTTCTACGGGTGAGCATCGGTCCATTATCGGACCTGACCGGACCGGTGATCGATTTGTAAGAATTTATGGACCGTATACCGGATCGTTTCGAGGTAGGACCGTTTGGACCGTAATCAACTTTTTTACTTTTTTTTTTAAAGTAGATAATATTAGTTCTTTTTTTTTAAGTGAAGCCAGGAAGGCTATTTATTCATCTTGCCCTCCTCGTACAAGCCAGTAGGGGTAAAGGTTACACGGGTAGTTTCCAACAGAAATATTAAATATTAGTTACTTCTAACAATTATATAACATTAATAGAAAATATTTACGCTATTAGTGCTTATATGTGTACTTTATTTGTACTTGTTATATTATATACCGACAAATATACATATATTTTACATAAAAGTCGGTCTACGTGTTGACTCAAGGTCAATTAGGTCAATGTTGACTCACGACTAAATTGACTAAACTCGTATTTTGACGATGATTAACCATTCCACATATTGGTGTCTAATGTCTCTACTTGAGTGGTTTCAGATTAGGTATAGACACACTCCAAATGTCCTAACTTACACATATCAAATTGGAGAAAAGACAAGTCAAAGTCAATACAAGTGCACATTTTTGTAATATGATGTAATCCATTAGAATCATGTTGTAAATCACTTGTAATGATTGTATGACTTGTAATTAAGCTTAGAAAAAATCAGGAGCACTTAGATCGAATGTTTAAGCACTCAAAAGCCATTTTCCAAAATTCACATCAGGTTGTTCATCGGTCGAATTCTGTGAGTTGTAAACTCGATCGATCCTGATTGGATCTTGAAAATGACTTTTGATCGGTCGAGTTGTGTTTACACAGAACTCGACCGATGGAGTACCAGACCATTTCGATTTTCATTGGTCGGTCGAGTTTCCCCAGGACAAACTCGACCGATGGTCTGAATATCGGCTTTGTCTTTTACTCTATCGGTCGAGTTACCTTTATAGAAACTCAACTGATTGCATTGTACTGGAAAAGTGCTTCTAGCCGTTGTGGAGTTGCAATAAGTGAAAATATATCTGTTGCAAGCCACAAAACGGCTAGTTTTCGTTCTCAAATATTCCCAAAGGCTAAGAGGCATCCTCAGCTATAAATAGGACCCCTTGGGCTTCATTCCAAGGTTGAGCATTCATTGCAAAACTCTATGTGAGGTTCCTATTCTATAGTTGAGTGCTTCCTACAACCTCCTCTCTCTCTCTAAGCTTAATCACTTACTACATCCATTAGAGTGAGTAGGAAATTTGTAAGAGAGCTAGTCTTACATGTTTATCTTGCGAGGCTCTCACTTCCACCACCTCCATTTCTCTCATTTCAATCATGAAGATGAAGGTTCTCTCTCTTGGCTAAGAGAGGTGAAGAAGAACAAGGGAAGGCGTCCCTTGGTGAAGATCAAGGATGAAGACTTGGAGCTAGAGGGGGTCAGCCCTTGGTGAAGGCAGAAGACTCCTTGCTCAAGTGGGTAAGTCCTTGGTGGAAGCTTCTCCGAGTGAAGGTGAAGTCAAAGGCGGAAGATCCAAGAAGAGTGGATAATTCCTACAAGGCTGAAGACTTGTGCAAGAGTAGGTAAGTCCTTGGAAGAAGGCTGAAGACTCCTTGCAAAGTGGGTAAGTTCTTGGTAAGGTTGAATACTCTTTGTATTGGATAGGTAAGTCCTTTGTTTGGTCATGTATTGTAAGTCTTATGAATGAATATAAGAATGTAATGGTTAGGAAATCCTAGAGGTTGACCTCTCTAGGTAAGTGGACTGACATAATTCTAGTTTGAAGTGTGGAACCACTCTAAATAGCTTGTCTACTTGTGTTTGCTCAATCTCTCTCATCCTTACTATGCATGTTTTAGTTGTACTCAAATTTCCTATTTAGCAACCTTAACTTGAGATATATCTTAAAAGTCTAATGAATTTTGTTTAAGTGCATTCAACTCTATTCACCCCCCTCTAGAGAATCTAATCATCCATCTAGGATCCAACACTACGGTCCGGTACACGGTCAGACCGTTTTTAGACCAGACAGGACCGAAGACCGAATTCACCAAAATTTGTGGACCGCGGACCGGACCGAACTCATTATGGACTGAATCGGACCGAACTGACTGGTCCGGTCCGATTTTGCGGTCTGGACAATTATTTTTTCACCCCTACTTGCCTCCTTGTACTCCCTTGGGAAATCAAAGTTTGTCTCAGTATTTGGGCTATGTGCCTCTTTGGAAAAAGAGAACTGCTGTATAGACCAAAAGCTGGACTAAAAATGGTACCAAATTTAGATTGTAGCTTGTTAAAGAACAAAAATAGTAAGGTAAACATGTTGCTTAGGGCCTGTTTGGTTGGGTGTAGTTGCGTGAAAAGTGTGAAACAAAAAACTCAAGTTTCAAAATTGTGGAATTCAAACTACCAAAATTTTGTTTGGTAGAGTGTGGCTGAAATGTCACGATTTGTTTTTCTTCTGTTTGGTTGCATTCTCAAAAGATACAAATGGACATCTCCGCTTTTTTTCCATTGCACATAGCACAACCCAATAAAAAATTATAAAGTACAGAAATGATTGACAAATAAGGTGGCAGGCTTCTGTAAGAAGCCACATTGATTAACGCAATGTTTATAAGCTAACAAAAGAGCATGCACGCCATATTATCCAAAGAAGAGCATGGCCTTTACCATTGGTCAATGAGTTATTTTTGACAAGAACAGGCACACCATATCAAATGAACAAATCACTAACAACCACATCATACTACAAAGAACAACCACATCGTACCAACTGAGAATTTTGACTGAAAAACCATGTCCAGCATAGGGAACAACCACACTAAAACAAGTATGGAGTTATGTTCAGGTTTCTATTACAATAGACCAAGCATTGTGGGCAATGAACAACCACAATGAAACAAGTGAAGAGTGTTGTTCAGGTTTGTATTACACAAACTGTATACACAGAACATCCAGATTAATTTGACGCATAGAACAACCGCACCATTCAAAATTTCAGAGAATTTTAACACATCCAACATTACTCTAATAAAATCAGTAGAAAAACTCCTTCAATCATCCCCATATTCGGCTAGCAAAGTGCTACTTGTAAGGCTGCATACTAGTACCAACTCTACATAACAACACAAATATTCAATTTGGCAACATTATACGTAAAGATAAATTGATTAAACAAATATGAATGCATATATGCCTAGTAGATCTGTATATATGTAAGTAGATGAATATCAAAGAAATTATCACTCCATATGACATCACCCCTCCTATTTTTTCAGCTAACACGCATGTGCGTCCTTGTGCGTGAATGACTATTAAATATGGGCAAATGGTATATTGAAAATAAGAAGTAAAAAGCATAAGTACATAATACAAAGATAATAGAAACAAATTTAATTCTTAGACATCTTGTTTGATAATCAACCCACATAAGTACAAAAATATAAAGACAACAGAAACCAATTTAGTTCTTAGACATCTTGTTTTGATATTCGACCCACATAAGTGCAACCATTTCATCTCTCTTGGCAACCCATGGTGCATTCCTATGTTTACGCTGCCTAGCACTAGTATCTGGTACATACTCTTCATAAACAATATCATCTTCAACTACTTGACCATTACATCCAACCTCATCAAAACCACTAGGATGATAAAAAGCGTCACCAACTGGATTGAAATCCATTATAACATTGTGCAAAACATAATATGCCATAACAGCAGCGGCTTGTGTTTGTGTAGGATAAGAAGATCGTGTTGTCAACATTCTCCATCTCATCTTCAGAATCCCAAAAGCCCTTTCAACTCGATTCTGAAGTTGAGCATGTCGTAAATTGAATGATTCCTTTTCATTTCTTGGCCCATTTGTATGACTGAAATCTTTTAGATGATATCTAATTCCACGATAAGGACTAATAAAACCAGGCATTATTGTATATCTAGCATCACCTAAACAGTATTTTCCTACAATGCAAAAAATCCACACTAAACACTTTGAGGTGGTGAATTAATATTTATGTAAAATGTAGTACTGCTACCTTTTGGTACCCTAAATCCATCTTCATTTGTGAGTCTTTCAATACTGCCATATCATTAGAAGAGCCCTCCTAACCAGAACAAACATACACAAATCTCAAGTCAAAATCAACTGCAGCCAAGATATTTTGTGTTGGAATTTTATACCTCCGACAAAAATTTTCAATAATTTTTTGATCAGTAGTTACCATGACATGGGTCCCGTCAATGGATCCTATGCAATCCTATGAAAAATAAGGAAACCTATTATTTAATACTTACACATATGATTGAACCTAGAATCTAGTGAAATTTATCCTAAAAATTACCTTGAACCATGGATAATATTTGGTGTTGTTTAAAATTTGACGAGGGGTCCTTTTTTAAGGTAGTCTGATATATATGTTGCTCAAACTACATATTGCTTTTAGAAAGTTGTTGAAGTGCCTAGAGATTGACTCATATGACCTTTCAAAGGCAGCCATAAGGCTTACAATCCTTGTGTGGTGTCCAAGAATGTATAAACCCATTGCAACTTGCTCCTCTACAGATATATTTATTGTATCCTTAAGTAAGCTCCTCTCACATAGCATCATACAAAACTTAAAAAAGTTTCTTTTCCCATCTGTGTGATCTTATAACACATCTTGTTAGAGCCATGAATAACATCATTAAGAAACCAATCATGCCTTACTCGATATGGGGCTCTTGGGATGTGAGACGACCTAACTCTATAGTATCTTAACAGAATGAGTAAAGCAGTTGTGATGACAACTTGATTGAGTTTCATAACTTGAATAGCTTCCCTTTCACACCTCTAGACACACACAATCAAGTGTATAAGTATTTTCTAACTATATATCTAAAAGCATAAGAAATATAATGTCAAAAACAAAATAACTCGAATGATATATAATGTACGTAGAAACATAGTTAATGTACAAACTATTAACCTGGGTGACTATTTTTCCTTTTCCAAGCTTCCCTCCCATGATATCAAGTGAGTGACTTCCCTACAATAGAATACATACACGATCAACATCAATGACATAACAATGTATAAGAAATCAACACAAATTTATCAATGTAAACCTGAACAGTAGGCTTCTCTGTGTCACAAGTACCCTCTTGGATATTAAGTGTTTGATTTCCCTAGAAAATACATATACAATATTGCTAAGAACACAAAAAATGTATATGTACATAAGTACATATTTATACCTGGATGGATGGATTTTCTTTCCTGTAAGATCCTTCTAGTAAGTCAACTGATTTGCTTCTCTGAAGTGGCAAAAAATATATTTTAAGTAGACATATCTATATAATAAATATGCAAATGTATAAACGTAAATATCTGGATAGAAAGTTTTCCTTTTCCATATGACCGTTCCAAGACATCATTTGATTGAATTTCCTATAGAATTAGACATCTTGTTAAAGACATTCTAGTCAAACATACTAATATACTATAATGTAAAACATGTGGTCAGCTTGTATCTATATTCCACGACATTTTAGTATGCTGGAAACAGACAGTAAAGATGAGAGATTTATTAAATGTACCTGTGTAGGGAACATCCTTTTTGTACTTGACCCCTCATCATCAACCAATTGACCTCCCTATTTTACATATAGTTAAATTCTGATTTAATAAGTCAATATGTTCTATTAGACGCCAACTATGAATAAGTACCTGATTAATAGCTTTTCTTTTCTCGGTTGGCCATTCACTGCCATCAATGTTCCTTTCCAAGGCAGTTGACCTCTCCTCCAGATCAACAAGGTGATCATCATCATAAAAAACAAGACATCGTCGAGTAGTTCCATCTTCCATTTGAATGTTAACAAATTCTCCATGCTGGAATATATCAAATAAGTATGGTAAAAATATACCCTGACACAAAATACAACATGAATATAGTATTGGTTACAAGATACAAAAAGGGAAACTCCTGTGTCAAAATACAAAGGACCAACTCACCTAGGTGCAAGAAATGAATAAGGAACATAAATGGGACCAAATCCCCTTGACAAAGTTAGTACTGATGTTCTTATGATAGGGCAAAATTGAAAAGGAAATGAATAAAAGATGACAAAAACAATGCATGTGCCAACAACAATAATCCATTAAAAAGGATGTGCTAGTAAAGATTCAGAACCTACTCAGAAGTGTGCCTAGTAGATTGTGCATAAACATAACCAACATATAAGTGCTCCAGCTACACATAAGCAATGACGTTGTGTATATTGCAACAACGTTGAGCTTCAGCTACATATAAGCAATGACATTGGGAAGAGAGTAATAAGCATGCAGTAAGGAAAGAACCACCAGAATATATATGCCAATAATCTACTTGGGCAAAGTTATAATCCTCTTATCAGCAAAAAGGAGCAGTAAAATCCGAAAACTAAACAAGGATATGAGTAGAAAAACCTGAGATGCAGACAGAGAAGTACTCTGATATAGGAACAGAGTAGTAGAAATATTCACAACTCACTCAGAAGTGTGCCTAGTAGATTGCGCATAAAAATAACCAAAATTGTAAGAATTTTGTTGGTTTACCCATGTTCATTCACTATAAGAGTCCTACTGTTCTTAGTCATCTAAAAGTTTGTTTTGACATCGAAGGATGATGGTTGAAGACATCGACACTTAACTCACTTGGTAAATCAACATGTATAGATGCTCGAGTATGTAGATTGCAAAAACTCTGAATTCCATCTACAAATTAACAATGACGTTGGGAAGGAAATACTGGAATATATATGATAATAATCTACTTGGGCATGTGTAGAATCCTTGTATCAACAAAAACGCAGTAGTAAAATCTGAAATCTGAGCATGGGTATGAGTAGAAAAATCAAAAATCTGAACAAGGGTATGAGTAGCAAACCAGAGACGCAGACAGATAAGTACTCTAATATAGGAACAGAGTAGTAGAAACGGTACTGGTGAATCATATGAGAGGTTACCAAGGTACTTACCTCTCTCCGACAGTCCATGGCAAACTCCTCTCTCCAATGGTCCATGGAAGACTCCTTCACGGCTATGCAATTGGTGATGGAACTGCGCGACGGATGGAAACAGCTTCGACCGGATGGAGAGATCTTCTGCGGTAAGAAAATATGCTGACCGAGGAGGGGAATGGTAGTCAGAGAGGGAGCAGTGAGGAAGGGAAGATGAGGAGGAGGTAGAGCGGGAGCAGCAGGGAACTGAAGGTGAGGAGAAGGCATGTTTCGGGAATTACAACTCACGGTAACACACCCGATTACTCCCAACCAAACAATTTTTTTTTTGCAAATCTAAACATTTGAACCCACTAATTGGAGCCTCACCCAACCAAACATGCCCTTACTTCATTATTTTAACATGCTAAAATTCAAAATTGGTCTCATTTTGAATCCAACTTTTGATCTATGTAGCATTATTCTTGGAAGAATTCAACATGTGGGGTTGTGTCTCTCCGTTTAGAAGTTCGGGTCTAGATTGGTTACTCCCATTAGTCTATATATGTATGTATCTTTCTTTGAGCAGTTCATTTGCTCAATTTATGGTGTTATCTATGGAAGCACCAAGATTAAACATGCTCCAGTATAATATGATTTTTTTTACTAATTATTCATCTACTCAAGGGATCCCACCAGAATTATGATGGAAGATCTTTGTTGTGCTTCCTCCTTTTTTTCAGGTATACCATCGGATTTGGAACATCCGACATGAGACATAGGCTTTATAGCTAGTTAAGCACAAACTATCAGACTCAGAGGGAAAGCTTTTGTCTCGTTGTAGTGCAGATTAGGGTTCAAAATCGGCCGATACGCCTGAAAGCGGGGAAGCAACAACAATTGTCTTTCATCACAATTGTGATGAGACTCCATCTATAATACGATTCATTGGTAAACCTCTCCTTCACTATAATATGACGTAGAGGTGTATCACCAAAAAGGAAGTGTTATCGATGACTTTGGATCCGTTACAAGTGACCCTTCACTCAAATCACATCTATGTGAATATCAAATATGTAAATCCTTACTAACTATCGACATACCTCAGAAAAAACCACATTCAGCGAAAGGTAATAAATAAATAGCTAAAAGAATAGAGCCAGCCCTTTCTTTTTATCAAGATATGTGTCAAATAGTCATTTAAAATATTTCTCAAAATTATAAAGGGACTCGAGTACATGAACATGTTTGCATCATATACATAATTTAAAACATCATAAAATCACTAACGTAGACTTCCCAACAAAACCCTGAGTCGTGAGATGCAAAGATTGTCTAAGCAATATAAAAGTAACACCAGAAGCCACAATCAACCCTGGTCTCTCAATGTCGCAATCTTTATGTAAATATTCAATGCACTTGTATGATTATACTTCTTTTCATAGTAAGTGGGCACCAACCACTCGACATGAAAACATCAATCTTAGACGTATCACTGTTACACATTTCAATATCATAATAATTAGAAATGTATTTAAGTATTAATAATAAAGTAAAACTTTCAATATAAACATTACCAATATGCATGTATTAACATCAAACACAACTATTTGGACTGGCATAGAGTCCTCCCATGTTTTCTTCCCCTTGAGTCCCCCTTGAGTCCTCTGGCAGTGGCCGAGGTGACGACAAAGGTGGTGGGAAGCGGTCTTGGAGTTCCAAGTTGGTTTTTTCATCTTCAATTTAAACTGGAGGGAGTATTGGAATGGTGGAGGAACTGGAGAATAGGTGAGGGCAGCTTTCTATAACAGCGACTGAAGAAGAAGTCCGCATCTTGGAGGATGACAACCAGGAGGAGATCAATGAATGATTGGATCTGGAACTTGTTGGGAAGTTGTTGGCAGATCGACTCTTTGATTTTTCAGCAATGAAGAGAGTTTTAAACCAGATCTTGCCAGTGTCAAAGAAAGTGATCTTCTTCCAGCATGAGGGCGAGCTTTTCATTATATAGTTCCTACATTGGAGAGACAAGGAGAAGGTGTTGGAAGGGGCACCTTGGACATTTGAAAATCATCTTCTCTTGATGGACAAGATTGAAAAGAATGTCCAACCCTCTCAGACTAAACTAGCATTCTTTCCCTTCTTGGTAGGACTTCTAAACTTGTCACTAGGCTTGAGGACAACCAAAACTATACATACAATATCTGTGACCGCAGCCAAGAAGACAATGCCACGACCGCGACCCAAATGTTGTGTCGACCGACACTCGGCATGACCGGGCCCATCTCGGCATGGTCGGGTGGCACTGTAACATCCCTAACCTGGGTTATGCCTTAACCCTGGAAGTTTTGCTTAATCAAGTTAATTATATACTTAATTTTATCTTGTGAAAAGTAATTAAGGCTCAAGAGGAACTTATGTTTCAATTTTGGTCATGTTTCAATAATGTTGAAGCAATGTTTGCTTATTCAGGACTAAAGTGCAAATTATCCAAGTTGAGGGGTTAACTTGCAAATTGCACATGATAAAATGTTCCTATGATGTTGAGACATCATAATAATGAATATGATGTAGTGGTATGGTTTCCACAAGCTTGGGCACCAAGATAAAGTTTGTATAGCAATCCTTGTGCATTTAAACCTAGTTTTGGTGTAATGTGTAATTTACCCAAAACCTAGGGTTCAATATGCAAATTACCACTTCAATAAGGTCCTTAATGTTTCTTGACATCATGTAGATAAAATAAAATGAGAGGGGCGCCTCATTTGAATTAAATTTGAGGGGAGAGAATCTTGATATTAAAATAATCAAGATTTAAGCCCAATTGAAACCCTAATTCAATTTAATGCAAAAATAAATAAAATAATTGAAGGGGCCTTCAACAAAAATTAATATGGTTGGATTCATATGTGTATGGACATCCTTAATCCTTGTAAAGGCACGATCATATCCTAAGGAGGTGAAATTCCACTCACCATTATTATAAGAAAGAGAAATCCCACTCAAAATGGATATTGATATTATAAGGGTTAAGGTGCTTAATTTCTTTTCCCTTTATTCTTGGATAATGGAAAGGATCTCGGTGGGGATAGATATGAATTTGCATACAAGAAACCAAGGGGGAGATGGTGGCAACAATTTTGGAATTAAAAGACTTTTATAAAGTATTTTCTCTCTCATTGAATTTCTTATAAAAAGACCCTTTCCAAGCCAAATGAAAGGCTTTTCCGTTTCTAATTCTTCTCCTTGCTTGAAAAAAGACCAAGGGAGCGTGGGAGGACCAGGAGGACGACCCCCAACCTGTTGGTAAGGTTGTTGACCTCTTTTCACCTTGATTCCATGGTGGAAATCGAAAATAAATCATGGATTTCTTCTTAATTCGATCTCCTCTTCAACCCTAGCTAATCTTTTCAACCAAAAGCTTGAGGACAAGCGTAGGGGGAGTTGCAAAAGCTTCATCCACCATTGTTTCCGTGAGCTTAGAGCTTTGGAGCTCAATTGGAGGCGGGTTTTATAACTTGAACCCTTGATTTTGTTATTGCATTCAATTCCTTATCAAATAATGATCATTTCTACATTCACGATAATTGATTTGGTTGATGGATGCAATCACCATGGAAACCACAGTAGGTTTCATGAGTTTAGAGCTTGAAGATGATAAGAACACACCTCTCCAAATATCAAGACCAAACGGTCTCAACTCAAGTGCTCAAACGGTTTCCCAAACCGTTTGGGAGCAAACAGTTTCAAACCGTTTGAGGGGAAACAGTTTCACCAAACCGCATGAGGCCAAACGGTTTCAGACCGTTTGGTGGTGTTGACTAGGGTTGACCATTTGGATATCTGTTGAAAATGATCTAGGTTAATGACCCATCAATTATGATTGAATTAGTTCCAATTGGTTCATGAGTTGAAGGTTCATCAATCACCAAAACCCTAATCGGGTTAAGTGTTGATTTCCAATTTATTTGAGTTTGAAACTTGGGTTGATTGACCCAAACGGTTTCAAAACCATTTGGGGATCACCCAAACGGTCTCAATACCGTTTGGTGGTCACCCAAGACCGTTTGGAGGTCTAGAGTTGAGTATGGTTAGGTGGATGAAGATCTAAAGGTACTAAGTTGAAGTACAATCAAATGTTGATTTGGTGATCAATCCAATGAACCAAACCCTAATTTGTTGACTTGGATTTTGATGTTGATATGGGAAAACGGTCTCAAGACCGTTTGGAGGTCATCCAAATGACCTCAAGACCGTTTGGGGTCAGGTCATGTTCACTTTGGATGATGGTTCAATTGTTTCAAAGTAACTAATCTTACATTGATTAATGTTGAACGATCATCGATTCCAAACCCTAATCCATTTTATTCAAACCATAATTGATGACTAATTGAGGGTCAATTGAGGGTCAAATCAGTTGAAGGTTGACCTATTTAACTCAATTTAAGTATGATGATAGGTCCAATTGATGATTGGTTACATGAATTCAATGATTGAAGGAATCAACATTGGAAACCCTAATCCAATTTGATTGGTTGAGACCATATTTGGTCCATGCGGTTTTGAGGAGGTTTGGACCAAACGGTCTCAAGACCGTTTGGGACTAAACGATCCCAAACCGGTTGAGTTCATGCAATTTCAAAAAGGTACTTTAGCAAACGGTTTCAAGTGACCAACTTTAGCAAACGATCTTGATGGACACCTTTAGCAAACGATCTTGATGGTCACCTTTAGCAAACGATCTTGATGGTCAACTTTAGAAAATGATCTTGATGGTCACCTTTAGCAAACGATCTTTATGGTCAACTTTAGCAAACGATCTTGATGGTCACCTTTAGCAAACGATCTTGATGGTCACCTTTAGCAAACGATCTTGATGGTCAACTTTAGCAAACGATCTTGATGGTCACCTTTAGCAAACGATCTTGATGGTCACCTTTAGCAAATGATCTTGAGGGTCACCTTTAGCAAACGGTTTCAAGGGTCACCTTTGGTAAACGGTTTCAACCTCAACTTAACCAAACAGTTTCAAATATGTAACCAAGACCGTTTGGAGGTTATTGAGAAAGACCGTTTGAGGTCTGATTTGGTCAAGACCGTTCGGGGTCTAAGTGGCCAAGACCGTTTGGTGGATAACTAACCTAAACCGCATGGGTACTTAAAGTGGTTAAAGGACAAATTGATTAAATGATCAATACAAGATGTAATCAAAGATGATTATAGTAATTGAATCTTAATGAGATAAGGTGATTAATACCCTTTGAATAATTAAGCTTTAATGATCATGGTGATAATGATATAATCCATGATGTCAATTCTTCTTCAAGATTGAGTTGACTTAGCTTAATCAAGGCTGATGTAAGCAACATCTTATAGAAGATGAGAGAGAAGACTCCCTATATGAATGTTAGTTATGTAATGGACTCTCATTATGGATAGATGTCTAAATTAGAATGATGATTATATGGAACCCTAATGCAATGAGGTTATGTAAGACTCAATCTAGGAGGATGCCATGTAATGATACTATGATATGTGAAACCCAAATGATGATATAATTGCTAAAATACTGAAGTGGAGTGTGCCTAATATAATTAATTAAGATGAGAATGTTATAACCATGTAGGGTAAGGCTGATGAACCATATGAATGGTAATGCGGATATTTTAATGAATAAGGGTCTTAGAGACAAGATGATGCCTAGATCCTTATATATCCAACTCTATGCATGTGTAACAACCTATACACCTTACAATGATGAAGACATGAAACTCTTAGGAATGATGTATGCTATACTAAATAATGATGTGGAGAATCTCCTAAGAGTTGAAATATCTAAAGTGATGGATAATGGTTTATTCTATATTCAACACTGCTTAACCACTGGATAAGTCTATATCATTAAAGATATTTGGACAATTCTAATGTGTGATCTATGTACCATATGATGAAAGTGACAAGTTAGTGGGTAAAGTATTAAGAGGGAAATACCTTAATACAAGGTTAGATGATTAACTTAAGAAAGATGGAAATGAG
Source organism: Alisma plantago-aquatica (assembly GCA_963693085.1). Classification (NCBI taxonomy): domain Eukaryota; kingdom Viridiplantae; phylum Streptophyta; class Magnoliopsida; order Alismatales; family Alismataceae; genus Alisma; species Alisma plantago-aquatica. Next base: position 769,462,016 of record OY856413.1, on the reverse strand, counting down.
AAGAATGTTATACATTAAGATATGATAGATTTCATATTCAGCATTTCAGGGTAGACATACCTTAATGAATCTCTAATCCAATATTCTTGGACAAGAAACACATGAGGTGTGTGGTATGCTATTGTTACAATAAAGATGTAATGAACGCAATGAACTTTGATAAATATTGACTGATTTACTTTGAGAATGAGGTTAAGCCAAATCAAAGAGTATGATGTAATCATACCATGATAAGGATGAGAAATGAACTCATACCTTGAATTGATGATCATTAATGAAATATGTTGAGAATAGTAATCATAAGCATATACTTATAATATTCTTGAATGCTCCAAGAGGAGTGGTGCAACATATTAGAGTTGAACTAATAATGTGAGCATGAATCCCTAATTAATGTAAGATGGAAAACACTAACCCTAATTTTGGGTAAAGGGAATGAAAAGCCCTAATTGACAGATAACCCTAATCCTGATAAAGGATGGTGGTGTTACTGATATTTCATATGATGTGACAAATGACTTACATGATTTCTATTATGACTATTAATCATGTAGACATCATGAGATGATGAGCATAGCCAGACCTAAGCTATGACATTCATATAATAAATATGTTGAATGGCCTTATGTGCCTAATGTTGTTGTTGCTTAGCAAGAGTAACAAAAGGTATATGAACCTTATGAGTTCCATGAATATTTGTTGTCTAGTAAAAGGTGATAAAATTCTTAAGGCCTTGTGAGCCATGTGAGATACTTGTGTAACAAGTATCATGTATACCTCGCTCTGAGAACTTGGAGGTAATAGTTACCTAACAAGTGGTAACAGTGATAGTGATGAATTGAGGGTATGAATACCCAAAGTTGATAAGTACGACAATGATGATGTTGAGAGATATGAACTTTCAAAGAATGAAATGAGGGATTGAGATCCCAATGTCTTATAAAGACTGAGAAGTGATTGATGAAAATAGTACATATTTCTTTATAACATTGGTCTGAATAAGTCATGTTTGAGAACTTGACTGATGCTAAAATAATATGCTAATGTACTTAATTAATCAAGTGAAATCATATCATGTAGAGCCCTGACCATAGATCCATCATCGTCAGCAAATTGGTGATGGTGAAACGGGTTGCTCCGCGGCAAAAACCTGGAGGGCATACTTTTGAGTATGTGGGGGTTATGGGCGTGAATATCCTTACGCCCTAATGGAGGAATTGTTGTGAGATAAACATTAAATCTCTCAATCCTTCATTACTTATACCGGGATGGATGTATCACGAATCCCCCGATGATTGGGACAAATGCAGTACACATCTCCCAATAATGTTAATGCCGGATTGATGGAGATAAACATGAAATCTCACGATCACGAAGAGAGTAAAGCACACCACTGTAACTCTAATAGCAAAGTTACCAGTATACCCTGGAAAGCTATATATATATAATATATATATATATAATATATATATATATACAGTAGAGATACAAGATATCCTGCATGTGATCTCGCGCTGACTGAGATATGGGAGGTCTTGGTAGCTGGCTCTACCAATGACCTTGTATGGTACCGATTTCGACTTCGAAGTGGTCGGTTGGAGTATGAGCGGTATACCCCATCTCCTCAGGGCATAAGTATGATTGTAAAATGTAATCAGCCGTATAGCATGTTTGCTTAAGGATTGAATACAAGAACTCATTGGCTGATGTTACATTCCTTTTATGCATCTCTAGTTGATAGATGTTATTTATATCTCTTTTTATTCATTGAAAATTAGATAAATGAATCATGAATCTACCATGAGTAGATACAATGTTTCTCCTTAAGGAAGGAGGTTATTTTACTCTGTTCATTCAATGTTTAACATTGTTGTTAATATTTAAGAACTCCAGTTCAGTTTTAATCATAATAAACTGTTGTAACAATGTTTTGGCGGAGAGTTAAATCTCCCGCTGGGACAATTTACAATTGTCTCACCCCCCGTGGGATCCAATGTTTTTAGGTAAATGCAGAAGAAGAAGAAGGAACCCTATAGCAAGGGAAAGGCTACAGCAGTGATGACTCAGGTGGAGGCACTGGCTGCCAAGTTTTGTATATATAGTAGTCATATGTGTCGTCTCTGTACTCTCAGGTCCTCATAGTCAATATTTAGTATTTTAATGAATCGATCTGAGATTTTGGCTTGATGCCTCGAAAGTTATATGTTGTCTGTATATTATGTCTTGAGACAGTTGATGTTGTAATTCTTGAGAAGAGATAGTGCAAAACATGTACCTTGAAACAGAATGTGAATGTTATACTTTGGTTCTTGAAGAAAACGATTTCCTACGTGTGGATCATTTTGCAAAAAGTTTTAATTTTTAGTGATTTTTAGTAATCCGCTGCAAATGATTCGCTTCCGCTTTAGTTAATCTTGTTTTCATGAGTAGTTTGTCACAATTTAGTGGTATTAGAGCTCTAGGTTCGCTGAGTCTACAGAGACATAGGACTAAGGTAATAGAGTCTGTTGTAGTGTCTTCCAGTGTATCTGATAGTGTCTTCTGCCCATATAGGAGGAGAAGATCTTGAAGATGCCTGGATCACATGATGAACTTGCTGCTGAGAGCAGTGTTGCTGCACCAGGAAGTGGTGCAAGGGATTGGACTAGGAGGGAACCAGTATTTGAATACCCTCAGTTGGACCAAGCAATAATAAAGAGCCCAGCTTTCCAAGATATGTATGGGCAATTTAGGGCAGCTGTGATGCATGTAGTGGACCATGCATTAGCAATGCAACCCAGATTACCAACCCCCAATAATGAAGTTATGGGCTCCAATAGGATTCCCAATCCGCATCAACATGAGGAAGCAATAGAAAAGGTGGGAAGGAATAGGTTACGACCTAAAAGAAGAATTTGCTATAGGTGTGGAAAGCCTGGACATATTGTAAAGAATTGTCCAATAAAGAACAAGGAAGAGAGAATTAATAAAAGGCCCATCCAAATTTAGGGACAGAGGCATAGTATTTCTAAAATGAGAAAGTCTTTGGTACCACCAGTACAACCAGGGCCTAGTACACCAAGGCAATGGTTATCTAGAAAAGGTAAAGAACCACTTAGACCACATCAGGAGCTTAGAACTTGTTACTTATGTAAACAGGTAGGACATCTAGTAAGAGATTGCTCAGTCAAAAAAGTTATGATGAATCAACCTCTGAGGTAGAGTCAGCCTGAGGCAGTAAATAATCCACAAATCATGACATGCTAGATAAAATAATGTCATTCTTATATGTCTTTTTATGGTTTCCTAAATTAAATGAGAAAGTAATTGACTGAGTTTTCCTTGATTAGTCCTATGAGGACGTATATTTTGCATAATAAACATTATAGATGTTTTATGTTGCTCTTACCTCAATGAGAAGAAGATGAGGTATTGAAGAGATGCCTGGATAAAATCTAGTAATGTTAAGTCTTATATTTGTGATAATATGAAGAGGAAGGAAGATGACAGTATACAAGTGCATACTACCTTATCTCAATATTTATATACCCTGGCCAGGTATACAACTATTGATGATAAAGTAAGTATGGAAACTCTTAGATTGTAATCTTTTTGATTGCTCTGATCAAGTAGTCATTCTGATACAATCTAATGAGTATCAAGAAATAAGAAATATGGAATAAATAAATGTGTCATGTCCTAAGCATAAGGAAGAGAAATCTGAGATAACCTCAGATGAGCATGTTTGTATGAGGAATTAAAAGCATAATCCTCATAAAATAAGAATGGGAATAAGGGATATGAATCTTATCCAATAAAGTTGTAAGTATTATAAAGATCCTTTCCATGATGTGGAAATGGAAAATGTGATGAGATCTTAAGACGGTCATAAACATGTTAGATAATAATAAAGAAAGGAATGATGATATGTAATCATCCTTATAATTCCTATACTAGTGCAAGGAACCTAGGATGAGATAAAGAGTAAATGTTTCATGAATAGTTTAAAATACATGAAATAATAAGAAGAATGTGATTCCTTGTTCTTTTCCTTTCAGGGACATGGCAATCAAGTGGGTCACAGGACACTTGATGAGCATAATATAAAGATGTTTATGTGATGGATACTTAGAAAAGTATCAGTTTATCCTGGACTCTGGTCCCAAGGTAAATATGTATGTAACAAGTAATGTCCCAAGATGAAAGGAAGACAAAGATGTGATGTGTTTCTAACACATGAAATAGGTACCAAGGTGAGAAATCTTGATATCTAAAGAAATACTAAATGATTTATGTTGACTACCTGGAATGGTCAACCATGAAATCAGATTAACCATGTAAAATAATATGAACATCACATGTTAGGGGTTTATACTTTGCATAAACATAACAATTGAATATATCTTTGAGATAAGTTCTTGGTTGATAAGTAACCCTTGTTTATGGTAAGAGAATGTATAACTAATGAAGTAATTAGTGCAAGTAATAAGGAAAAGCTTGTGATGTGTCATCAGGTAAGATGACACAATCAAAGTATGAAAAGACTTGTAGTCCCAAGTGGGTGATAGAACATAATTGTAATATTGAAAGAGAAATGATGAATCAACCAAGAAGCATGGGAGTATGTGTTCCATGTGAACCATCCCATGATAAATTTGTGTGAAATAACTTTTTGTTGATCAAAGCTCTATGGTGTCTCTATAATAATGATATTTTATGTGATTACATGATGATATGATGCATGAATAATATATGTTTCCCTTTATCTGGGATTTCGGGGATGAAATCCTTGTTAGGGGTTTATAATTTGTAACATCCCTGACCTGGGTTATGCCTTAACCCTAGAAGTTTTGCTTAAGCAAGTTAATTATATCCTTAATTTTATCTTGTGAAAAGTAATTAAGGCTCAAGAGGAACTTATGTTTCAATTTTGGTCTTGTTTCAATAATGTTGAAGCAATGTTTGCTTATTCAGGACTAAAGTGCAAATTACCCAAGTTGAGGGGTTAACTTGCAAATTGCACATTATAAAATGTTACTATGATGTTGATACATCATAATAATGAATATGATGTAGTGGTATGGTTTCCACAAGCTTGGGCACCAAGATAAATCTTGTATAGCAATCCTTGTGCATTAAAACCTAGTTTTGGTGTAATGTGTAATTTACCCAAAACCTAGGGTTCAATATGCAAATTACCACTTCAATAAGGTCCCTAATGTTTCTTGACATCATGTAGAGCAAATAAAATGAGAGGGGCGCCTCATTTGAATTAAGTTGGAGGAGAGAGAATCTTGATATTAAAATAATCAAGATTTAAGCCCAATTGAAACCCTAATTCAATTTAATGCAAAAATAAATAAAATAATTGAAGGGGCCTTCAAACAAAATTAATATAGTTGGATTCGTATGTGTATGGACATCCTTACTCCTTGTAAAGGCACGAGCATATCCTAAGGAGGTGAAATTCCACTCACCATTATTATAAGAAACAACAATCCCACTCAAAAATGGATATTGATATTATAAGGGTTAAGGTGCTTAATTTCTTTTCCCTTTATTCTTGGATAATGGAAGGGAGATCGGTGGGGATAGATATGAATTTTCATACAAGAAACCAAGGGGGATATGGTGGCAACAATTTTGGAATTAAAAGACGTTTATAAAGTATTTTCTCTCTCATTGAATTTCTTATAAAAAGACCCTTTCCAAGCCAAATGAAAGGCTTTTCCGTTTCCACTTCTTCTCCTTGCTTGGAAAAAGACCAAGGGAGCATGGGAGGACCAGGAGGACGACCCCCAACCTGTTGGTAAGGTTCTTGACCTCTTTTCACCTTGATTCCATGGTGGAAATCGAAAATAAATCATGGATTTCTTCTTAATTCGATCTCCTCTTCAACCCTAGCTAATCTTTTCAACCAAAAGCTTGAGGATGAGCCACGAGGGAGTTGAAAAAGCTTCATCCACCATTGGTGCCGTGATCTTGGAGCTTTGGATCTCAATTGGAGGCGGGTTTTATAACTTGAACCCTTGATTTTGTTATTGCATTCAATTCCTTATCAAATAATGATCATTTCCACATTCACGATAATTGATTTGGTTGATGGATGCAATCACCATGGAAACCACAGCAGGTTTCGTGAGTTTAGAGCTTGAAGATGATAAACACACACCTATCCAAATATCAAGACCAAACGGTCTCAACTAAAGTGCTCAAACGGTTTCCCAAACTGTTTGGGAGCAAACGGTTTCAAACCGTTTGAGGGGAAACGGTTTCACCAAACCGCATGAGGCCAAACGGTTTTAGACCATTCGGTGGTTTTGAATAGGGTTGACCATTTGGATCTGTTGAAAATGATCTAGGTTAATGACCCATCAATTATGATTGATTAGTTCCAATTGATTTATGAGTTGAAGGACCATCAATCACCAAAACCCTAATCGGGTTAAGTGTTGATTTCCAATTTGTTTGAGTTTGAAACTTGGGTTGATTGACCCAAACGGTTTCAAAACCGTTTGGGGATCACCCAAACGGTCTCAATACCGTTTGGTGGTCACCCAAGACCATTTGGAGGTCTAGGGTTGAGTATGGTTAGGTGGTTTAAGATCTAAAGGTACTAAGTTGAAGTATAATCAAATGATGATTTGGTGATCAATCCAATGAACCAAACCCTAATTGGTTGACTTGGATTTTGATGTTGAGATGGGAAAATGGTATCAAGACCGTTTGGAGGTCATCAAAACGACCTCAAGACCGTTTGGGGTCAGGTCATGTTCACTTCTGATGATGGTTCCATGGTTTCAAAGTAACTAATCTTACATTGATTAATGTTGAAGGATCATCGATTCCAAACCCTAATCCATTTTATTCAAACCATAATTGATGACTAATTGATGGTCAATTGAGGGTCAAATCAGTTGAAGGTTGACCTATTTAACTCAATTGAAGTATGATGATAGGTCCAATTGATGATAGGTTACATGAATTCAATGATTGAAGGAATCAACATTTGAAACCCTAATCCAATTTGATTGGTTGAGAACATATTTGGTCAATGCGGTTTTGAGGAGGTTTGGACCAAACGGTCTCAAAACCGTTTGGGCTAAACGATCCCAAACCGGTTGGGTTCATGCGGTTTCAAAAAGGTACTTTAGCAAACGGTTTCAAGTGACCAACTTTAGCAAATGATCTTGATGGTCACCTTTAGCAAACGATCTTGATGGTCAACTTTAGCAAATGATCTTGATGGTCACCTTTAGCAAACGATCTTGATGGTCACCTTTAGCAAACGATCTTGATGGTCAACTTTAGCAAACGATCTTTATGGTCACCTTTAGCAAACGATCTTGATGGTCAACTTTAGCAAACGATCTTGATGGTCACCTTTAGCAAACAATCTTGATGGTCACCTTTAGCAAACGATCTTGATGGTCAACTTTAGAAAATGATCTTGATGGTCACCTTTAGCAAACGATCTTGATGGTCACCTTTAGCAAACGATCTTGAGGGTCACCTTTAGCAAACAGTTTCAAGGGTTACCTTTGGCAAACGATTTCAACCTCAACTTTACCAAACAGTTTCAAATATGTAACCAAGACCGTTTGGAGGTTATTGAGAAAGACCGTTTGAGGTCTGATTTGGTCAAGACCGTTCGGGGTCTAAGTGGCCAAGACCATTTGGTGGATAACTAACCTAAACTGCATGGGTACTTAAAGTGGTTAAAGGACAAATTGATTAAATGATCAATACAAGATGTAATCAAAGATGATTATAGTAATTGAATCTTAATGAGATAAGGTGATTAATACCCTTTGAATAATTAAGCTTTGATGATCATGGTGATAATGATATAATCCATGATGTCAATTCTTCTTCAAGATTGAGTTGACTTAGCTTAATCAAGGCTGATGTAAGCAACATCTTATAGAAGATGAGAGAGAAGACTCCCTATATGAATGTTAATTATGTAATGGACTCTCATTATGGATAGATGTCTAATTAGGGTATGATCCTTAATAGTGAGATCATGAAACCCTAACTATGAAGGTTAATGAATAATAACCCTAATTGAGGGCATTGATAGGTGAAATCTTAATACATGATGATGCAATAATCTTAATTCATGGTAATGACATGAGAAACCCTAATTCAGGGTACTTTGATGATCATTCCTACTTGGAATGAATAGTAAACCCTAATTGGGGGTTGTTGATTATAAACCCTAATCTAGGGTGATGTAATGTGAATAGTAAACCCTAATCTAGGGTGATGTGATGTAAATAGTAAACCCTAATCTAGGGTAATGTGATGTGAATAGTAAACCCTAATTATGGGTTATGCAATGAGAAACCCTGAACTAGAGTAATGTCATATGAAACCCTAAATTAGAATGATGATTATATGGAACCCTAATGCAATGAGGTTATGTAAGACTCAATCCAGGAGGATGCCATGTAATGATACTATGATATGTGAAACCCAAATGATGATATAATAGCTAAAATACTAAAGTGGAGTGTGCCTAATATAATTAATTAAGATGAGAATGTTATAACCATGTAGGGTAAGGTTGATGAACCATATGAATGGTAATGCGGATATTTTAATGAATAAGGGTCTTAGAGACAAGATGATGCCTAGATCCTTATATATCCAACTCTATGCATGTGTAACAACCTATACACCTTACAATGATGAAGACATGAAACTCTTAGGAATGATGTATGCTATACTAAATAATGATGTGGAGAATCTCCTAAGAGTTGAAATATCTAAAGTGATGGATAATGGTTTATTCTATATTCAACACTGCTTAACCACTGGATAAGTCCATATCATTAAAGATAGTTAGACAATTCTAATGTGTGATCTATGTACCATATGATGAAAGTGACAAGTTAGTGGGTAAAGTATTAAGAGGGAAATACCTTAATACAAGGTTAGATGATTAACTTAAGAAAGATGGAAATGAGAATAAAGTTATACATCAAGATATGATAGATTTCATATTCAGCATTTTAGGGTAGACATACCTTAATGAATCTCTAATCCAATATTCTTGGACAAGAAATGCATGAATTGTGTGGTATGCTATTGTTACAATAAAGATGTAATGAACTCAATGAACTTTGATAAATATTGACTGATTTAATTTGAGAATGAGGTTAAGCCAAATCAAAGAGTATGATGTAATCATACCATGATAACGATGAGAAATGAACTCATACCTTGAATTGATGATCATTAATGAAATATGTTGAGAATAGTTGTAAGACCCCTAAACTTGTTTAATGTGTTGAACAACCTTAATTACCATAATTTAATGCTTAGTGCATCATTAAGTTGATTAAGTTGAATTAAGTACTCACTGATGCAATTAGTGCTTTGATCGAGTGTTACAGTCTAAATAGCACGTTTTCTTGTATTGAGGTTGTAGTGGATTCCGTGCTTGAAATTTTGCAAAAAGAATCGTTTGATTTGGACCTATGAGGCAAAAGTTGTGACCTTTTCAGTTTCCAGGGTCGAAGTTGTAATTTTCCAAGATTTTGCTTTATAATCTTTTTCCTTTTTCCTTTTTCGGTTTCCCTTATCTCCTTTCTTCCCCAAAGGGAAACGACGCCCGATTGACAGAGCACCGCTTGAAAGCGGCGCTCAACTGCTAACTTGATCGGCCAGCCCAGGAGGAAAAGGGGTGACGCGACCTAGGGCTTGAGAGAGAGAGAGAGAGAGAGGTCCGACCAGCAACCCTTCTCCTTCCTACTTCCTCGCCCAACCACTTGCGCCCCCATCCTCCTGCTAGGGCGCCGACCAGCAAGAACAACAGTTGTTGTGGCGGCCGGCTAAAGGGCTCTCTTGGGCACGACCAACACCTCGAATCGACGACCCCGACTCTGACCTTGCGGTCCCAACTGGAATTCACAGCTCCTAGCTACGTTTAGGCACCCAGCCAAGATTTCCTTTTCACCTGTACGTGAAGGAGTTGCTGCTTGCAGTAGCAGGTCCGAACCAGGACCATTTGGGCGTGAAGGACAACACCAAATCGCTGTCTTGAGCTAGGCCAAGAGCCTAGAATCGGAATCTGCAACCATAACTGCGTCTAGCACCGAGCACAATCGTCTCCTTCAACCTGTTTGTGAGGTAGAAGCTACTGCAAGCAACTGGTCCGACCTAGGGCCGTTTAGCGCATGATAGAGCAAGATAAGACCAGCACGGAGCTCCGCCTTGAAGGTAGAATGAGAATTCGTAGCTAATAGCTTGATTTGGCATTTTATCGAGATTCCTCCTCAATTGGTGCATAAAACATGTTGCAACTAGGGCTGTCCGGAGGTAGAAGACAACCCCGTGGATGCCCGGAAATAGGTGTCTGGACGTGTTTCCAGTTGTTTTCGGACGTTTTGAACCGCGGTGAGTAGAATCTCACTCCCAATCGTACGATTTAACTCCATGAAACATACAATTTTGGAAGATTTCAGTTTGGTCCGTGTTATTCGCAGATGTCAGTGTTTACCCGAGTGTCGGGCATTGTCGGCACCGCTCGACTCCTAAGTTGCACGTTTAAATTATTAACGCTTGCTCGACACTAATTAGTTGACTGATATGTACGATGGGATTAAGTGAAATTACACGATCGATCGAACCTAGTTTACTCGATTAAATGTCGAAATCAGTAGTGCACACTAGAAAAATGTTCCATGGTAGAATTTGCTTTAAAGCTCTAAAACCCTACCTTTCTTGTTCCTTATGTTTAAGATTTGTTCATTTGATGAAGAAAGGTGCTAGATGGACGAATTCATAGCTTACTCTTGGATTTTCTACCCTACCTGCTCGAGATTTCTTCTGTGCGGGGTTTAATATTCGCATTAGAGGCAAGATTTATAACTTGCTCCACGTTTATTGCTTATCATAAACTTTCTAGATCATGTTCTTCTTAAAAATAATGATTCATGCACTAAAAAGCTATGCTTGACTTAGATTTCGATTTTTATAATGTTCCTTATTCCGATTTTCGTTATATATGAATGTGTGATCATGTGTGTGTTAGCACTAAGGTATAATGTGACTTGGATCAGGTTGTTTTGACAACCTATGTTCACCCTCTTAGGTCAGGTTTTGGACCAATTAGAAGTTTAATGATCAATCATTAAATAACCTATGGATGTTATCAATCAATGTTGACATTAGCTTGATATTTGATGTTGATTAAGGAATATAGTGTTGATCTAACAACCTGTAGTGATTTAATGATCACTAATGAGGGTGGATCAGGTCTCTACAATTTATGGTGAGTTAATCATATAGTTTTAGCATCAATTAATCCTTAGACCACTGGTTTCTTAGGTCTTGATGCAATGGTCAAACATATACTGTAATTGGTGGTTTTAATATATGAACTTGACTCAATGGTCAAGATATAATGTTTATTTCTCCAATAAAGTGGAATTATGGATAATGTAATATGTTGGTCCTAATAATGGGATTTAGATGATTTCCTTTATATGATCAACTTAAGGATTTTACTTGTTGGCAATGAATGGCTTGTTCTAAATGAACAATTGATTGTGGGTTTTAGCCTACTTTCAATAGAACTTTTTGTGTTTTTAATCAAGGGATGTCTAGGGTTAGATGGTGACTCTTTCTAGAGCACAAATCAGGAATTTCATAGGTGATTTATCCAAGGTGTTTACTTATGTAAACAACCTATAGTCTTGCCTTTTAAACATCCAATGGTTTTGAATGGCATTGTGGTATAGTGATATGAGTTGAATGATGATGGAACAAATGGAGGGTTACCCTTAATAAAATAGTCTTATCTATTCACTCACATGAATAGAAGGAATGAAAACCATATTGTGTTGATGTGTAACCCTAATTAGGTATAGCTTGTTATACCTAGCTTTAATATAACTTAATGATGGTAATTAGGTATGAATAGTCCTTGAATAACTAATACAACCATGGAGCACTATATTATTGTTGAAACTTTAGTATGCTATAACCTGATGGTTACACCTTGATTTAGGTGTGGGTTCATACTTGAGAATAGTATGGAATGTGATGGTGATGTTTCACCTTATGCATCCATGATCCAATGGGGATGCCGTGAATTAGGGTTTAGGTATAAGTGATTATTAGTAACATTGATATAAGTCGTCATGTTGAACCTAACTCTAATGCAATTAGATAAAGATGAGTATTCATGTTTAATATTCTTATATGAGGGAATTATGGTGGAATAACCTCCTTAACATGATCATAACCTTAATGTGTTAATTGGTGTTTATCATAGCCACATGGTTGATACTTTCATATGCTAAACATGTTCATTATGGATATGATGAGTGTTAATCATATCTACATTTCTTGCATATTGATGTAATAAAGGAATGTTCTTAATGTTGTTATAACCCTGCTATGATTGTTTATGAATACCACCTAGCTCATAAATGCAATATTGTGTTGATCTGGTGTATTATATATATAATTGATGTTGTTGAGCCTTGTTATAAGGCATGAAAAGATAATGATGATCTTACAGGAAATAATATGATGGTCTTAATGACCTTTGGGAATGATTGAGCCCTGAATGAGGTGTAATCCTATTATGTTGATAAGGGTTGATACCCTGTGATATTGTGAAAATGATTTATATCTTGTGATAATGTAATGACTAGTATAGTCTCATGAATGGCAAGTGAATATTACCATGTGATGATGAGATGAGAAATTATGTTTCATACGTTTTATATCTTTTTAAGTTTTGATATTTATATGCTTGCTAGAAGGGAATTAGGGTTTGTATGTCCACTTGTTTGATGTAGCCTTAATTCACCCAATTGGCATAACTAATCAAGTGAAACTCTAATCATGTAGTGCCCTGTGCCATAGATCCATCTGAGTGTCAGAACTTGCCTGATGGTGAAACGAGTATTCCTAAGGGAAACTCGGAGTGCATACTGATGAGTATGCGGGGTGCTTGTCATCCTAAATTCAAGTGTTTAGGGAGGATGACTGCGGTCATACCTAGCCCTCAGTTTGAGAACGGCTGCGGTCGTGTCTCGGTGATTATATATGTGATGATATCGGAGGACAACTGCGGTTGTACCTTAGATGGTAGGGTATGCGTACCCACCTCTTTCACTAGTGTCGTGACATGTACCAAGGACGGACTAGGCTGTTAGCAGCTTGACCTTTTGTGTCGCTGTGGCGGACCCGTACTGACCGGGGGTAGAGAAGATCTTAGGAGTCCGGCTTTTCCTAGATCTTGTATGACACTGATTTTGACTTGGCAGTGGTCAGTTGGATTTTGAGTGGTATCCTCAATTTCCTCAGGGCATAATAAAAGATGTAATACAGCCGTATAACATATCTGTTTAGGGTTATACACGACGCTTCACATTGGATGATAACCCTTGTTTGTTCTCTTTACATAAAGATGATGCTTAGTGCAATTAAGAGATAATAATTCTACTTATGTTGTGGATCATGAGATGGTAAATGTGTACATACAGTAGTCATGCTTATGTTGGTTTCTATACTGCTACGGCTGATTATAATCATGATGATAGATATCCCATGTTGTTAGTTATATTTAGCATGCTAGTCTTGCCTTTGTAATTAGAGATGCATATATTGCTAATTATGCTTATCCAGGTAGTTGTGCTTATGTTGTTAGCTCTTCTTATAATGTTGATATGTTCAACCAATTAGACATGATCATGTTGTTAGCTATGCTATGTTACTAGACTTGCTCATGATGCTAGAACTGCATATGCTACTGAATTGCTTATATTGTTAACAAGATAAAGGATGATAGTCTAGTTAATAATGATAGTTATTATCTGCTCCTTTATGTATTTTGTTAATCATCAGTACTATTAATCTTATTTGTTATATCTGATTAAAATTCTAAACTGTTTAATTACATAAAAATGTTGTAATCAATAAACGTTGTTGATGGTTATATCTCTTGCTGGGACTGGATCTCCCCCTTGTAGTTCACCACATTTTTTTAGGTAATCGGCAGTGACGACAACAGAACCATGGAAGTAAAGAGGAACTATAATAATGCATATTTGAGAAAGTTTATTACATGTCTTGTGTGTCCTAGAGTCGTCCCTGTACTCTCAGGTCCGGGCGAGATAAAGTTTGTATATAATGTTTCAAATGAATCCGACTTTTGTTAGCATATTTATGCTTGTTTGTGTGGCATAGTATGGATACAAGAAAGATGTCAGGATCCTTCAAACGTTTCTGAGTGGGTGTTGATGTTGAAATCGGTTTTAATTTACCCATATTTTTGGGTATGTGATTAATTAGCGATTGATTGTGTTTTACATTTTGAGTAATCTCGTTTCGCGTGACGGGTCGTGACAATAGTCATAATAAGCATATACTTATAATATTCTTGAATGCTCCTAGATGAGTGGAGCAACATATTAGATTTGAACTAATAATGTGAGCATGAATCCCTAATTAATGTAAGATGGAAAACAATAACCCTAATTTTGGGTAAAGGGAATGAAAAGCCCTAATTGACAGATAACCCTAATCCTGATAAAGGATGGTGGTGTTACTGATATTTTATATGATGTGACAAATGACTTACATGATTGTTATCATGACTATTAATCATGTAGACATCATGAGATGATGAGCATAGGCAGAGCTGAGCTATGACATTCATATAATAAATATGTTGAATGGCCTTATGTGCCTAATGTTGTTGTTGCTTAGCAAGAGTAACAAAAGGTATATGAACCTTATGAGTTCCATGGATATTTTTTGTCTAGTAAAAGGTGATAAAATGCTTAAGGCCTTGTGAACCATGTGAGATACTTGTGTAACAAGTATCATTTATACCTCAGTCTAAGAACCTAGAGGTATTAGTTACCTAACAAGTGGTAACAGTGATAGTGATGAATTGAGGGTATGAATATCCAAAGTTTATAAGTATGACAATGATGATGTTGAGGGATATGAACTTTCAAATAATGAAATGAGGGATTGAGATCCCAATGTCTTATAAAGACTGAGAAGTGATTGATGAAAATAGTACATATTTCTTTATAGCATTTGTCTGAATAAGTCATGTTTGAGAACTTGACTTATGCTAAAAGAATATACTAATATACTTAATTAATCAAGTGAAATCATATCATGTAGATCCCTGACCATAGATCCATCATCGTCAGCAAATTGGTGATGGTGAAACGGGTTGCTCCGCGGCAAAAACCCGGAGGGCATACTTTTGAGTATGTGAGGGTTATGGGTGTGAATATCCTTATGCCCTAATGGAGGAATTGATGTGAGATAAACATTAAATCTCTCAATCCTTCATTACTTATACCAGGATGGATGTATCATGAATCCCCCGATGATTGGGACAGATGCAGTACACATCTCCCAATAATGTTAATGTCGGATCGATGGAGATAAACACGAAATCTCACGATCAAGAAGAGAGTACAACATACCACTGTAACTCTAATAGCGAAGTTACTAGTATACCCTGGATATATATATATATATATATATATATATATATATAGAGAGAGAGAGAGAGAGAGTCAGGCTAGAATACACTCGAGTGTATCCGGAGCGGAATACACTCAAGTAGTTTTTCATGATGCAATATTTTTTTTTGAAAATCTAATCTGTTGATCTTCTTAAACATCTCATGAACAACTCATGCGTAAAATTTGAGCACATTTGGATATGTATAGCTCATGTTATGAAGATCGCAAAAATTATGCATTTCAAATTAGTTTCACGCGTCGATTTTGTTGCCCTGGGATGACTGACTTACACTCATCCAAATGGGCTCAAAATTTGCATGTAGCCTAGTTATAGCATGACGGTGAAGATCAATGGTTTACATTTTGCAAAAAATAGTCATGATATGCAAACACACTTGAGTGTATTCGTGTGATCCGTACACTCGAGTGTATTCTAGCCTGACTATATATATATATATATATATATATATATATATATATATATATATATATATATATATATATATAGCAGAGATACAAGATATCCTACATGTGATCTCGCGCTGACCGAGATATGGGAGGTCTTGGTAGTCGGCTCTACCATTGACCTTTTATGGTACCGATTTCGACTTCGCAGTGGTCGGTTGGAGTATGAGCGGTATACCTCATCTCCTCAGGGCATAAGTATGCTTATAAAATGCAATCAGTCGTATATCATGTTTGCTTAAGGATTGAATACGAGAACTCATTGGCTGATGTTACATTCCTTTTATGCATCTCTAGTTGATAGATGTTATTTATATCTCTTTTTATTCATTGCAAATTAGATAAATGAATCATGAATCTACCATGAGTAGATACAATGTTTCTCCTTAAGGAAGGAGGTTATTTTACTATGTTCATTCAATATTTAATAATGTTGTTAATATTTAAGAACTCCAGTTTAGTTTTAATCATAATAAATTGTTGTAACAATGTTTTGGCGGAGAGTTATATCTCCTGCTGGGACAATTTACAATTGTCTCACCCCCGTGGGATCCAATGTTTTTAGGTAAACACAGAAGAAGAAGAAGGAACCCTATAGCAAGGGAAAGGCTACAGCAGTATCAGAGACAGTAGTGATGACTCGGGTGGAGGCACTGGCTGTCAAGTTTTGTATAGATAGTAGTCTTATGTGTCGTATCTATACTCTCAGGTCCTCGGATCAATAGTCAGTGTTTTAATGAATCGATATGAGATTTTGGCTTTATGCCTCGAAAGTTATATGTCGTCTGTATATTATGTCTTGAGACAGCTGATGTTGTAATTCTCGAGAAGAGATAGTGCAAAACATGTACCTTGAAACATAATGTAAATGTTATACTTTGGTTCTTGAAGAAAAAGATTTCCTATGTGTGGATCTCTTTGTAAAAAGTTTTAATTTTTAGTGATTTTCAGTAATCCGCTGTAAATGATTCGCTTTCTCTTTAGTCAATCTTGTTTTCATGA